>CM021731.1:104502710-104534499 GCA_011075105.1 Heteronetta atricapilla | reverse complement strand
ATATAATTGTAGTGGCTCTATGATACTGAGTATCACTGGAAATGCTAAAAAGCTTTTTCTTCCAATTTTGGAGAATGTAAACAGGGTTCACCTCCTCAAGTGCAGAAACAGTGCTTTTGAGAACACCAACAGTGTTCAAGTCTGTTCTGTTTCACCCATTCTTATCTCAGTGGTCACGCCTCCAATTCACAATTGTTGAAACTCACAGAATTTAAAATGTTTTTCCAACTTTGAAAAAATAGATTTTTTTCATCTAATACCTTTACTTAATATACATATATGTATATATGTATATATGTATATATATATTTATATCTTTGACTTATTTTATGTAAACACAAAACAGGTCTCCCAAAGCCAAGGAAATATGCACAAAGCTCAGTAGTCTCTCATTGCTTTCAGAAACATAACTTTGACCTCAGTGATATATCAGATTATATTTCCCAGGATGGGCATATAGAATCAGAAAAAGATGATCTTAGTGTGATATGATCTTCCATGTGAAATACTGTACAACCTGTTTCTGTTGATGTTTCTTTGAAATTTGCTAATTGTTTACTGATGTTCCTATCTTCTCTTCAATATGGGCTCAAAGAAAAAGCAAAATATTTGCTAGTAGTAGTATATTAGAAATTGAATAATTTCTTGAAGAGTTGACCTTTCTTTCACCCTCATTACTGCTTCCTATTCTACTGCACTCATTTCCTTTCCATTACCCTCAGACTGAGGCTGGCAAAATTACATTTTCTCTGTTCAGTTCTCTCATGCTTTATTTTCTATCTAGTCTTGCATCAAATACATTATGTTAGTGTCTACATGCCCCCAACAGTGAATTAAATGATGTGACTAACATTGCTAAAGGCTGTTTTCTATTAAAATCCTATATTTGTTTTCTTTTGTAATTCTGATTGGTTGATTTTAATAGATATTTCCCACAAAGAGATTTAGCTTGCTAGCAACTTTATCAGGTATACAATATATATCAGTATGTTGTTCTGGTCTGAAGTTCATCTAATATTGCACAGATGGGGGAAAGCAAGGGGAGCTCCTTTTTGGAAAATAATAATAATAATAATAATAATAATAATAATAATAATAATAATAAAATAATATTTGAGACTAAATATTAAGTTTGTCCAGACATCCAAGTGACCTGAAAACTTTCATTCTCCTCTGAGCAGAGGATCTTCAATTGTGAGCTCTACCCAAGCAGGTCTCCAGCTTTTGCTACCAGGGATCAGTTCCCTGGTTCAGCTCAGTCTCACAGACCTATTTGCATCTATAATGCAAATATGCATTATATGCATATATTATGCATTATATGCATAATATATGCATATATGCATATAGAACCTAATGCATCCCAAATAACAATATTTTGTTGTGGTCTTTAGTGCAAATTTATTTATTTATTTATTTATTTATGTTATTTACTCACTTATTTATCCTGGCAAGTGAGAGAGGAATTAAAGAGTGCAATGATCTAGGAAAAGGGATAAGACAACATAAGATGACAAAATGGCCAAACTGGTTAATGACTAAATATGAAATTGGAAAAGAAATAATAGCAGAGAAATAAATATTTGTAAAATGACCCAACAAGAGGGGAAGCAGGAGATAAAACCAGAACATGGAACAACAATAAGAAAATAGGAAAGAAAAAAACAGTAATGCATGAAGTCCATGTAAGAAATATGAGAGAGGGAGAAACCGGTTGGAGAGAGAGTCAAGTAGCTTCACCAAAAAAAAATTTTAACAAGAAGCCTAGCAAAGAGAGTGGATGGACTACATTAAATCCTACAAACTGAAGTAACATCATCAGCTTCAGGCAGTGCACAGTTTGCCTTTAGAAGTGGTGTAAGGGGATCGCTGTGTTCTAGTAGCAAGACTGATGTTACACCTTTATATGGGGTCATGTATTGCTATAAAAAAAGCAGTTATAAAGACCTTAATTTTTCTTCTTTAAAGATTATAAGGTCTATGTCAGCTGGAATTGGCATTAAAAAGGAAAATGTGCACAGGCCTTGCCTGGGAGCTGTCTTGCTAAGAGAAAGCTGTGGGTCTGAGTTGTTTTTTCCTTTGTGCTCAGAACAATTTACAGTTTTATATTACCTTATATATCTCACTCCTGTATTTCAAGGTTTTTCCTCCAATAGCTGAGTTCTTAGGCTTAGTTTGAGTAACAACACTAAAAGAAAATCTTTTGTTTTCTGAATTCCATATTTCACTTCTGGTTGCTTGATATTTTAAGCACCTACATATTTATTCGACAATAATATCTCAGGTGCACAGGAGTGTTCCAGCTTTATTAACTAGTGAGGTATTAAAATAGGATCCTTCTTCTAGTATAACTATACCAAATCTTTAGTGTACATTAGTGATTTCATTTTCTCTTTTAAAATTGGTGATAATACTCTATGTGAATGTATGAGTACAAGTAAAGAATTTAGTTCTAGATGAAAATAGCAGTATTGTACTGATAACAACTGGATGGCTACGGAAATGAAGAGCATCACAAAAAAAAGCCTCATAATCATGGCACCAAAAATTGTTGCTATGGAAACTGACTTTCCCAGACCATATCTGGAGATCTTAAAATATTTCGTACTATCTTGTTGCTTGAAGTTTGCAGTTGCTATCTACTTACAGTATAAGAACTTACTAACAGCTTTTCAGCCATCTGTGGTATAGCAAAATATATCGCAAACTATTCAGGAATTGCTTTCCTCTGAGAGTCCAGCAGTATTTTCCCCAAAACATTGCTTTACTGCCTTAAAGATGTTTCTGAATGGAAGCATAGCTTTTTAAAATGTCTTCTTAAATGCAGCAGTGAAGTACAGCCTTGTTACAACCATAACAAACTACAAAGTCTGTGATGTTTTCTTTTAAAATCAGAAATATTGCACACTTGATAAATTGCAAAACTCCATAATTTTCACTTACATAAGATGGACACTTACTGTCTCTCAAAAGGCAGTACAATGGAAAACTTAAGAAATGACAGACTCAGCAGCTGACCATATACAGTGATTACTTTTCTTAGAAGGGATTTGATAGTCAGATTTTGTAACCTTTAATTTCAGTGCCAGAACTCAGCTTGTGGTGTTTTGTTTTGTTGTTGTTGTTTGTTTGTTTTGTTTGTTTGTTTGATGTTGTTGTTTTTCTCCTCAAAACTTCATAATGCCTCTGGAAATAAAAATTTATTTCAAATACAAGCCTGCAATGGATGATGATATCTGGTCTTGGAATACATGGCTATTCATTAGGCTGTAAGTATTAGAAGATAGTTATGAGATATATTGTCGTAAAAAGATGAGATTTGAGAGAAAATGCCATAAGGTGAAATCTTGGCTTCATTGAAAATCAATGGCAAAATTTCTGTTGTCATCAATGGGACAAAGACTTTGCTGTCCATGTGAGATTTAAAGCAGAATCTGATTTCTCACATTTGTGATAACTCATGTGATTATTATATTTGGGTTTAATTCTCTGTTATTTACTCAGGCAAAGCTCCTATTTAAATCTCTTATCTCTTGCAATCAGTAGGATTTTTTTCCTGAGGACAACATTTTGCCAGCACTGCATGATTTGTTCCTTTTAGTCGTTTATCTTTTGTTCATTTTGTTGTTTATCTTGTGGGAGGTTAAGGGAGATGTGCAGCTTTTTGAAACTGAGTAAGATGAAAAGGAAAAACAGAAAAGGAGTAAAGATTAAACAGGGTTAATCAAGATTAAATTTGTACTATGGCTGTGGAGTTAGGGCATAGAGGTTCTTTCACTCTTTATTCTTTCTCTAAAAAACTTAACAAAGCCATTACCAAAAGGGCTGATGGAGTGGTCTGCCTTTCCTTGATTTTGTGTGCACCTCAGAGCCAATTTTCCCCATTTCCTCCTTGGCTTCATGCCTTATCATGTCCCCAGGTCTGGCATCCTACTCCCAGGCAGCTACATCTCCTGCTGGTGGCTGAGGCAGGGGCTGAATACCCCATCTGTCCCCACTTATATTTCACATCTCAGGCCACAGGCACCAAGGAAGATGAAAGATTGCAAGATGTCACCTTTAACAGACTCTTATTGGCTCTCAGATGTCATATCCCTTGCTGTGGTGAAAGGCAGCAGCTTGCTGGAGTTTAAGGGATGCCAGCCTCCAAGGACAAAGGCTGTCCCTGGTACACAGGGCAGCACCAGCCTTGGCAGAGTGTGTGAGGAGGAGTGGGAAAGGATTATGGCATGTGGTGAGGAAGGTACCTCTGGCCTTTTGGGTTTGCAGGGGTGGGCATTCACCCCCACCTGCCTTTGGGAGAGGTTGCTGGTAAGCAGGCATCAGGCTTGGGGAAAAATTAAGGTTCAAACCATTTTCTCTAGCACTCAATAGCATGCACCTTTCATTGTTGCAGTGTGTGGGCCCTGAAGCTGGAGGTGGGTTCCAGCTGGGCTCTACGTGGCAGAGATGTTACCTGGCCACCCTGAACTCCTGCTCCTTTTCAGGAACCTGTGCTATGGAGTCTTCTGAAAGTCAGAAGGCTTTGAAACTTAACAGGAAAAATATCTATTCCTTACTAGCTAGTGGAACAATTGAGCTGTTCTTGTCACCAGTGTATCCAGTTTCTAGTATTAGCTCATCTTTATCTGCTGGAGTAAAAATCCACTTATTTATTTATTTTTATGTCTGTGTGGTGGTTTTACCCTGCTAGGCAGCTGAACTCCACTACAACAGCTCTCTCGCTCCATCTCCTCAAAGGTAGAGGGTGAGAAAATACAATGGCTCAAGGGTTGAGATAAGGACAGGGAGATTACTCATTGCTGTCATTGGCAAAACAGACTAAGCATAGTGAGATTAATATAATTTGTCTATCACTAGCAGACTAGTGAGGAACTAAAAGCAAACTAAAAACAACTTCCCCCCATCCACCTTCTTCTACCTCCTCCCCACAAGTAGTGCAGGCTCCATCGCTCCTTCATGGTCACTCTCTGCCACTGCTCCACGTTGGGGTCCCTCCTGATGAGGGACTGATCTTGTGTGGGCTTCTTACAGGCAGCAGCTCTTCAAGAACTGCTCTAACATGGGTCCATACTATGAGGTCTATCCATCAGCAGCAACCTGCCCCAACATGGGTCCCTCATTGGCACGAGGTCCCCCTAGATCCCCTGCTCCTGTGTGGGCTCCTCCACCATGGGACCCATGAGCTGCAGGGGACAGCCTGCTCCACCAGGGGCCTCTCCACGGGCTGCAGAAGAAATTCTGCTCCAGCGCCTGGAGCACCTCTTCCCCCTCATTCTTCACTGACCTTGGTGTCTGCATGGCTGTTTGTCACTCCTGTCTCTTAGCTGCTGTGGTGCACCATTTTTTTCTTCTTTCTTCAGTCTATTCTCCCAGAGGCCCAACCAGCATTGCTCCCTACCACCAGCAGGTCCCATTTGGAGTTGGCTGGAGCTGGCTCTGAGCTGACATGGGTCAGCTGCTGGGCTCTGCTCACAGAGACTACCTTTGCAGCCCCGATCCCCACCCCCTTGATCTACCAAAACCTTCCCACTATTCCAAACCCAATACAGTATAAATAATTGTATGCTAAGATCAAGTGATATTAACCTTCACACATATTTTAAACATAGACTGAGTTAACGTATCTAACTATAGGCAGTTTTTAAAAATTCAGGTAGCACTTGCACAATGGCTTTTCAAGCACAAGCACCCTATTGATGTGTTTTGTATTGTGTCCACCAGAATAAGGTGCCATACTTCAGTAACTGCCCTCAATGTGATACAGATAGTAAAACCTACCTATACAGGATTGACCCCATGTAAGGTCTGCGTTAACTCCATCTACATCATCTCAAAGAAAGATACAGCATTCTTAGTCACTGAATGCTCTCTTACAGACTTAACAAAATATGTATGCTAACACCATTTTGCAACTTGGCTATAACTGAAAGCCACAAAGACAGCTAAAATAGAATTTGTCCTTCAAATTATCACAAGACATTAAATTTTATTATTATTTCTCATTTATCTCCATAGTTTATATTTGTACTATTGATTTAAGAAATACAAACAAAAATGTATATCTAACAAAATACTTGAATGTTTTTTAAGCCATATATTAACAGATATTCCAAAAATGACATTATTTGTGTTTTTGGATTTTTTTCCTGTTGTTTGTCTTCTGGTCAACTTTGCAGCTCATGTCAGAAATATAAGTCTTTCTAGTGCAAAGATTTATACAGATGTTGCCCAAATATGTGTAAGAAGATTTATCTTCACATTTCCTGCATGTTTCAGCCATTTAAAGATTTCACTACTGTACTTAAAGATTAATTTAAATGTACAGTTCAATTGAAGTCAAAAAAAACAAAACAAACAAAAATGCTATTCCTTTTAAAAACAGATTTATCATTTTCTTAAATTCCTAAGACTGCAAAGATCTTGAAGAACTAGGGAGAAAAAAAATAAAAGTGAATTTAAAGTGGTGTTGTTTCTTTTTTCCATGTAGCAAAATTGTTAAGCAAATCTTCCATTACTTGTTTGACTCTGGTCAGAAGAACTGGATCTGGAGTAGTGCCATGTGTACTGAGGGCTAGCTGCAGATATTAAAATAAATTGTAAACACTTTTTCACTGTTTGTACACCTCTAGAAGCAACTGGAACAGGGAGATGGGGGGGAGGGGGTGTCAAAAAATGTAGGGAAGAAAAGTTCACTGTAGTCTCCATATATTTTTCAGTACAAAATGAAACAACACTTCAATTTTTTACCTTTTACTTTGCTGAAAGAAATTTGAGAATGCTCTTAAAAAGATATATATATATATAGATATATAGATATATATCTTATAAATATATACATCTTATATCTATATAAAAAATATAGAGAAAAAGCACTTTGTTGGATTTATAACTAAACCGATATACAGGTGTTGTGGTTTAACCTGGCCGGCAGCTAAACACCACACAGCCATTCACTCCCCCCCCCCCCCCCCCCTCTGGGATGGAGGAGAGAAAAGAGAAAAAACCTGAAACCTGTGGGTTGAGATAGAGACAGTTTATTAGGACAGAAAAATAAAACAATAATAATAATAATATGTACAAAACAAGTGATGCACAATGCAATTGCTCACCACATGCTGACTGATGCCCAGCCTATCCCCAAGCAGCCGGCCCCCCACCCCGGCTAGCCACCCCTATATATTGTTCAGCATGATGTCAGATGGTATGGAATACCCCTTTGGCCAGTCTGGTTCAGCTGTCCTGGGTCTGTCCCCTCCCAGCTCTTGCTGTACCCCTTGCCTGCCCACTGGCAGGACAGAGTGAGAAGCTGAAAAGCCCTTGGCTTAGTGTAAGCATTGCTCTGCAACAAGTAAAACATCAATGTGTTATCAATATTAGTCTCATCCTAAATCCAAAACATAGTACACTACCAGTTACTGGGAGGAAAATTAAGTCTTTCCTAGCTAAAACCAGGACATATATCCACCCATCCATCCCTTATTCCATACCATTTATGTCATGCTCAAATTACACCCTTTCCAATAGATTCCAATTGACCACCATTTTCATTTATAATATATATATATATAGAATGTCCACTGAGATTGCATAGTCCATGACTGACTTCAGGCTCCATCTGTCATCGCAGTCTTTCAGGGCAGAAGAGATGGTGTGTGGTATTGGAATGTCACACGCTGAAGGCTGTCCTCATTCCATCGCATCACTTTGCTTGTCCAATTCTATCAAAATTAATTCATCAGTATCTGCATGGTTGTTACTGTGATACCATTAATAGGACATTGATGCATGGGAATCATAGTAGTGATGACATACAGTATTATATAATAATTAACATAATACAATCCAACTCATGGGCTATTTTCACCCAGTATTAAACCCCCTTGAGGTACACATCGGACCTCCCCATTCTTTTGCATTACCCACCAAGTGCATCCAGGTCCCTGAGCAAAAGCAATCCCATGAATGGGTTTGCCTTTTCCTGAGGCAGGAGTAGCCCAGACTGTCTTTCCCAGCATGTTTCTTACATGCATTACAGGAACTTTATCCCCCTCTACAGTGTGTAACAGGTTTGCTTGGGCAGGTCCAGCTCGGTTAACAGATCCCCTAGTATTGACTAACCAGGTGGCCTTTGCCAAATGTGTATCCCAATTTCTGAATGTCCCAGCACCCATCGCTTTCAGTGTAGTCTTTAACAGTCCATTGTATCGCGCAACTTTACAGGAGGCTGGTGTGTGATAGCGGATTTGATACACCCACTCAATACCATGTTCTTTGGCCCAAGTGTCTATAAGGTTGTTTCGGAAATGAGTCCCATTGGCTGATTCAATTCATTCTGGGGTGCCATAGGACTTGCTTTTCAAGGCCCAGGATAGTGTTCTGGGCAGTGGCATGGGGCACAGGATATGTTTCCAGCCATCTGGTGGTTGCTTCCACCATTGCAAGTATGTGGTGCTTTCCGCTGGGCATTTGAGGGAGTGTGATGTAATCAATCTGCCAGGCAGATTGATATAATTATATCAATTATTATAACATTATATAATTATTATATATTACAATATTATATATTATATAATATATTGTATATAATAATTATTTTAAATATATTAATTATATAAAAATTATATTATATAATATATAGTATTCTTATATATAAAATAACTATATAAATATTTCCATATTTATATTTCAGCCATCGTCCTCCATACCAAAGAGGCTTTGATCGTTTGGCTTGCTTAATCGCAACACATGTTTCACAATCATGAATAACCTGTGCTATAGTGTCCATGGTGAGGTCCAGCCCTCGATCACGAGCCCATCTGTATGTTGCATCTCTACCTTGATGGCCCGAAGTTTCATGGGCCCATTGGTCTATAAATAATTCACCCTTATGTTGCCAGTCCAAGTCCACCTGAGCCACTTCAACCTTAGCAGCCTGATCCACCTGCTGGTTGTTCTGATGTTCTTCAGTAGCATGATTTTTGGGTACATAAGCATCTACATGTTGTACCTTTACAACGAGGTTCCCTACCCGGGCAGCAATATCTTGCCACGATGCAGCAGCCCAGATGAGTTTGCCCCTGTGCTGCCAGTTGTTCTGCTTCCATTGTTGTAACCACCCCCACAGGGCATTTGCTACCATCCATGAATCAGTATAGAGAAAGAGAACTGTCCGTTTTTCTCGTTCAGCAATATCTAAAGCCAGCTGGATGGCTTTCACTTCTGCAAATTGACTTGATTCACCTTCTCCCTCAGTAGGTTCTGCAACTTGTCGTGTAGGACTCCATATAGCAGCCTTCCGTCTCCAATGCTTTCCCACAATGCAACAGGACCCATCGGTGAACACGGCATATCTCCTCTCATTTTCTGGTAGCTCGTTGTACAGTGGGGCTTCTTCAGCACTGACCACCTCCTCTTCTGATGACATTCCAAAGTATTTGCCTTCTGGCTAGTCCATAATCACTTCCAAGATTCCTGGATGACTGGGGTTTCCTATTCGAGCCCGCTGAGTAATCAGTGCAACCCACTTGCTCCATGTAGCATCGGTTGCATGATGTGTAGAGGGGACCCTTCCTTTGAACATCCAGCCCAGTACTGGCTGTCGGGGTGCCAGGAGGAACTGTGCTTCAGTACTGACCACTTCCAAAGCAGATCAAACTCCTTCGTATGCTGCCAATATCTCTTTTTCAGTTGGAGTGTAGCGGGCCTCAGATCCTCTGTATCCCCAACTCCAAAACCCTAGGGGTCGACCTTGAGTTTCCCCAGGCTCTTTTTGCCAGAGGCTCCAGGTGGGGCCATTCTCCACAGCTGCGGTGTAGAGCACATTATGGTCCTGTTCGGACTGGCCCAAGGGCTACTGCATGAACTATTTCTTGCTTAATTTGTTCAAAGGCTTGTCATTGCATATGGCCCCATTCAAAATCATTTTTCTTACGGATTACTAGGTAGAGCGTGTTTACAATTAGACTGTAATTTGGAATGTGCATTCTCCAAAACCCCACGACACCTAGGAAAGTTTGTGTTTCCTTTTTGCTAGTTGGTGGAGACATAGCTGTTATTGTGTTGAATACATCCATTGGGATTTGACGACGTCCATCTTGCCATTTTATTCCTAAAAACTGGATCTATCGTGCAGGTCCTTTGACTTTATTTTGTTTTATGGCAAAAATGGCCTTTAGAAGGATTTGGACTATTTTCTTCCCTTTCCCAAAAACTTCCTTTGCTGTGTCACCCCACACAATGATGTCATTGATGTACTGCAGATGTTCAGAAGCTCCCCCCTGCTCCAGCTCAGACTGGATCAATCCATGGCAAATGGTAGGGCTGTGTTTCCACCCCTGGGGCACCTGATTCCAGGTGTATTGGACACCCCTCCAAGTGAAAGCAAACTGTGGCCTGCACTCTGCTGCTAGAGGGATGGAGAAAAATGCATTAGCAATATCAGTTGTGGCATACCACTGGGCTGCCTTTGATTCCAGTTCGTACTGGAGTTCTAGCATGTCTGGCACTGCAGCGCTCAGTGGTGGTGTGACTTTGTTCAGGCCATGATAGTCCACTGTTAGTCTCCACTCACCATTAGATTCTCGCACTGGCCATATGGGACCATTAAAAGGTGAAATAGTCTTACTGATCACTCCTTGGCTCTCCAGTTGACGAATTAGCTAATGGATGGAAATCAGGGAGTCTTGGTTGGTGCGATATTGCCACCAGTGTACAGTTGTAGTAGCAATTGTCACTTGTTGTTCTTTGACCCTCTGCAGCCCCACAATAGAAGGGTCCTCTGAGAGACCGGGCAAGGTAGACAATTATTCAATGTCGTCTGTCTCCAAGGCAGCTATGCCAAAAGCCCAGTGGAACCCTTTTGGGTCCTTGAAAAATCCTCTCCTGAGATAGTCTATGCCAAGGATGCACGGAGCATCTGGGCCAATCACAATACGGTGTTTTTGCCACTCATTCCCAGTTATACTCACTTCAGCCTCCAATACAGTCAACTGCTGGGATCCCCCTGTCACTCCATAAATACTGATAGGTTCTGGCCCTTTATAGCTTGATGGCATTAAAGTACATTGTGCACTGGTGTCCACTAAAGCCTTATACTTCTGTGCGTCTGATGTGCCAGGCCATCGAATCCACACAGTACAATGAACTCAATTGTCCTTTTCCTCCCCCTGGCTGGAGGCAGGGCCCCTCTAATCCTGGTCAGAATCTTCATTCCTGTGTCTGAAGGACTGCCCGCTGGATGTAGTAGCAGCAAGTTTCTCAGATAACCCCTTTTTCCTGATTGTTTTTCCTTGCAACTCATGTACACGTGCCCCTAGGGTTGAGGTAGATTTTCCATCCCATTTTCTCATGTCCTCTCCATGGTCATGTAGGTAAAACCACATGGTGGCATGGGGTGTGTACCCCCATATCGTCTTCCTTGCACAGAAGGGCGCTTACCCCTAATAGCTGAGACACTGGTTCGTTCAGATGGGGAGGAAAATAATTTCTCTTCAAGTTAGTGGACCTTTTCAGAAAGTTTCTCCAAAGTATTCTCTTTTAGTTGATGGACGCTTTCAGAAAGTTTCTCCACAGCTGAGACACAGGCCTGTAGGGAAGAAGAGAGACTTTCTTCGTACTGCCGGAGTTGTTTAGCTGCTTCACCCACTGTGGGTTCCTCATCCTCTTTCTAGGCCATTATTGCCAAAGAGCTGGAATATGATGATGGTGCACTTCGTACAAACTTCTGCCACATGGGTCGTGTACAGTTGACGTCATCTGGATCTGGGGATATTTGTTCATTGTCTAGGTCCTCATAAATCACCTCCCGGACTGCTAATTCCCTCAGGTACTGGATTCCCTTCTCCATAGTGGTCCACTTGCCTGTGGACATACAAATTCTTCCTTGTAGGGATACCTTTCCCTCACAGCTGACAGGAGACGCCTCTAGAGGCTGTAAGGTCATACTCCATCTCCAATTGCTTTGTCAATGCCTGAATCTCTAGCAAGGGATCCCAGCCACCTGGCTTCCCCACCCTCTAATTCCACGCTATTGGCTCCAGTATCCCAGCACCAGAGCAGCCAGGTGACAAGATGCTCGCCTATACAGCGACTGAAATCTTTTTGCACATCTCATAGCTCACGCTCGTTTAGGTTTTGGCTAGATACTGCTGTTTTTGCAACATCTTCATCTTCATCCTCCTGCTCCTCTGATAGCCCAGCCTCATCTTCTCTACACCTAGGCATAGCAGAAGACTCTCTGCGTTCTAAACGACCTGACTCTGTACCATTTTTTCACCTTGGTTACGGGTGCAACCAACACTGATACAGTTTGTTTCCCTGGCTCAGCCTTGGGGCCCGTTTTAGGGCTTGGAGTGGCTGTCTTGGAGGTTGAAGTGGCTGCCGGGTCTGTCACTGGGGTTATACCGGCATTGAGTGCAGCTCGGTAAGCATATGCCAAGCCCCAGCACGTTGCAGTGATTTCTGTATGTCTGGTACTGCCAGGGTGATGACACACCTTTTTCAAGCACTCCACCAGTTTTTTAGGATTTTTCAGTTGTTCAGGGGTAAATTTCCAAAGCACTGGAGGTGCCCACTGCTGTAGATGCCTGCCCATATCCTCCCACTCTCCCTGCCACTCATAACTACCCTGCCTCAGGACGGATCTCTGAATGACACTCTTAAGTATTTGTTTAACCTTAGACAGAACCTGAAACACATTCAGGAGACATAACAATGAGAACATGCTGGTCTGAACATCTCAAGGATATTCGAAGTTTTGGAAAGCTACCATAACCTGCCTGGAGTAGAAAAAAGGGAGAGTGAACAAATGGGAAAAAAAAAAAAAACATCTTCCCCTGACCCCTCCATAGATTGGCTCCTGAAGAAAAAGCATTAAAAGTGTAATTATTAATAGTTTCTGAGGTAGGGTTCCCAAAGTATGGAGTTGATGACAATGCTGAGTACAAATACCAGATTAGTCTAACGGTCATTAATTTTATCATATTGTAAGCAAGTGTTACACAGTACAGGAAAATAATAACCTTGTACCAACCCCCAGCAGTGATAAGCAACACAACAGGGAACACATACAGTAAGTAATGTGCTATATAACTCAATTCGGAAAACAGGCACAGCAGACTTGGGATCACAAAAATCGGTATTGTGATTAGTAAATATTAAACTCATGTAATGCTTATCAGAATTTTGTTTTAATACACTCTATTCAGATCTGTCGTTATCTCAACCCTTCGGGCCCCACGATGGGCACCAAAATGACTGTTTTGGTTTAACCCTGCTAGCAGCTAAACACCACATAGCCATTTGCTCACTCTCCCCCCTCCCTCTCTGGGATGGGGGAGAGAAAAGAGAAAAAAACTGAAACCTGTGGGTTGATATAGAGACAGTTTATTAGGACAGAAAAATAAAATAATAATAATAATAATAATAATAACAATAATAATATGTACAAAACAAGTGATGCACAATGCAATTGCTCACCACATGCTGACTGATGCCCAGCCTGTCCCCAAGCAGCCGGCCCCCCACCCCGGCTAGCCACCCCTATATATTTATTGTTCAGCATGACGTCAGATGGTATGGACCCAACTTTGGCCAGTTTGGGTCAGTTGTCCTGGGTCTGTCCCCTCCCAGCTCTTGCTGCACCCCTAGCCTGCCCACTGGCAGGACAGAGTGAGAAGCTGAAAAGTCCTTGGCTTAGTGTAAGCACTGCTCTGCAACAAATAAAACATCAGTGTGTTATCAACATTAGTCTCATCCTAAATCCAAAACATAGCACCCTACCAGCTACTGGAAGAATAATTAACTCTCTCCTAGCTAAAAACAGGACAACGGATATGATACTAAGTTTCTGTATGTAATACATCAATTGTTTGGGTGGATAAAATATATAGTAGCATTTTATTGAGTGATTTGGGGAAATGCCAAATAATTCTGTGGTATTAAATACAGGACAATTACACTGAATTTTATACAGTATCAATTGTATTTCTGTTAATATGGTCAGTACTATTCTAAAATAGTTGTAAAATTAGCAACTTTGCTTCTTATTAATAGTACTTTTGAGCTATTTTTAATGCTGGAGGCAAAGAACAGGTTGACAGCTTTGGGTTTTGGCTATTACACACTAACACATCAATGGAAAATATTTACAAAACTCTTTTTCCAGTAGAATAGCTGAATTTCATGCCAAAAACACCTAATTAAGAGAAGAGGGAATAGCACAAGCTAAATTAATAATATGGCTGGTGTTTGATTAAAAGAAACAAACATCTATTTAATGATTCAGACTCAACTCTTTAAAATCAGAATTGCTTATAACTTTGACATTTTACAAATCACAGACGTGACGTACAACAAATACTTTAAGATATTATTTACCTGACTTATTATAATTATTATTATTGAATTGCCACTTTGTTAATGTTTTTCTTATGCATGTTATTTTATCAGTGTCATTTGAAAAACTTATGTTTTATATGAAACCAATTGATTGTGATTCATATGGATTTTCTTTTTTCATTCTTTACTCGTTATCAGATGGCATGAAGATATTATTAATTCATTTAAAAAAAGGAAAAAGGGCATGTTCCCCATTTGATACACAGTGAAAATGGGGGAAAACTATAGCCTGACAACAGGGTGTAGTGAATTCAGGTGCAAGCTAGGTTGTTCTCAAAGTGTCTTATGGTTATATATGAGAGAAGAACAGAGGAAAAAACAGAGGTCTAGTTATGACTTCTAAGACCTTTATGGCAAGTAGAGAAAATATGACTCTCCAGATAAATTAATTTTAAAAATATATAAGTTTTTCAGTTGAGAAGTTTCATCTAATATCAGTATATGCTCAGTGCTTCAATACAGTTTTAGCAAGCCAGGCTACAACTTAGGTCATGATATATAAGAATTAGAATGTCAGGTTGAAGAGTACATTTTTTCCATGACTGTTTACACATATTTTAATTCATTAACTAGTTTGCTGATTCCTGTTTCAGTATGGTACAAATATTTGCTAAAAAAAAAAAAAAGAAGCTCAATAAGGACTACAGTGCATTTTGTAGACCAAGTGTTTAGGTCTACCTGTTCTAGAATTTGGAACTGTATTAAATTATTAAGCACTAGCTTAAAATAAAATAAAATAAAATAAATCCAAAAAGATTTTCTTCATTGGTCAGGTTGAAGAAGTCAAAAGCCAGCCATTTTTACTCCGCTGGGAACACTCAACACTTCAAAGGAGTTTTTATGTCTTAGAGTCAGCCCAGTAGGAATACTTTTGACATTTATTGAAAACAAACAAACAAACAAACAAACAAATAAAACACCACTGTTCCTCACCTTCCATCTCCTGCAGGTGACCACTGAAAAGCATAAGCCATTTCTGATGCCTTGGATATTGTTTCATACAGTTCACAGGATCAAAAGTGCTCTTCTGGTTGTGAAATTCTGGACACTGAAATAATGCTCTGTATTTCAGGACATTAAGCTATGTTTCACTAAAGCCTCATCCTGGAAGTAAATATTCAGAAAGTTATAGGAGCTAATTCATTAGCATTTGGCTTTCATTTTAGAATGACAGCCACTCCACTGAAATCAGTGGAGTTACTTTGATATCAAAGATACCAAGGATTAATATGGTGAATCTGTACATGTGACCATTTATTCCTAGTTGTCTTAATCCTTAAGAGCAAATCTATACAATTCTACATATAAGTAGTCCTGACAGTAGTAGTTCTGATGGCACTGTTGTTCCTGAAACCACAAGTTGTGGTCCAAAAAGTGTGATATTTAAGCTTGTTTCTTCCTCTTCTTTAGCACAGCTTTCTTCAGTTTTTATTGTAAAATAAATAAATAAGCAAAAGATTTATATATTGTTGTATGCAGAACTGCAGAATGTGTTTGAGATTTTTTTTTTTTTTTCATCTCTGAATTCCATTTTCTTCACACTTAGCTTCTCCTCTCAAGGAATGTGGGTGTTAAACTGTATGTGAAGAAACTCTTCTGATGAGGGAGGTTGGGGAAGACTAAAGTGGCTTGTAGCAGAAAGCTGGCTGATAAATGCATTTAGAGATGGGATATGAAGGAAAATACTCAGTATGCCAAAGCAAACTGTTTCTGCAGTACCCATTTGACCTATTAAGGAAGGGTGCTTATGTGGAAGGGTGTTCTTATGTGCAAGAATTAAGTTTCTGTGACATCCAAAAAATGAAAAGGCCTCCTGACAGACAAATGATAAAGGGAACTGAAATCTCCAAAAATGGATCCAGTTGCAAGTTGCTGTTTGTGCTATGTGTTTGTGGTTTTTGTTTGTTTGTTTTCTAAATAACTTTTTTTCTAAATTCTGGTTCAATTAGCTAAGTTTTAAGATACCTATTTATTTTCTGACCTCAGTTAATTTTATAGAATTTAGCAGTGTTTACCACTCCAGCAATTCATTTTCTGTAGTATAAAAAGCCTGAAAAACAGGTGACTACAAAGAAAAGTGACTTAATTTATTCTAAATTAATACTATTTTTTCCTAATTCCTATAAAAACAAGTCCTCATATGCTCCTGATTTAACTTGAGTGATTTAGTATGACTACACCCATTTGATAAGGAGGTTGCACAATAAAAGTAATGTTCTAGCATAGAAACCTCCTGTTACCTCCTTTTGCCCTTACTTAAAATACATCTTTCTTATTTTCTTCTTTCAATGTATTTTTTCATTAAGCTCAAGAGAGGTCTCATGGGTGAAACTGAGAGCAGAGCTTGGCCTTAAGTGTTATTTTCATAGAGGTCTCTTGTCATTTAAATATAGTATATACCTTTGGGATCAAAATGATACAATATCCTTTTATTTCAAAGTTTTCCATAGTTGCTTTGCTTCTTGTCAGTCAGTTCTCATGCTCTAATCACAGGGTTCAAGCAAGAAGTGCCATTAGAAATGTGACGGAAAGAGTATTACAATAAGACCTTTAGAAAAAATATTCAAATATTTCAATAATTGAAGCAGCATTTATTACCAGAAAAGCCCTTCTAACCATTGATATAATTATTCTGCATAATGACCTTGCAAATATACTGTCAAGCCACAAAATGAAAGCTTTGCAGAGTAGCCCAATATTCTCAGACCTTGTATTAGAATTTGTTTCGTAATCCTAGTCTCCTCACTCTCACACACATGCCCTCACACTCACCTGCCCACATACTTGTGCACACTTACACATTTTCTTACTTTTCAATCAAAAAACAAATGAAAAAGTTCTTTGCTAGAAATGCAGGTGGAATTGTCATACAGTTGGCATTTTGAAATGACTGAAGAATGTTAATAAGCTCCTTAATGTTCTTTATTTTCTAGATTCAGAATGTTATAGTTACATTTCTTCCAGATGTTAAGAGATGTTTTGTTAATGTGGTTGCTTAATGTGGAAAATACATATATATGTATTTTCTTTTGAAACACTTTCTTTTGAAGTATTCTCTCATTGTCAGGGTTGTGTTCAAATTTCTGAAATTTGAGTAGTTCTTTGGGGTGTAAATGCAGAGTCTGAATCTGGAAACAGAATTCAGCTTCTGTCCCACAGTCAGACCCACACTGCCATTAGTACCAGGTCTGTGTAGACATAGACATGCAAATCCATTGTTACCATTTAACCACAATATGTCATATGTCAGAGTATACTTCAGAGTTTACACTGGATTTTTGTTTTGTTTTGTTTTTCTGGTTGTATGCCTCTTACAGAAGACCAGGTGATCTTTAACTAATTTATCCAACTTTTATTTTAGAAAAATCATTCATCATTCAAATTAAAATTAACTTTTATTTGAGAAAAATCATTTAAATAGCATTTTTTTCCAGTAAGTTGTGTAACAGTGATTCACCATTGTATGTTTAAAGGTGTTGCTTCAGACTGTTCTATTTCTGCAGCAAACTAAAAATTCAGGTAGATTGGGGAGGCACAAAGTAAAGAAGAAATAACTTTCTTAAGATAAGAAATTGATGTTAAACTTGTAAATAAAGAGAAAACAGAGAGAGGAAGAGGAAAAATCAAAACAAAAACATGGAAAAAAATACAAGCGTTTTCTAACACACAGACTTTTTTATCCCAAGACAAACACACAGGCTGTGTGAATCTTCATAACTGCAATAGAATTAATACCGTGATGCATGCTCACCGCAAACAAAAACTCTGGTCCAGGGAGCCAAGTGAATACAGCTAGTCTTTGAAGAATGAAACATTTAATAAAACCAGGCAAGGGATGGGGCAGAGGCTGGAACTGGAGAATACGTGGCAATAGTTTCCTCTCCTGTGAGGTAAAGAAGCACCTGAAGACCTGGAGATATGAAAAGCTAGTTATAACAGAGGGAAGAAAAATAGTGTTTAACATTAATAAAAACACATCGTGTATAGCAAATTTGGATATAACATGGAGTTGCAGGCCACAGAAGAAAAATAGAGATGAAAAGCACCTTGTGTGTTTGGTCTTACCAAACATAAAAATGACCCCAAACTTCTTCCTCACTTTGGGATACGAAAGCATCAATTTCAACATCATTTTCCTCCCAAGGTAGATTCAAATTACTGACATCTCACCAGATCCATCCACATCGACTTCAGGACACAGAGAGGCAATGGAAGAATAAGCATACAACCTGAGGAAGGGGCAGATGCCAGGAAGCTTTTGTCTCATAATTTTAACTGTATTATTGTGACTTTTCTCTGTTACCGTATTCTTGTTTCTTCACTCTTTTTTCCATGTAATCCTAATTACACAGCAAATATGGACTAATTCTGTGACTAGATTAAGATCACAATTACACTAACAGGAAATAAATGGTTGTGTATAAGATGTTTCATTTCTGCCCATAACAAGACTTTCAGCATGAGACGGAATGTTATCAGTTTCCTATACACAAATTGACAACAGCTAACTTTAGAAAAAAAACTTTCAAGACAAATGGTGAGTTTTCCACCTCTTCAGCATTTCCAGATCACAACAGGGTGCTTTTCCAGAAGGCAAAGTTTTCAACAGAAACAATGTATGAACTAATTAACCGTAAGTTATTGGGTTCACTACAGATGTGATTCTGTAACATAATAAGAAACCGGATATCAGACTGTATGATTCTACTGGTCACATCTGACCTTAAATTTCATTAATGTTATGTGGAAATGGTGTGTGTTTCTTTAATGGGAACTTCTCCATCTGCTTCTGCCATGAACTGCTGTACTCTCCTGGGCACCTGCAATCAGTTCAGCTTGAGTAACACCTGTGACTGCTGACTATTCTGGGACTTAATGGCAGCATAAGGCTTTGGGCTTTTGGGGTCCATAGATTGCATTGTTGCAAGAAGAGATTTATAATACTTTTAATAGACCTATTAAAAAAAAAAAAAAGAGAGAAGAAAAAAGAGATCAGATTAAAAAATATTTTAAATATTTTAAACTGCATTTTTCTCTAATTTCCTTAGAGATGAGTGTGGTTAAGGGGCAAGTATACTGAAATTCATGTGTTTCTGAAAATGTTATCATTATCATATTCTAATTTATTATTTTATTGGTCAACTATTTTTTTTATTGTTAAAAGGTTTAAAAATCCAGCATGCAAAGCAATGATAAAAAAGCTGGCACAAGTTCTTGTTGTGTTTTTTTCTTCCTCTAGAGAAATCTTTTCAGACTACTTATTGGTATTTAGAAAACAGATGGTATTTAAAAAGTTAAACTCTAATTGCAATGAAGAGTGAATGATGGTCAAATTTAAATTAAATTAGGTTTGCTGAAGTGTCTTGATATCTTGTTTTGCAGAAGATTATATTTCTTCCTTGTTAAAATCCTAACATTAATCAATGGTGGCTGAATGTGTTCTATTAAGTTTTAAATTAGTTTCTAATTCTCCTCTGCTGAAAACAGTATACACTGTGAGAAAAAGAATTGAGAAAGAAGTTTAATCTGGAAATCATACATCTACTGTAAGTGTAGTTTTCACGTAGTTATAAAATTGCATATAAAATTTGGAGTTTTTCTGAGATTAGCATCGTGATGGTGGTAGTTGACACAGGCTCTTCTATTCCCTTTATAATGTCAGAGTTGGACAAGAGTAAATCAAGAATACATGAAGTTCATGTAGTCAGTCTAAAAGGAATCTGCTGACAAAACTACTAAGGATAATATCCAAGTTAGTTGTGCCAAAATTAATTTTAGTGTTTATAGTAAACCTTTGTAGTTCATACTTTCTGCAAGCTGCAATGGGTTGCTTATTTTCCAGAGAATGACACAAAAATTACTACAGGACTTGAGAATATTCCCATTTGTTTCAAAGGTTATCTTCTGTCCATAGCTGTTTTATTATTTCTGAATCATCTGTGATGGATGTTAATATCTAGTCTGTGTAGCCTCCAAATATTTATAG
Source organism: Heteronetta atricapilla (assembly GCA_011075105.1). Classification (NCBI taxonomy): domain Eukaryota; kingdom Metazoa; phylum Chordata; class Aves; order Anseriformes; family Anatidae; genus Heteronetta; species Heteronetta atricapilla. The sequence continues at coordinate 104,514,113 of CM021731.1, read as the reverse complement.
CAGTGGCAATTCTGTGATTTTCTTCTGGAATTTAATTATTTAACCATCTATTTTGAAAGTTTATAATCTGTTTCATTCAGTTAAATCATTTTTTTTCAGTTGCATTTATTATTATTATTATTATTATTAATTCTCTTCTGACATTTCAAACAGCATAGGAATATGCTATGTAACTGTCAAGACCAGCAATGGGAAAAAACAGAAAACTGAGCAAATGCTTCTTTTTTCTCATGATATCTAAAGGATGTTTGAAGAGCAGGATATACAGGTCAATTTAGTAGGAAGGGGAGAAAAGCTTTGGTGAGGAAATAGAGGCAATAAATACCTGAAAACCTTCTGACCAGATAAACAACAACTAGAATTAAACATTAGAAGTACTAACAAAATGAAATCTGAGCAAATATGAAAGAGGTTGAAACTGTTAAAATCCTTACCTTTGTGTCCCTTTTGGATGAAACTTCATTTATACATTAAAAAAAAAAAAAAAAAAAAAAATGGAAAAGAAGTCTCTTATTCAACTGTAGAATGCATTTCTACAGGTATATTTGAGTATTCTTGGTTTAAGAAGTAGGTTGCATAGCTGTGTGGGAATATATACAGTTTAAGATGCCTCACATAGAAATCGTGTAATTTTTTAGAAACAGAGCTTTGTGAAGGTTTAAGGACAACTTCCTGCCAATACCTAGTAAAGGGAGATAAAGATGTTGGCATCACCTCACGGAGCAACCTCTAGACCTGTGCCACTGCCCAGGCACCTGTGCCCAGCACTTGTGTTTGAACTATTCTCACTCCAGCCATGAGAAGATGTAGTATCTCTGCAGAGCTGACTAGAGCAGCAATACAATGCAGCTTCACTTATATCTCTCAGATGGTGAGTTTATGTTCTTAATTAAATGTTCATGAGGGGCTGGGTGGAGTCAAAAATATGAGCAGGTTACCTAAATTTTGACATGAACGAGGAGGAGTATTTGTGAGGGAACAGCAGCTCTACTGAGTGTTCTGACTCCTGGGACAAGGAAGGAGTCTGTCTACCTTGCAATTATCTGAGATGTGCGAAATATATTATAGCAATAAAGTAGAAATAATAATGAAGTAGGGGTATTCCAGAACTGCTGAATAATTTATGCTGTTGTTATGAGCACAAAATAATTATTTCTGAAAATCTTCAAAAGTTAAGCTGCCCTTAATTTGAAAAATTAAAAGATAGGCTATTACATTGGCATTTGTTTTTACAATGATTTTTTTTTTTTTTTTTTTAAAAAAAGACTTCATTAGGATGCACAACAGGCAAGACTCTATAAAGTCAGTAGCTAGGGAATTAAAACACCTGTGTTGTTTGTCAAATAAAGCTCCTTTTTGTGCACTTGCAGATGTAAGACTTACTTTGAATTTAGCTGGCACTGGGATTGGAACAAAGAGAAAATAAGTTTTTCCCAAGATACTCATTGCCAATTACCTCTCTGATTTGAAGCCAGGTTGGGACTTTTCTGCTCAAAGTATCTATCAGGATGGTAACTGCTTTACCTGGTAGGAAGGAAGAGCTGGCCAGAACACCACGGTAAATCTAGTATGCAGTACCTTCCTGGTGGATGTGAAATAGAACCCCTCTTTCTTCCAGTTGTGACATTGTCTGCGTGTTTTGCAGCGCTTCTGAGGGTAACATAGATTATGAGGTCTTCTAAAATCCAGAATGTTTATGAAAATCCATATGCTAAAGGCAGAAGAATGCTTTTAGAAGGACAGGACTGTTTAAAGCTGATACTGAATTGCCATTTGGTCCACAGTTTTGGTTCCTGTGTGAAGTCAAAGGCACAGTAAACTTCTGCTTTAAATTCTGCTTCACTGGAAGCCTGTTTAGGTATCAGACTTGGAGCTTTAATTACAAATACCTTATTACTGTTTTATTAATTTATTTTCCCCCCATTTCTAAAGCTTTAACTCAATGAATAAGGAACACTGCTGTTCACCTTCTCCATAGTGAAGAATGAGTTAATCAGAATGAAGCCCAGACCCACTTGCAAGGCATCTCAGTGCTTCCTCCATTATCATGAGTGCAGCAGTAAGTAGCCCCCTCTAATTTTGTGAACCTTAATTTTAAAAGGGACACATTACCGTCCACTCATTTATGCTGCATAATTGTGCTTTTAGTCTCATAGTCTTGAGTCATAGGGCTTAGTATTTTTCACTAGAAATACTTGAGATGGTAGAACTCAGTATAGTTTGAAAATACAAAATACTCAAAAACATTTTTACAGAACAGTGTTGTTTCTTTTAGTAACTTGTTTTGGCAGAAAGTATAGGTCTTCTTAGAAAGAGTATGTACTATGAAGTCTTCAAGTGAGGAAATGAGTACCAGAATAGACTTTTGGGGGGAGGGGCTGATAGAATTTGGTGAAATATCCCATAAAGTGAGGATAAGGGCATGTTTTGGTTTTCCTACCTCAGTTGGGTTGGTGTTTTTGCCATAACTGCTTGTAATGTGGGGCAGAAACAATAGCCTGTACCTGAATTATGTTTAGGTAAAGCTGAGCCTTAAGAAAAGATTATGCAGAATGGGATGCACAGTCTTTAGCAAGGCATTATGTAATCATAGTTACTTGTAAAAAAAATAAATAAAAAAATAATAGTCTTTTCAGTTGCTAATCCTTCAACTTTCCAGAGGAAATTATTCATCGGAGGCAAATATTCTTTGTAGTATAATTTTGGCGTTCCCTCGCTGAAACACGTCCCTGCAATTGTATTAATTTATATTGATCCAAGAATAATTAGAATCCTACCCCTCATGTTGGTTATTTTTCATGGGAAACTGCCATTGTTTTCTGAATTACTATTTTTACCTTAATTTTAGTTCTCTTTTTCAACCTGACAAATGTTTTTTGAGGGAAATGAGAATATTAAGAGAAAATATCTTAAATCTTTTATATCCATTCCTACAAATACCCTAGTTATTTTAAAATACTCAGTACACTCACCTGAAAATCTTTACTTTAAATTGTTGATACAGCACCCCAGTTTATATAGAGAATTTTGGGAATAAAACTACAGAAAATAGATACTAGTAATGGGTAGGACAAACAAACGGGAAAAAATCTCTGTCGTGGAAGAGAATTAAGCCTGATTATCATGATTTTCTGAATATTTTATACTCAGAAGAGTGCTCCAAGAGCCTTGTCTGTAATAGTTAATGTCTGTAATGTAATCAATGTAATTTTCAGGGATGGAATGCACTTGCTTATTTTTCTTTTTCATTAGGGAATGCATCATCATTCAAATGGTTAAGAACAGTCTTTGGGTCATATTTTCTGTAATAGCTAGGTTATTAAAAAAACAATCAAATGATTTTTGTTAAATATGGACCAGAACAGCAAGTAACTTCTTATTATTGAGTAAGTTGCAAACATAATATATCATCATGGCCATAAGTCCTTGTAATATAGTTATCTGCAGTCCTTGAGCACCATGCAGTTAGCCGATTTGGCATTAAGCTGTGCAAGTTTTGTATGCTTGCTCTAGATTTCTGTCCATGATAAACTTTTTTTTTTTTTTTTACCATTATTTGGTCACATGATAAAAAAATATGCATGCTTTTTGATATTTGCTGTTTTCCGTATTTACTTCTAATATTTGCTTTATTTTATTTTTATTTTATTTTTTTGTTGTTGTTGTTGTTCAGCTGATACAATCAGTCTAGGTTTACTGGTCTGACGCCTATTTGCAAAGAAAAAAAAAAGTGATGCTTGGGTATTGTAAAACAGAATTGCAATCTTCAAATTAAAGCTTTGATTCAGATATTTCTGGGGTAAACCTAGTAGTTACATAGAAACACAGGTAAATGGAAAGTAATAGCCTAACAGATCTACTCTTTTAAAAAACAAACAAACAACAAAACTATTAAGATGTTTCATAGATTAAAAACAAACAAAAAAACCACAACAGCCTGGTAAAAGAAATATAAGAGGAAGAAGAAAGACACTGTACATCTTGTCAGTGTATGCAAATATCTTCATATGAACCTCCTGAATAAAATAATACAACTCTGTAATGAAATCATGTATTATGGCTTCTTTCCGTATTTTAGTGCTCTAAGGCCACTTCTGTTGTCTAAAGAGAAATAGAGAATGCATCTCATTTCTGTTTTCACAATTGATGGATGGAGTGTCTTCTGTTTTTTCTACCCATTTCAGTCTGTGTGGTACGTTGTGAGAGTTACATCATAGAATCTCTGAGTTGGAAGGGACCCACAAGGACCACTGAGTCCAACTCCTGGGTCCTGAAAGGACAACCCAAAAAACAAAAGAAGACCATGTGTCTGAAAACATTGTCAAAACACTTTTTGATCTCTGGCCGGCTTAGTGCTGTGACAACTTCCCTGGGGAGCCTGTTCCATTGCCTCTTGGTGAAGAGCCTTTTCCTGTTATCCAGCCTCCTCTGTCCCAGCTCCATGCCGTTCCCTCAGACCCCGTCACTGTCCTCAGAGAGCAGAGATCGGCACCTGCCTTTCAGCTCCCTTTGTGAGGAAGTTGTGAACTGTGATGATGTTTCCTCTAATCCAGGCTGAACAATCCAAGTGGCTTCAGATGTTCCTCATATGTCTTTCCCTCTAGACCCTTTACCATCTTCATTGTCCTCTATAACTAAGACATATCCAGGATCACATAATACATTTGACTTCTACTCTAATATTGTTATGTCTCATCTGTAGTCTTCCCTGGTGTGGGATCATAACCAGCTCCTGATGGACATGTCTGGACACAGGCTGAGCTCAGGAAAACCAGCACAGGCTGCAGTGCACCTGCCTGAGGAGGTACATGGACTTCTATTTGTGAGGGAGATGGTGGCAGTTTAGTTGAACAAGGGTTGACATGAAACTAAGCCAGTAGTACTTCAAACATCAAATGCAGAAACACTTGTTTTTAATAAGAAATACTATGTGGTTTCATTATATGAAACTTGCTGATTCAGTTTCTGTCCCAATTCATCACTGAGGCAAACCTGAGACCAGGAGACATTCCCAGAGAAGGTGGTTTCCAATCCAAGTCACAGGAGTTTTTGAAAACATTGCAGCCAGGATTTTTCAAAGAGATCACTTGTATGTTAGGATTCTGCATATGGATTAAGTAACATTGATCTTCAGTAGGAAATAAGTATGCATAGCTGAAAAGCTCTCCTCTTTGATCCAGGTATAGATGATCAGAAAAAGCTTTGAAAAAGCCTGTTCTAAAACACCTTTAATTAAAATCCCAAAGATTAAAACTGATTTCCTGGAGCTTTGACTTTTCTCCTATTTGTTGGGTTGAAATTCAGCTTCAGAATAGTAATGTTGTGAAAAGAATTTTAAAGTAATACAGTAGCAAGTGTGCATTCCACTGATAAAATCTTACAAGTTGTGTTGCCTTGATCTATTTATTGTTTTGAAAGCCATTTCTCCAGAGAAGGTCAGAACAGCTGGCTGTGTTCGTGTGTATATATTAGTTGCTGTTGATGGTGTCCCTGATGTAGTCATATATCTTTGTTTTGTTTTGTTTTCAGACGAACTGTGTTTATGAGTATGGTCTCAAAGTTTCCATTCAAGTCTAACCAGCATAATGATCAGAACACAAGTCTAACAGCATTACAAGAAACATCTTGTGTTTCTAGTAAAGCATTAGTTTTTTCACATTTGGGCTGCTGTGACACTGATTAAGTCAGTCCATTTGGTTCTGCAATCACTGGCTTGTGACTCTGAAGGTATCTGAATGCAGTTTTAACCTGAGATTCCTGCACATCACCAGCAACGGGACTGCAGTGTCAGAAGGTTTCCTGGTCAGTCTCAATTCTCAGTTATCAGACAAATATATTTGTACTCTTACAGATGGCTTTGCTAGGTTGTCCTAAGCCTGAGCTCGGTCCCGTTTTGCCATGCCTGAGTGCTGCAACCTTGGCTGCCCACTGGCCTAGAGTTCCCACTTGGGGAGCTCCTCCCTCATGTGGGAGTTTGGAGCTTTCTTTTTGTGACTTCTTCCAGCCATTAGAAGGTTTTGCTTGAATTTATATGAAATTCAGGGATAAGGGACTCTGGATAAGGGACTCTGTGTTGTTCAGAAAGGTTTTTTTAAGAAACCAGGTATGACTGGTAGTACAAAGCTGCATACATGTTTTGCATGTCTAATACTTTTCACTCTATAAATAAGCAGTCAAGCAAGGACAAAACTTTGTCTTTACATTTCATGAATCTTTTACGGCTTCAGCATTGGAAAATAACTCTTGTGCAAATGAAACAAAACCAAGCAAAATTAGTTGCGTTAGCTGTTCGCTGAAATCTGACTTAGTTATGCACACATGTACCGTCTGATCAGGCTGCAAGCAGATGTGCCCAGATGCATCTGGAATTTTCTGGCTCCAAATTATATCCTAAAAGTAGATGTTTTAAGCCTATGCTCATAAGCAAATCTGAGTTCACATTCAGCACATAGTAGCTTTTCTGCCTCTGTCATGATCTGTTGCCCTGTATGCCTTACCAGATGAGTTCCATATGGCCAGGGATTACTCATGTTAAACAGTCTAGAAAAAGTCTGTTGTGTAAGGCTGGAGTCTGGGAACATTCATTAGGCAGTAGTAAAATTTTATGTTCAGGGTGGTAAAATAATTCAGTTTACTGCAGTATCTCGTCTTACTTTATTCAGATGTGATTCTAGTCTACTGCAAAATATTCTTGATAACCTAGGGCTGATATTAGAGCCAGTCTTTGAAATTTTATTTCTCCCACTTGAGCTAATAGCAGACTAACCATAACCGAGGCATTCTCTGTGAAATCTATGAAAAAGAAATGGTAACTTTCCAACATTTTCTGTTACCAACTAAAACTACAATAACTGGAATATATTTCTTTTTATTCAACTCTGCAGTAACAGCAAAAAATTGTATATGTCTACGTACATGCACATGTTTTCCCTCAAAACTCAAAAGCAAATTTTCTGAAAAGATTCACTTGTATGTAATTCAGAGATGATTTTTCTGCTGCTGCTAAAGTTCCTGGCTGAGACTTCAGTTTCCTGCCTTAGACTTCCAGACAGGAGACTAAGCTGAAGATCATAACAAGCTGTTTCATTCGAGGAATCTCTAGCTTGTCTGGCACTTATACACCACTGGTGCTGTGATGTGTGTGTATCAGTGTTTCAAGTTGACTGTTACTTTAACACCAACTCAAAAACTACCTTCATTGTATTGTGCTTTTAAAATCTTCAGCTCTTGGTGGATTTCTGTAAAATGCTGTTATCAACATTGATACTGTCTTGTATTGTTGAAAAGGGCTGAGACAGCACATTTAAATCTAAAGATACATCTCAGTTACAGTCTAGGTGCATTCTATTTATCAGTTTGATGTTTCTTTCTATTATTTCCCTCCCCTTTTTTTTTCAAGTATCTGTGACTTGTTTGGTTTTGTCCTTGGAATCCATCTCTTCCCTCTCAGTTTTCTGGACTAGATACAACTGGAATTATTGGTATGGCTTCCTTATAAGCAGGTATGGTTGTAAATCTTATACCAGGGGAGCTAATTAGAATAATATGAAGTGTGTTCAAGCCAGCCAAGTACTTCAGCTTTTCTGAGTCACAGTAAGATTTGTTTTCCAAGATTTATCACTAAATGGGTATTAATGGCTCCTTGTGCTGCCAAAGCTTGGTCACTTGATGGGCTTAATAGTCTGCTGGAAAGAGCTGGGTGTCTTTCCAAGACCCTGCCCATCAGATAAATGTATTTGTCCATGTATGTCCTTTTCCCAAGTTTGAGTAATAACATGGAAATGCAAAAAGGGACTGCTGGATGCTGGGTCACCTCATACCTTTCTATAAAGGGATATTTCATTCAGCACTGGAAAGCAACTTATCTTCAAAAATTATGTTCAGGTGTCATTTGGTATATGTTTGAGATGAATTAGGCTTACGACTTCCATAAGTACTCACTAGTATAGTCTGAAGCTCTACTACTTGGCAACAGTAGCAGCAGCTTGCCTTGGTTTGCAGATTTCTTCACTCTTTCCCCTTCTGCTATCATCTCACATCACTTTTATTCAAAGTCTTAGATAAGCTATCAGCAGGTACCAGGGCCATGTAGGAAACATGACAAGCTTGTAAATTATGTCTTATCTTGTGTAGATGTACTCTTGTGACACCACAGAGTACACAGGATAAGACCTTTCTGTTTACCTCAGAGACCAGCAGTTACTGCTGAAAATACAAGTGTGAAAAAAATGAAAGGATTCAAGTACTTTGTAGAAATGCCTCATGTCCAGTTTGAAGTCAGGGAATCTTTCATGCGTCAGGCATGGCAAATCTCTGCTGCCATCATAGCACTCCTACAAGTATGTCTAATCTTGGGTGGCCGGGCTTGGGCTAAATGGATTCTCTCATATCAAAATTAATAACCTGGATTCAGAGGAAAGGCCTGGCAGTTTCCTAATAGTGAGGGATGTAGGTGTGGGGTCTGTCTTGCAGGGTGGAGGCTGTACTGCAGGGAGGACCTCACTTGGAATGTCCCCTTGGTATCTGCCAGGAAGCCATGGGGAGAAGGCCTGGGGCCGTTAGGGCAGTACGGCACCTTCCTCCACAGCCAGCCCTGTCCTGCAGCCCCAGCTAGGCAAGCGGGGTCAGGCTGGGGATGGTGACCCCCCTTTTTTATTTTTTTATTTCTGGAATCAAGAAAGAATTTGAAATTCAAGAATGTATTTCATTGAAGAACTTTTATTATCTTCAGATAAATGGCTCACTTTCTTGTATCCAAAAGAAGTCATGTGTCTCTGACAAAAAAAATGTCTTTGAACTCAGAAGTAGTTTATCTGGAATTTATACTGCAATTTATAGAACCTTGTTTCTACAGTCATGTGCAAGGGTTATTTTAAGGTCTTTTCTCATAAGGTGTTGTGATGCCTTCATCATTGTTGCTGGCAAGCAGAAATGTTACAGGAAAGATCATTGTGTTCATACCCATTTATTTACTCATTGGAGATGACCTGTAATGGGAGAAAATCTTATATTACATTTTTAAGAATGAATTTGAAAAGGGTGAATCCTCTCCTTCAGTAACTGCAGATTGGAAGAAAACATCATATATATTTTGGGTCAAAAAAAAAAAAAAAAAAAAAGTGTTTCCCAAATGCTGCTGAGTTCACACACTGAAAACCTCTATAAATCATTCCATGTTCACTAGACAGTGTAAGCGTGATTGTTTCTTCACTGTTCTGTAAAACTAATGTAAAATCCTTGACTTCAGTGGAATTACAGTTGATTTGTATTTGTAGGTTAACTGAAATGGGAAGCAGTTGTATAGGTATTTGTAAGTAATAGTAATGATGGGATGCATATTTAATATTTTTTTTCTTCAGATAAAGTTCCCTCTTAAAGTGTCACTTTAGGAATCAGTGGAATTTGATGGGCTATACAAAATTGATTTCCCATGGTGTGTACATTGCAAGGATTTATTGTAATTGTATAATAGTACTAACTACAGTATATCGTAATGCATATTGGTTTTGGTGGTGGTGTGTTGTTTTATTCTTAAACACTAAAATATATTTTTAATATGTATATATATATATATATATTTTTTGCCAGCAAGTGCATCACTCTGTCATAGCAATAATAAAAATTAGGACATGTTATAATATTTCTGAAAGTTTTATAAATCTGGAATGATTCTATTTGAGTTGATGGAATTATCCGAGGTTAACAGAAATTTAAATATTGATTTGCTCTACATTTAAAACAATAAAGCTGAGATTACTCTAATTTCAATGAGTATGAAGTTTGCTTTAGTCAGGTGTGCAATGCATTTTGGTGATTGATATATTTATACTTAAAATTGCTATAAAAAGTCCACATATACCTAGTGAAATTTTAGATTTATTTTCTAGGCTAAGATGTATCAGTTAAGATTTTCTTAACTGATAGAGCACAAGACTACTTTTTTTCATGCTTCAAGCTGGTGAAAACACATGGCATAGAACCAAAGAAAATATACGTAGCATTTATATGGGTTTATTACTTCAGGCGTAATTAACACTGATCACATCCCCATAACAATCAGTCACATCACAAAGCAGACAAGGATAACTGACCTGTTCAAAGCATGGCAAACAGAGACCAGATCTAGGAAAGCTTAAATCCCTGCATCAAGTTATTTTATCAAGTATTAAAATGAACCACATACAGCCCCATGACAACTTTGCTTTTTAATTTTCAGCACCAGATACTTCAGTGTTACAATGAGTTCTAGTTAAGCCAAAGGCATCTACTTAACTTTTATTTCTGTATATCTCCCTAGCAATTTCAGTTGGCTCAGAACTCACTCGTGTTGGAAAAGAGTTTACAACTAGAGTGGCTTACAGCATTCAGAATTTCTCATACAACTGAAAGCTGATCAGACACAGCAATGATCACTGATTTTTTTTTGCAGACTCTCTGTAAACTGATTGCAAACACATTTTGTCACTCTGACTTTGTTCCAGAAAACAAACTGTTCTGAGCTACTGAGGGACTGTTATATTCTTTTTTTTTTTTTTTTTCCAACAATGTTAATGCAAATTAGAGGTATGCAAGAACTTAATAACAAAGGGAATTAAAAAAATAGATATATTTTATTTTGTCAGCTACTACTGGAAGGCCTGAGTTGCTTCATAAAGATTTTTATTAAATATTTCTGACTTGAATATTGTCTATACAGTGCTTAGCAACTGGCCATAATATACATGTATATGGTCTTGATAGGCTTGATTCAGAGTTCAGCACAGTATAAATCTAGGGGCAGTTTGATTAAACTTGATGATATGTCATTTGTGTAGAGCTGGCAAAATGGCAATTAATAGAATTTATAATTTACCTAGTTAATTTTAAGCACTTTGTTTTTTCTTCTCAGAAGCAGTATATTCAGATCAAATTATCATGGTTTTGAAGCATAAATTGTTGTAATACTACTACTAAATTATGCTCAATCTTGTAGTAGAATGACTAGTCTAGTTCTTCCAAGTTTGTCTTTTTCTCACAAGTGACTGTTTAGCTATAGAATAATAAGTACCAGATGTCTTAGTAGTTGGCTTTGAATAAGAAGTGTCAACTAAGCCCAGCTAAAACCAATACTTTAATATTGGTGCATCTTGACATTATAGTCAGGAGTCTGTGTTACTTGTCCTTCTCTTTTCCCCTTCCCTTCCCTTCCCTTCCCTTCCCTTCCCTTCCCTTCCCTTCCCTTCCCTTCCCTTCCCTTCCCTTCCCTTCCCTTCCCTTCCCTTCCCTTCCCTTCCCTTCCCTTCCCTTCCCTTCCCTTCCCTTCCCTTCCCTTCCCTTCCCTTCCCTTCCCTTCCCTTCCCTTCCCTTCCCTTCCCTTCCCTTCCCTTCCCTTCCCTTCCCTTCCCTTCCCTTCCCTTCCCTTCC
>CM021731.1:104469110-104502610 GCA_011075105.1 Heteronetta atricapilla | reverse complement strand
TTCCCTTCCCTTCCCTTCCCTTCCCTTCCCTTCCCTTCCCTTCCCTCATGACTAAAATCTGAAATTTGCATTTGCTTTAAAACTACAAGTCTGTTGCAACAACAACAACTTTTTTTTTTTTTTTTTTAATTTACCTGAATGATATGAACTATGTAAACTCTTAGATTTTATGTATTTTAACCTTAAGCTTCTATGTGGGCCTATGTTTTTACTTAAATCTCATGGGAAAGGTTTGTGATATAAGTAGTACTTTAGTTTTTAAATCATCTAGTTTGAGTTTTACTTTGTTATTAATGATATAAGTTAATAAATTATTAGAGACATTTATAAGCACATACATTAGTACTCTATCAATCTGTTGTTACTTATATTAAGCCACATACTTATACTTAGTTTCAGAAAGCCTTTCTTTCTTAAGTTTACTTTTTTTTGTAGATCAAAAGTCACTTGCAATCTGCAGAGATAGTTGGATGCATCAGCAAAAATGTTCTTCCTCTTGTGTCTATGTAATCTCAGAATTACAGAAGCCCGTAACTGATAAAGCAAGTGAAAAATAATAATAATAATTTTTCTCAGAGTTTAGAAAGTGGTGGGTAGGACTTAGAGATGTGTTGTGGTCTACTGCCCAAGAAGAATGTGCACAGTATACTAGGTTAGCAACTTTTCAGCTCTTTGGTTTATTGTTTAAAGCTGTCCTTCCTCAACTTTGCAGTATATCAAACAGATAATCATTATGATATTTTGCACTTAGTATTTTGTATATATGATAAATGCGAATTTCTGCACCCACGGTGGACTAATCCCCTCTGGTAGGGTAGGGTGAGAACTAGACGTAATGGGAAGCTGCTCTAGCTAAAAGTTGAAACCTGGAGGTCCTGATGGACGGTCAACTGAACAGGAATTAGTAGTGCACTCTGACACTGGGCTATATCAACAGGAGAATGGCTGCTAGATTGAGGGAAGCGATTATTCCCCTTAGTGAGTTCTTGTTAGACCATAAGGATGTTAATGAGTCCAGTTTTGCTTTGCTCCCTATCCAAATACTTGATACTCACAAAAAAACTGGAGCAAGGTCCGGGTGGGCTACCAGGCCTGCCAGGGTTGGAGCACTTGCCCTGTGAGGATGGGCCCTGTGAGCCAGGCTTGGGTGAGCAGGAGGTGGATGTTTGTAGCCTAACAGCTACAGCCCATAGCATAGCCATGGAGGAGATGTATCCAAGATCCTCAGCAGTGCATAATGGGAGGATGAAATGCATAAATTGAAACAAAGAGGATTCAGAGTGAGTATAAGGAGAAAACTTCTCCATGAGGACAGTCAAAACACTGGATCCAGCCATGAAACCGAGAGGTGCAGTCTCCCTCAATGGAGACTTCCAAGATTCAGCTTAAGAAAGCACTGAGTAGCCTGGGCTGAGTTCAAAGTTGGCCCTGCCTTGAACAGAAGGCTGAAATAGAGGTCTAGCTGAGCTTCCTGCTAATCTAGATTATTCTGTAATTATGTTATTTTAAAAATGTACAAATCCCAGAGTAGTTTCCTGTGGCATGCTGTTGCATTAACGTATTTTTCCTCACTCAAATCAGATTAAAATAATGTTTTTGTTGGTTCTTAACTGACTGGCTACCTAAAAACACAGGACTAAGTATCTAGAATGAGTTGTATTATATTATGTGATGTATGTTCATTGTGTTCTTTGGATATTGCAGAGATTTGCCTAATTTTCTTAAATCTTAAAACAATCTTAAAGTGTCTGCCCTTTTATAGGCAGAATAATGGCTCAGTACTTAACCACTGATCAGAAGCAGCAGTGTTGGTTGTGTTTGTTGTTTTTGTTGTTGTTATTTGTTGTTGCTGTTGTTGTTTTAAAAGGGAGTCTGCTGTGATTTAGAACCACAAAAATCAATACAGATACCTTATGCTGTTTTTCAGTGACCCTTGAAAGATATAGAACCATGGTGATAAATTGCAGAGTTGTCTTCAGAGAAAAGTGATTAACAAGGTATTATTGAAGATCTCTTTATCCAGGTTGAAAAAATTAAAAAAAAATAAAAATAAATCCTGATCCCAAAGATACCAAAGGCCTTGGAAAATTCATGTTATGGTTTTGAAATTCCTTTTCTCTGACCTTCCTACTTAGATATGATTGATCACTTGAATTGAATAAGGAATATTTTACCTCACCTTTTATGTTTAAAATATTACAAAGCACTTCATAAAACTGTAAATTATATACTAATACTGCACTAAATGTGTAAGTAAATGTATCAGCAGTTGTGCACTCATCTGTAGCTTATGCTCAGCTATGCACTTTAGGATTTCCTTTATTAAGAGAAACGCTGACAAAGATTCATGTCCTAAACTTTGAAAGGAGTGCTTCCTATTACCACTGGAACAGCATAGATTTTAGAGACAGAGACTGTCTTCGTCCAAATATACCTTTGAAAAGTAGAGTATGACTCTACAATTCTGCATGTTTGGGTCACAAAGCAAATCTTTGCACATGCAGCTGTCCATAAGGTTAGACAAAACAGTTGGCACAAGCAGGAAGATACTAAGAACCACGCACTTGCATTATTTTCAGACTGTGTTAAAGTTAAAAGTGTGTTTTCTCCCTGTAGACCCAAGGCCTGTCCCCTATTACATTATGAAAGTAATTTAGGGTTTTAACTATTTAAAGAGACTAGGCCTATTAGAGCTGTGACCCAGACGTAACTTACAAAAATACACCCTGCTTTGTCATTTTACCCCCAAGGGGAAGGGGGTGGGGGGTGGGGAAGAATCTTTCTTTATTTTATTTTATTTTATTTTTGGAACAGCTCAATCAGTCTCTAGAGATGTTTGTTTTGTTGATAGTTTTTTGTTTTGTTGTTTGTTTTTTTCCTCCATAGAGTATAAAGTGAAACCAGAATAATTTCAAACTTCATGCTTTAAGTTAATTGGGACAATGGACAATGATTGACTAGATAGATATACAAAGCTTGCTGATGAAATTGTTGTTTGTAGGCATTGTGGCCTAGTCATGTCCTCTTTTGTATCTCATATGATGGTGAGGTTGTAAGACCCATTACAGTCTAGAGAAGATACCTGCAGTAAATGCCCTGTTGGTTTTTTTTTTTGATGTTGTTTGTTTGTTTTGTTATTCTCATCATCCTTTCCATTGTACTTCTTGACCCAATTAGATGAATTTGGGAACCTAGAAGATTCCTCCTCCTTTGTCTCTGGTACTTCTGTGGTGGTGGTCTCTAGGGCCGTTTCCTCCTACTCCAGCTCAGTTCCCTGGTCTCTTCAGTAGCAAGGCTGAGCCTCATATTCCTGAGAGGCAGATTATAGAATGGTTTGGGTTGGAAAGGACCTTTAAAGGTCATCTAATTCCAAATATATATATATATATATGTATATATATATATATATATATAAATGCATATATAATACATATATATTATGCACACACATGTTCTAAGGTGGGCTGAATTTGCTAAACATGGTCTGATTAGACTGATTTTGCAATACATTGGTTATAGTATAGTAGTTAGGGAGCTGGGGTTGTTCAGCCTGGAGAAGAGGAGGCTCAGGAGTGACCTTATTGCACTCTACAGGAGGCTGTAGCAAGGTGGAGATTGGTCTATTCTCCCACGTGTCTCTCACCACAGGACAAGGGGGAACGGGGTAAAGTTGCACCAGGGGAGCTTTAGGTTGGATGGTAGGAAGAACTTCTTTATGGAAAGGGTTGTTAGGCATTGAAATAGGCTGCCCAGGGAAGTGGTTGAGTCATCATCCCTGGAGGTCTTTAAAAGACGTTTAGATGTAGAGCTTAGGGATATGGTTTAGTGGAGGACATGTTAGTGTTAGGTCAGAGGTTGGACTCGGTGATCTTGGAGATCTCTTCCAACGTAGATGATTCTGTGATTAACAGCATATAAAGTCATTGGAAAACATCTCCTGAAACAGTTTTTGAAGACTCAGGGATGCATTCTGCCCTGTTTATTTTCATCCTTATGTAAGTTCTATTTTTTATATGCAGTTATGTTCTTGTTTGAGGTATATGACTTTTACCTATAGAAGTTGACATGAAAATTATAGACAGTAGATAATTTTATAGTAAATACTGGAGTAGCCAATGGACATTGATCTTTATCTATTTTTCTTACATCTCTACAATCTGCCTTGATTGATCTTTCTTTTACCTATCCAAGCAAAATATTAAATTTACTAGTATCTTTGAGGCCATCCAGGTAAGTCTATCAAATCTTTCAACTCACATCTGACTTAGGTACAAAGGTTAAGTTCAGCCTCAGGCCCACTGTTTTGCCCCTGACACAGGGCAGAGTTGAGAAAATTGAATGACTGAATCTACACATGCAACAATGAGAGAAAAAATATTTCAGGGGATACCAAAAGCAGATCACAGATGAAATCCTCCACATTATTCCACATGGCTTGGGTTCACAGTGCTACAGTAATGCAAGCTTCACAGCAGCAGGGGAAAATACAAAATAAAATAATTGGAAATGAAAGCACATTCTGCAGAGTAAAATAAGAGTAAATAAAAGTTTAAGAAGTGGGCAGGCCTTTTCTTAAAGCAAAATGTTTGAACAACATTGTAGCTGAGGGAGTCATGGACTCTGCTAGGCATCCTCTGGTAGTTGTTTGTACAGAGAGCTGGGTGCAGCTTATTCCCGCCGAATCCAGTTCATCCTTCTCTCCCAGACAACAAGGGAGCTACAGCTGTAGCTTGACCTCTGGTTTTGGCTGTGCAAGACCCATCAGAGGGCAGAACATGAATCCTCATGTTGCAGGCTTAATTTTTGAAGCCAAGAATTTTACAAGGTTCTAAAAGGAACTGGAAATGTATATCAGTATTCATGCCATTGTTGCACTTCAAGATTTAAGATGGAAGATTAATCCATAGTTCCCATGGGGGTCATATGCAGACTTCTGAAGCACTTAAGCTACTGTCAGCATTATACACAGAGTATAGGGTTCAATGAACCCTGACTTTGATGCAGTACAACACTTACATATTCCTAACTCTTCCCTAAGGAATCAAGGTGGCTCACTGTGACCCTTAAAGTGAGTTAGTCTCGCTTGTAGATTATATCCTGGTCTGAAACCATCCTATATAATTAATGAGATTACTACAGGGCAACAATTAAGTGTCTTTTTGCATGCTTAGATTGCAGAAGCATGACAGAACAGTTCTAGGGCCCTACACTATGGAAAAATAAGTCTTCAGGCTGGTCAGTGGCTGTTCCATAACCACAAAAGTGTTTGGGAGAAGAAGAAACAGAAAATTTACTCTTTAGCTGCAATAAATGACTACTTCCAGATCTGACAATAGCATTTAAAAAAAGACGTGTTTAGTACAGGCTCAAATGCTTCTGTTCCATTAAAATCACAGTTAGGGACCAGCATGTTTATAAAGTTGCACATTTGAAAGTTGACAGCACTTTGCCCTTAAAAAATAAATAAAGAATTTAGAACAGGTGCAGCATTATAATATTTAGAATGCTATTATGGAAACATGAATAATGCCATTGAGAAAGAGCCATCTGCTTTCTGAGGATCTATCAGTAATGCAGCAGCAGCAATGTAAAAGTGATATATGGGGATGTCTGCAATGGTTTGAAGAGAAAGCTTGTGCTTTTTTTGAAGAAAAATATATTGCATTTTCAGTGTAGAATATACACTGTATATATACATGTATATCTACATGCAGAATATGTGTAGAATATGTATTTTGTAAATATAAAGATGAATATAATGTGATGTGTAATTTGCATCCTATTTTATAGGTTTAGCACAAGTTCTTGTGAAATATGAAAACTGAAAATCAGCATTTTTGTGATGTAGGATAATTTTATTGAAATGTGGGTATTTAGAAGATATAAAATGTTAGAAGGAGTAGTTTGAAACTCAGACACTAACTACATATACTTCCAGAGCATCAGCTGTGACACAAGCTCTAAGTTAATGTATGAGACTTGAATTAAGTGTCACCTCGTGAAGAAGGGAAACATGAGAGGGCAAGATAACTTCAAAAAGCAGAAGAGTCTATCAGATAGTCAGTACCTACAGAAGCACTGTTCTACTAGATTTATTAACAAGCTTTTTGAAAATGACAAAAATAAAACCCCTTAATGTTGCAAATAACAAGTAAATCTATTTTTACAGGGACAAAACATTTTCATTATAGTGCAGAAAATAAAACCGTCCTACAAACTGACAGGAAGCAAGGAAAAGTAAATAACTGCTTAGAGACATGCAGCAGAAAAATAAATTTTAACAAGGTCAGTACAGAATTCATATCTTGCTGTAAACATCACAACAAAATACTGCAGATGCACTGCTGACTGCCAGGGATACAGCAGTCACAGCTGCCCTAAACACTTGTTTACAACGTAGAAACTTCTTTAAGTGTTCGGTGAGTGATAATGAGGCTCCATTTTTATCAAAGGGATTCAAAACTTATATCAAAGAGAATGTCATTAGGCACTGGAACGACAGTAGAAGAAACAAGCCAACTGTGAGTGCAGATGATAGAAATCAGACCGCACAAAGCAATTTGGCTTGCTCAGCTGGAGTAGAAACACTTCAGGAGAGAAAATGGTGAAATTCTTTTTAGCTGGCTGATGGAAGTGCTCTACACACAATCTGACTATAGAGATCAGATCGTCAAAAGGAACACTCACCTGTTGTATTGTTATAAGGCAATCAAGAGAGGGATTTTGTCACTTAACAATTTCAGGGCCTCATGAGAAATACCAAACTTACCTTCTGCAGGGAGCTGCCCTTGTGAGCAAAGGCAGAGACCTGGGGGCCCAATAGTGCAATTTGTAGCTCTGCTGCAGCCTTGCTGAGTGGATTAAAATAAAGTTCTTGCAGGACAAGCATGTACTTGTCCAGCACCACGAGGGAAGTGATTGAAGCAGGATCTGACCTGTGCACACGTGTCCTCAGGCTTCATAACAGTGTTGCGAAGGGGAAGGAAGGGGGGCTGGAGGGAGGGGAAATTTTCTTACAAGCCTTCATTATGTAAAGCAAAGAAAAGGCAATAAAGGGGTTGGGTAGTGAACCAAAATGTTATTTTACCTATGCATGATGGAGTTCCTTTAAGGTTGATATGAATACAACAATCTAACTCTTCCTTGTTATGGGATGTTTGGATGTTCAGGTTTAATACGCCTTTAATTCAGCATGTTGTTTGCATAGACTCTGTTGATTCCTTTTCTTTATTTCTGCTATAGATAAAAAATACCACCAATCTTCTCTAACCTACCTCACTATTGAAGAATGAGGAGGTCAGTCATGCTGAAAATTAGACAATATACTTGTAAATAATTAGCTGACAGATAGCAAAACTACTCCTTGACAGTGCGAATCAAGCAAGGAAATTAATCTACTGTGGTATGCCTTTGCATTCATAGAATTATATAATGACTTGTGTTAGAAGGGACCTTAAAGATCATCTAACTCCAACACCCCTGCTGTAGTCAGGGTCACCTCCCACAAGACCAGGTTGCTCAAAGCCCCACCCAACCTGGCCTTGAATGCCTTCAGGGATGGGGCATCCACAGCTTCTCTGGGCAGCCTGAAGAATTTCCTCCTAACGTCTAGGCTAAATATATCCTCTTAGTTTAAGACCATTCCCCCTTGTCCTGTCTTTATCTACACAAGTAAAGAGTCCTTCTCCATCTTTTTATAAGATCCCTTTAAGTACTGAAAGGTCACAATGAAGTCTTCTTGGACCCTTCTTTTCTCCAGGCTGAACAGCCCCAACTCTCTCAGCCTTTCTTGATACAAGAGGTGCTCCAGCCTCTTCATCATGTTTGTGTCCCTCCTCTGAACCCGCTCTAGTAGATCAACATCCTTCTTGTGCTGGGGGCCCCAAACCTGTACGTAGTACTCCAGATGGGACCTCACAAGGGCAGAGCAGAGGGGGACAAGTTTTCATGTTACTTATATCTAGATGTGATTGATTGTTCACGAATCCTTTCTACATATAGAGAGCTAGATAGTTAAAGGGCAGCGTGGAACAACAGTGTATGTTAGAAAAGAAAAGCATATACATTGTTGCATACCATGCTTATTTTAAAATTAGTCCATTTTATCTGCTTCATTACATGTATTTTGCTTAGCAGATAATTGTTCAACTGTCTGAACATAGTCACACTTGTTATTAACACAATTTAAATTGGAATTAACCTTGTTCCAGCCCATAGTCTTTTATAAAGAATGATCTTCATGTCTGTAGACTAATTGCACTGAGAAAGTTCACTGCAAAGACATAATTAATAGTCCATAATGTTTGGGAAGGTGACATTTCCTATTTTCTTTGAACTCTCAGTTTGGTATTTGAAAGCCAGTATAAGGTACCAAATCTAGGATATTTAGTCTGGAGTGGTGTCTAGTTGGTAGTTAACTAAAACTGCTTCCTTTCCCCTAACAGTAATAAAACTGAAAGGACTAATTACCCCTTTTTATAGGTGCAATTTGAACTTAAAACTCTAGAGAGGGCATGAGTAGTAAACTACTGTTATAGATGATTTCACCATCTGCACCTTAAAATTGTGACTGTGGAAATAGCAAAGGAATATGCACACAGCTTTTAGCAGAGAAATAACCAAAACATTTTTTCTTTTTTCTTTTTTTTTTTTTTTTTTTTGTAGGGCAAATTATTGGGAGAAGGCAGTAATTTGGTAGTGTTTTCAGATTCGCTTTAGAATCATTTCCTTTAAATAAATACATATTCAACTTAATCCATCATTAGTACTTAATTGAAACTCATTAATTTAAAGATGATGATGTATTGATATTTTTTTGAGTTTAATGAACCTTAATGAATTAATGTATTTTTTGCTCCAGCCCATATGAAGACAGAAGCCTTAGGAGTTTCCTCTAGCAAAAATGGCAACCATCACTTTTTTTAGATCTAACAGAACTTATTACTACAGTTTTTTTGCTATGAATAGGCAGGATTTATTAACTTCAGTAAAATCCCTTAGGCTTAAAGTTTTTTATCAACATTACTTTACTGTTGTGAATTTCTGTGTGCTTATGTATTTCCATGGTCCTTTACATAAAGGAGAAACAAATTTACATATGTTTTTTATAGATCTATTCTTTTGCTAGGCTGGAGATGTCAGAACAAATCTCACGTTTTGCCAGATGAATGGCAAGATGCCAGATGAAGAGTTTTCTGCTTTCACCCTCTTACCACTCTTTCTCACCCTGTCTTGCAGATTTTGGATGGGGTGAACTTCTCTGTATTCATTATTTTCAAAACAATTTCTAGCTCTCACTCATAAATTTGGTTGTGCCATTTGGATGCATAATGCTGCCCAGGGATTAGCCACCTCATAATCGCTGCCTGAAGCAGTGCATGCTTTGACACCACACATTGTGGTTGTGGTCTCCTGGCTGTATAGCAGAAATGTGAATTGTGTTAGCACACAGAACTTCCTGTCCTGAATTGGAGGTGCTTAAAAAGCAGCACATCTTCACACAGTATTTTTCCTCTTCAGTTTCTTTTTTTCCCATTTTTCTCATTTCACCTTAAATAAAGAGACAACTCAGAACTGTACCAAAAGAGAAAAGTCAGAATTTGTCACCGTTTCTTGTGACATAAACTGTTGGAAATTTAGGGAGGAGACTTGTTTTGCTTTTTTTAGGAGGGGCAAAAGATCTCCAAAATTTAAGAAAAAAAAATAGTAATAATAAAAAGTAATAGCTGTAATGTCTTAGAGGGTTAAAAAATATATATATATAATAACAGTACCCCACAATGGCTAAGGAGCTCCACTTTGCTCTCAAAGTGTGTGGGTGGTACTATTTTTGTCATCTACTGACTTAATACGTAGTCTGAGAAATTCTGATTGTGTGATTTCTCTCAAGCATTAATGGAAATACAATTAATTTTTATAAGGATTTTAACCTTGGTCAGTATTAGCTTGCAAACTGAAAGACAGACTTCTTTTGAGATATGTAAAAACTAAATATTCAAAACATTATTTTTATTTTTTTTCAGAAAGAAAATAAGTTAGGTTTACTGCTAGTGTGGGATACACTTCAGAATAGACAAAATGCAACTTGATTCTGAACTATTTCTGCAAAGCAGTTCGGTTGATTTCTGTGAGAGAGAATTTCATGATGTCATACCTAAACTTGTAGTTGTTGCTGTCAATATAGTTGGCTCCATCATGAATCTCTTTAATGCACATTGAAATATTGAAATTTTTATATAGTCTTATATATGTTTATATATATGTCTTTATAATATGTTTTATATAAAAGCCACATAGATGTAACGTTAGATGGCTTGAAGAACATGACAACTGTGAATTTGTCTAGAACTCCTCAAGTACATACCTGAGGATTAATTTTGTTCTTTTGAAAAAAAAAAAAAAAAAAAATCTCACTTTCCTGCGTCAAGTGATCTCTTAAAGATCAGTAAATGTAAAGTCCATTTTGTACTTCGGTGTTTGAATCTCTAGACCAGTCAGCCTAAATACGCGGTGTCTTAAAACTCCATGTAGTGACCGTAATGTACAAACATATATCAAAGAATCTGTGAAAAGCAGAAGAAAAAAAAATCCTCAACAAACTTTTAGAATGCTTGAAAAACTTCTTAGAGTAATCTAGTTTTAGAATAACATCTTTAGATTTATTTCTTTAACTTGCTTTGGTTTTGCTTTGTTAAACATAAAATGCACAATAGCAGTAAATGTGTCATTTTGTTTACAATAATTTATTATAGACCCATTAATTCATTCTTTGTGACTTTACTATGATCAATAAGTTCTGACATTATCTGAGTGGGGACAACTGTGCTGTCTCAAAATTTATTAGAGGACAGACCATCTAAGGATAAGATAGGTTTGTGAACAGTAAAACCAGATGACAACATGAAGTCTTGGAAAAATTGTGTGAATTATTTGGGACTTGGCTATGGAGAAATCTTTTTCAGTTAATAAGCACCATTCTTTTTAAATTTGTTTGAAAGAGATCAAATGTGAAATTTGGAATTGGCCCCATTTTTCAGCTGGACAATCTACAAAAAAATGTCAGAAATATTTTTCTACTGGATTTTTAAAAACATCACAGGCATTCCTAAACCAGAAGGCAAAATTTTGTTAAATTCAGAAAGGAAATAACTGACAAAATGTCACTCCCTAAATTGTTATATTTTATCAGAATTTGACAGAACTGGGGACAGTAAATGACGGCAGAAAACATGGCACTGGGCCTAAAATACTAGGATGGTACATTTTTCCAGGCCCAGTAACTTTCTCTTCTCTTTTCTGTTGCATGTTCCATTTTATTTCTAATACCTGCCCCAGGACAAAGCCAGATTTCAGATGATTTACATTTTCTCAGAGCATTCTCCATGCCAGTACTGTTAGCTAATGCTTCCTGCCATGATCCATAGTTGTAATGTCAGAAAGTAGGAAAAGAAAGTAGAGATGGAAGACAAAGAGCAGTTTGTCAGAAACTTTGGCCTGAACTGTGTTTTTGTCCTCACACCCACAAAATCTGTGTATTGAGAAGATTCTCTTATGCAGGCTCTCAAAACATCACAGAAGGAGATTTAGGAGCCTGTTGGGTATAATTCTCTACTTTTCTGAATGTTTATTTTGAGATTTTGGGTCTGTAAGAGCAAGAATGAATTGAAATTACAGAATCACAGAATTTCTAGGTTGGAAGAGACCTCAAGATCATCGAGTCCAACCTCTAACCTAACACTAACAGTCCCCACTAAACCGTATCGCTAAGCTCTACATCTAGACGTCTTTTAAAGACCTCCAGGGATGGTGACTCTACCACTTCCCTGGGCAGCCCATTCCAATGTCTAACAACCCTTTTGGTAAAGAAGTTCTTCCTAACATCCAACCTAAAACTCCCCTGGCGCAACTTAAGCCCATTCCCCCTCGTCCTGTCACCAGGCACGTGGGAGAACAGACCAACCCCCACCTCGCTACAGCCTCCTTTGAGGTACCTGTAGAGAGCGATAAGGTCACCCCTGAGCCTCCTTTTCTCCAGGCTGAACAAGCCCAGCTCCCTCAGCCGCTCCTCACAGGACTTGTTCTCCAGGCCCCTCACCAGCTTCGTAGCCCTTCTCTGGACTTGCTCAAGCACCTCCATGTCCTTCTTGTAGCGAGGGGCCCAAAACTGAACACAGTACTCGAGGTGCGGCCTCACCAGAGCTGAGTACAGGGGGACAATCACTTCCCTAGCCCTGCTGGTCACACTGTTTCTTATACAGGCCAGGATGCTGTTGCACCTGAGCACACTGCTGGCTCATATTCAGCCGACTATCAACCATCACTCCCAGGTCCTTCTCTGCCTGGCAGCTCTCCAACCACTCAAAATTGCAGCAGTCTTGGCTGGACATTGGATTTGTTATGTGTGAGGAAACATAAGATTCCCCTTAGTCAAACACAGGCTCAGTAGCATAGCTCCAGCTCACAACGTCATCTACAGTATCTCATTTGAGCTGGCTCAGTGGGAAGACTTCACCTCTACAAATCCATTGTCAGTGGCCAGAGATGGCTTTACAAAAGCTGTTTCTGAGAACCGCCTGGCTTGTCCTGTCAGAGGTCAAGGAAATGACTGGGGGTGTCATAGATGTCTGTGGTAGAGGAGCAGTACCCTGGGACTTTCAGTGGAGGAACTGGAAGAGAGCACCTAGGACAGACACAGGAAGGGATCACTGGGATATTTGGAGAGGAGGGATCAGCTGAGAAAGTGGAAAGTAAAAAATATGACCTTTCTAGTAAAGGCCTGTATGCCTTTATATGATGAGAGGGAAGTAGAACATATTTTCAAAAATCAAGGAGCATACAGTAAGTGAACAGAATTGTTTGAAAAGCAGTTAATCAGAAATTCTAGAGAAATCGTCTTGTTTAAATAAAACTTTGGAACCTTAGATTCTAATCCCAAATGACCAGGGTGACTATAAGGTGGATATAGTTTATTACCCCATTTGTAATGTGTACTTCATAAGATTTTTAAGAGACAATTTCTTTTTTTCCTCTAAATGAAAAGGCATTTTTTCAACAAACCTTCTAGTTAGTGCTATAAATATTTTAGTGTTATAAATATTTTAGCGGAAAGCGACAGTATTGGCAAGCATCTGATTAAATACATCTTGCTGGAGAAAGCTAGATCATCTCAACTGAAATTATGGACAGGAAAGTTCTTGTCTAAATGACTTCCCTAATTGGAATTGTTCTTGAAGTTGTTAAAATCATGTATTTTGATTTTTTTTTTTCTCCAAGCATGTTCACTTTTTGTCTCAGAGAACATCTGAAACCAAAGTTTTGTGAAGTGTACATACTGAAATATATCAATAATTTGAATGCCTTACAAATAAATACAGAAATGTGTTTTTTTTTTTTTTTCCCATATTCTGAAGTTATCAGAAAAATGAAATTAATGATAAAAAAAAAAAAAAAAAAAAAAAAGCTAAATGTTTCAGCTTTCACTCCTGAAAGCCGTGTTTCACCATCTCTGGAGGTCTTTAAAAGATGTTTAGATGTACAGATAGGGAGTAGTGGAGGACTTGTTAGTGGTAGGTCAGAGGTTGGACTCAGTGATCTTGGAGGTCTCTTCCAACCTAGATGATTCTGTGATAATCACATCAGTGTGTTGTAACCTTGCTTTTAGAAGCATTTAGCATATGTAGACAATAACAACAGTAATAACAATTCTATAACCATGCTTGCACCTTACTTGCACCACAAGAAATTTTAAACTTTTTGGTAGATTAATTTGCTGTAGGCTCTGTGTTATAAGAAATAGTGAATAATTGCTTCCTTTTCACCTTTTCTCTACAAATCAGAATTTTGTTTATTTTCATAATACATTTTCTCATCCCTTTTGTAAACTTGAGAATTTTGGTGTAGTTTCTTCTTCATTGTATGGAGGCATCTCCTAAATATTTTTTGGACCATTTCTGGTTGTACCATGCCCTTTGAGAGGTAGTGAATTTGGGGGCTGTAGAACTGCCAGTTCTTTTTACCAGTTCTGTTTCTATTACACAATCTATACCACAGTGAATACTTTAGGATTTGTTATTTTCCTTTTCTAATAATTGTGAACTTTCTACTAACTTCTTCAACTGCATTGAATACTAACCATTTCTGAAATAGCTACATAAGGTTAAACTTGTTTTCCGTTTAAAGAAAGGGAATTTTGAAAAAGGTACTTTGGTAGTAAAATGAAGCTTACTTTTTTTGTAAAATATATACAAAATTATCATAAGAACTATTATTTATACATAATACTTCTGCTCTGAAAATCCATGCTGCACATTGGTTGCTAGAAATCTATAGGAGCCTTTGAATGCATTTATAAAAATGCATTTATACTTAGATCAGTACCTAGAGGGTTCTCTGTTTCCCTCCACTGACAAGCTGTCCCAGTGGTTTTGCAGTCTCATGGTTGGGACCCCATTTGTGAAGATACCACTTTCCTTATATGCTATTATATTTTCCAGATGTATGTATGTTCACATCTGTACACAGATGCCCAAAAATAACATTCAGAGTCAGCAATTGCTTTTTGGAGCCATTATATAAAAAGTTGTAGTATTTTGTACTCTTAAGTGGTTCTGTTTTGGAGAATCTTTTTTTTTTTTTATGATTAAAAAAAAAAAATATTCCCTTTCTATATTTTTGCCTTTTTATTTCCATTGCCTTCACATGATGACTGGATTATGTATTTGGAAAGCAGTTCTGACTTGCATGAGTTTAATAAATTGAGATTTTAATGTATTAAAAATACTGATAATTGCAGAACTAATTAATCTAAGACTCCTCTAGATATAGATAAGTCTTTAAAATCTCTGAAAGATTCAAAAATACTAGGAAGAAATAAAAACAAATAAAGAACCTGTTTTTATGATAAGAATACACTAAAACCCTTAAAAATCCATGTATGTCTTTGGATGAATAACTGATGGATGTGCTTCAGAATGAGTCTCTGTTCGCTTTTGAGGCTGTTATAGTTGATCATAGCTCCAGCCATATCTTGTCTTCTCTCATGCCTGTAAGGGAGAGTACAAGTAGATCTGCTGTATTTGAGTTTGCTACTGTATTTGGGGTTGTATTTAAAAGCTCCAAAATGCAGAACACTATGTGTATAGAAGATTGTGCATTGTATGACTTAAGAAGTTTGCAGTGGTTTGAATATATCATTTCCCCCATCTTCTTATATCTGATATGGGAGAAAGCTTAAAAAAATGTGAAAAGCAGAATCTGTCATGGAAAGGGATTGTTAAAAGGAATGAAGTTAACAGTAGCTAATGGGAAGAGACAGCTCACTAGTTTGTTTGCTTTCTAATATTAACTTCATTCCTTTAACAATGATACTGCAAACACAGGACTAAAAAATCCTGCCTGAATTGCTGTTCTGAATGTTCTCCTTCAGGTAGGAGGCCCTTACCCCTGAAGAGTTTCTAAAATATCTACTACATTTTATCTTCTGAGGACTCTGCAGCAAATGCGAACTCCTTAGTCAAGGATATAACCTTCAACTGTACACACCAAAAGAAAACATCAGGAGAAATCAAGTATCCCATGGATCAAATCCTTGTAGAGTTGAGAAATCTTTTGGGTAGCAATAATAATCCAGTAAACACCCACCATCAATCTCTTCCAAGCTAACATGTAGAGATATGCTATCCTGATCCTTAATGAGGCAGATGATTTTTATGAGCATGTGAACACTAGTTAAGTTAGAGAGGGAGTGGGTTGAAAGATCTCATTTTTCCATGCTGTGAATGATGTCAGAGAGTAGAAAATCTCCTTTCTCCTAAAGCTGTTGCTCCCATGTTGAAGAGAGAAGCTTCTGCTGATACTGTGAGTGGGGCTTTTTTGTTTTGTTTTCTTGGGATATACGAAAATATGTATGTTAATCATTAGCTGTAGTGACATAAAGTGTTTTAGGTAGCTGCTCTGGACTTCTTTGGTCCAGCTCCACAGAGCCCATGTTAGACCATTTCTGGTGGATTCTGAGACCAAAGCTTGAGTGCAAGTACAGGCAGTCAAGCTTGCCTGACCCCTGGTTACGTTCACAGTCAGACAGTGGGGCCTAGCTTCACAAACAGTATTTGCAGAGTCAGTTTAGTCCTTTACACTGCTTGACACAGGAGCTATCAGTTGCACAGGAGGCGATCCTAGAGTAAAGCTGGAGCCCAGAAATGAAGGTTTAGAAACAGTACACCCCTCTATTTGGCTGCTTTCAGAGTTCTGTCATTCAAGGTGATGCTGGAGTTAGTCCAGTACTGTAGAGTAGGGATTTAATTTCGCCCTCTAGTTTTTTTTCTGTTGAACTTACACAAAGAACAGTGAAAGGCAGGTGGGAAAGCTTCAAAACCCTTCGTCTGTGAACTGAATACTGTTTAAATTGCAAAATAGAAGCAAGCCAGCCCCACCACCTGAACTCTGTCCCAAAGCTCCCCTGAGTCTTGGGTGAGGGGCTTACCAGTCTAAACAAGAGGTTAGTTGACCTGGACTTAATGTTTGTTATGAGTGTGCGCAGTGGCACTGTGGACCCAGAAGTAAACTTAGTGTTTCTGTATTCACCATCTGTCTTTCAGGGCTATATAGGTCAGCATTGCCCTGTACAACCACACACCTGACATTTGTAGTCTGGCCTCAAGTAAATACTTGTTTAATGGATGCAGGGGAAAGTTGCTGTAGTGAGGGGTCTCAAAGGTATGACAACAGCATTGAATATTGTATGAACTCCTGGATGTACAGTCCCATTGCAGTTTCATTAGCATAATTGGAACTGGAACTTACTTTAGTGCTACTCAAATTTGGATTGATTATATAATTGGATAATAGCAATGCTTAACACTTCAACAGTACTTTACATGGTCAGAGAACTGTGCAAACATTAACTAAATAATCTTCACAGTGCCCCTGTGAGGTGGTAGTTAGAGATGGAAAAGACCCATTACTAGATCATAAAATTCCATTCTCTTGCCAGGGCAGCATACATTCACCCAGCAGAGGACATAGCGGATATTAAACTACTGCCGTGTTTGATTTTTGCTCCCCTGGTGACTTTACTTAAATCTGGAGCTTCCCTGAGCATGTAAAGGGACTTTACAAAGTTTTAAGTAACTTGCAACTGAAGTGTTCCTTTTTGATGAAGGTAAAATAGAATTTTACTGTCCTCCTTGCCTACTTCTCAATGTCAGTAGAAAGCAATATATCTGATTCTCCTCAAAAGGAGTAAGAAAAAGATGATGCTGTTTAAAGATAGGTTAGCAATCTCTTCTTTAGAATAAAGAGGTAGGAAAGAATCCTGTCTCTTGAGAGTAAAATCCCCTAGTACTGCCTACCTGCCAGCAGTTCAGTGCTGATGGTACATGGGTTATTTCATCAGTAACCATATGAAATCTCTTTCCATCACCAGAGGTTTTGATAAAAGCACCACTCATTGATTATATCCTGTATTTCATCAGGTTTTCAAGGCCGGAAAGCTCACTGGATGTTCAGTACCTGCACAAGATACAATAATCGATACAACGATAACCTTCACTGCTATAAGTTTTTGTCTTTTTACTAGTGTTTTGACTGATGGTTTTCCTAGACAGTTCCTATGCTTTGATTATAATTTTGACAAAACACCTCTTCTGAATAATTTTTGAAGTTGTAACTATAAGTAAGCTCTCAGTGTGTTTGGTGCCTGTTTATTTTGTATGCAGAAATATCTATGCACTGTGTAACTCTTTGTAGGAACATGGAAAATTCAAGTCTCAAGAACTCGTGTACTAGTTCTGATGCTTGTGACATTGGGAACAGTTGTAACATATCATTGAGGTTGTTGTAACATATCAGTGAGGTTGTGCCAAGGGATAGTGTGGTACTGTCTGAGGACTGCAAGGCTAATGGGAGCATCTATGCCAGTCTGGGGAGAGCTGTGGGTTTAGGAGCACACTTTGATTGCTTGTATACCAATGCATGCAGTATGAGGAATGAAAAGGATGAAGTAGAAGTTTTTGACCTTTCCCAGAGCTATGATATCACTGGTATTAGTGAGACTTGGTGGGACAAGCCCCATGGCTTTAGTACTGGAATGGAGAGCTGTTGGCTGTTCAGGAGGGACAGGCAGGGCAGGCAAGGGAGAGGGGTTGCAATGTAGGTAAGGAAGAGATCAGACTGTGCAGCCATTGCTGTTAGGAGTGATGTGGTAGAGAGCCACTGGGTGAGAATCATAGAATCATAGAATCATAGAATATCCTGAGTTGGAAGGGACCCTTAAGGATCATCAAGTCCAACTCTTGACACCGCACAGGTCTACCCAGAAGTTCAGACCATGTGACTAAGTGCACAGTCCAATCGCTTCTTAAACTCAGTCAGGCTCGGTGCAGTGACCACTTCCCTGGGGAGCCTGTTCCAGTGTGCAACCACTCTCTCAGTGAAGAACCCCCTCCTGATGACAAGCCTAAACTTCCCCTGCCTCAGCTTAACCCCGTTCCCGCGGGTTCTGTCGCTGGTGTTAATGGAGAAAAGGTCTCGTGCCTCTCGACACCCCCTTACGAGGAAGTTGTAGACTGCGATGAGGTCTCCCCTCAGCCTCCTCTTCTCCAGGCTGAACAGGCCCAGTGCCCTCAGCCGTTCCTCGTACGTCTTCCCCTCCAGGCCTTTCACCATCTTCGTAGCCCTCCTCTGGACACTCTGCAACAGTTTCACGTCCTTTTTATACTGTGGTGCCCAGAACTGCACACAGTACTCGAGGTGAGGTCGCACCAGCGCAGAGTAGAGCGGGACAATCACCTCCCTCGACCTACTAGAGATGCCATGCTTGATGCACCCCAGGACACGGTTGGCCCTCCTGGCTGCCAGGGCACACTGCTGGCTCATATTCAACTTGCTGTCTACCACGACCCCCAGATCCCTCTCTTCTAGGCTGCTCTCCAGCGTCTCATCGCCCAGTCTGTACGTGCAGCCAGGGTTTCCCCGTCCCAGGTGCAGGACCCGGCACTTGCTCTTATTGAACTTCATGCGGTTGGTGATCGCCCAGCTCTCCAACCTATCCAGATCCCTCTGCAAGGCCTTTCCACCCTCATCCGAGTCCGGGTGAGGATTAAGAGCAAAGCAGATGTTGTTGTGGGTGTCTTCTATCGACTGCTCACCTGGGAAGATGGCACAGATGAGCTGGGGGAAATCTTGGGATTGGTTGCCCTTATCTTTGTGGGAGATTCCCTGAGGAGGGGAACTATAGAGATATGTGCCAGTCTCTGCTCCCTGATTTTTGATGACAGGACACTAGGGAGTAGCACCAAATTGAGCTGGGGCAGGTCAGACTGGACATTAGGGAAAATTTCTTTATTGTGAGGGTGGTCAAGCACTGGTCAGGTTTTCTGGAGGGGTGATTGATTCCCCATGCTGGTCAGTGTCCAAGAAACATTTTGACACTGCCCTCAATAATATGCTTGAACTTTTGGGTAGCCCTGAAGTGGTCAGGCAGTTGGACTAGATGGTCTTCGAAGGTCCATTCCAAGTGAACTGTTCTGTTCTCTTCTGCTCTGTTAGTGATAGGTCTGTTAAGGGTGATGAGATGGTGAAAATCAAAGTATTAACTGTTAGACTGGGGCAGACAAGTTCCTGGACCTGGCTTACCAGATGGTTTGCACAAGAGCCACTAGTGCTCTAGGAGTGGCCTAGGGAATGTCAGTCTGAGGAGAGGGTATGTGGGAGGAAGAAGAGTAGCACTTTGGGATGGAGGAGAGGAGGGAAGCAAACTTGATCCATTCTATCTAGTTTATTTTTTAATAGTGATAGGGAACCTTAATACAAATAAAGGGAAAAATACAGACGATATAACTTGCTGGTTGAACAGTCAACAGTGCCGATTCAAAATGGCTTAAATGATTTATTTTCTTGGCTCTTGGTGAGAAAGCAGACCTCATACAAACTTTGGCAAATTTACTTAAATCAGTGCTAATTTCTTAATGATATGTATCTATATATATTTAATACAAAGAGATTTAGATGACAACATTTATCAATTAAATCTGGGTTTGTATGTATCCATAGGAATCTCTTGAACTTTTTGATTTTTACTGTAAGAAGAAAAAGATTTTTTAACTTTAAGTAAGATGTACTGTGTACATAAATTTCTCCTCAAGTTTGCTACTTTCAGAGTATTAGCTTTTGACCCATATTAGCAACTCTAAAACTCAAAGCAGCCAGCTGTAGGAGTTTGATAACTAAGGCTCTTGTTTGGTAGTTCACCAGGAAGACCAGTCTGGAAAGTGAGACAAGTGGAAGCTGGAAAATTGGGGGCACATATCTGACATAAGCAGATATGTTGTGCTGATAAGCATGAAAGCTTTAAGTTCCTTCAGTGTATAGTTTTCAGGTAATATTCATTATAGGATCAACAAAAATCACTATCTGTGAATGCAATAGCACTTGTAAACAAAAAGCTCAATTTTTCAGTTACCACGGTTTTGTTGTAATTGTTATCAACATGAAGCATTATTTATTTTCTTCTTCAGTGTAAAAACAAAATCACCTGAACCATTAAAAAAACAGAAAAATAAATATTTGGGT
Source organism: Heteronetta atricapilla (assembly GCA_011075105.1). NCBI lineage: Eukaryota > Metazoa > Chordata > Aves > Anseriformes > Anatidae > Heteronetta > Heteronetta atricapilla. The sequence goes on along the minus strand of CM021731.1, from coordinate 104,482,042 downwards.
TGTGCGTACAGTCAGATATAACTACAATAGTATTAGTTTCTATGTTATTGTGAGGTTCTTTTTCCCAAACACATTTGAGACCAAGAGCTCATTTCTATCAGTCAAGTTTTGTTGAATTAATAACTGCAACTATCCTCTACAAGGTGATTACAGCCATCTTAGTGCTCTCATTAGTGCTAAATAACTTTAAACTGCATCTAGTTGCATCCTTGGTGTAATTGTACTTATTTTTAATTTCTAATATTAATGAATAGTTTTAGAGAATGTTGATTAAAATCAAAAAAAGGAAAATAGAGAAAACTCCGTGAATATGAACTAAGCAATCATTTATGAACATTTCAATACTTGTATAAACATTGTAAGGGCAATGAAAAAACAGCTGTTAACTTTAAAACGGATCAGAAATAACAAAAAAGGTGCTATTGTAGTTTCTTATATTTTTGGATACATCTAGCTTTGAGTTAGCTACAGATAGACATGCTAGATTGAAAAGGGCATTTATGCATTGTATTTGTAAGGAAGAGTAGCCTTGATTTCAGGCAGCACTTTGTAAAATTACTAAACAAAATATCTGGAAGCCTTGACTAAAGTTAGAAAACCACTGTCGAAAACACTATTCAAATAGAACCAGATAGGTGTTGTGGTTTGAAGAACTTAAAATTTCAGTATTTGTTAATTTCAGTCCTTAAAATACACTAGCACAATAGAAAGATCAGTGACAAATTATGAGATACCTTAAATAACTTTGAAAATCTTTTCTTATCTGCTTGTGATCATTTCAGAATTCACACTTTTAAGCTTTTGCAACTTTAATAAGAATCTTTAAAATAATAAAGCTGGAATTTGAATTATCATCATGACCATTATATCTACAACTCTGGGAAACACCAGATTCATGGCAACAGTGTGTGAGAGATGGCAACTGAAAAAGTAGCAAAACAAGGTGGTGTCTTAATTCACCAAGAATATCCCTGATAAAACTTTGAGTATAATTCAGTTTACCAAGTTGTTGTTGTGTTGCCATGTGTACTAGACTGTCTTGGCTAAATTTAACATTTTCAGGTGAAGCATTGCCATTGGAGATGCCTTCTTTCTTCAGCATACAGAAAAAAAAAAAAAAAAAAAAAGGAAAAAAAAAAGAGGATAGAAACCTCCTTCTTAAACCATTCTAGTGGATATTAGAGGTGGATAGAAGATGGTGATGGTTGTGCCAATGTTTGTATCTTGGAAAAGGAAAGTGCTTTTATTTTATTGCAGGTTTTGAGCTAGCTCATTTGATAATAATAATATGAAGGACAAACCTGCATTTGCAGATGTGAAGTCATCCTGTGGGAGTTTATCTATACATCAGTGATGTAAGAAATCAGTAACCTGAATAAGTTCTGACAGTCTAGAACAAAGTGATAGTTACTGGAATTGAACCTTGATACTCTAGCCGATAAGGGCTACCATGATTTAGGAAAGTATAAAATGAATGATACTAAGGTCATATCTCATTCTTTTGAATTCAAATTATACAATGAGTTGGAATGGTCCTATTCAAGGTGTACTTTAAATAGTTTCTTAAGATTGTTTGATTATTTTCTGTATTTGTAATAGAGCCATCATACCTGATAAATGAATTTAGCTGAAGATATATTCTGTGCCTCCTTTTATCAGATTGTAGCTAACTGGAGGTATGCTTGTTATCTACAATAGGAGAAATACAATAGGATAATAGGGATTATGGCTTCTCATTTCTGAAAAAATCAATTCCTGAAAAAAAATTACATTTCCCTTTTGACTTTCACACTTCAAATTTTTTCCATTTTCTGAATGAAAATGGATAGGAATGTGAATAGTTGTGATACTTCCCTAAAATACCTGCACATAACTATGAATGACTGTGAAAAGGATGTTTAATTTTAATGGATCTATAGAATCTGCTTTAGTGGCCTATGCATATAGATTCACAGGGATAACAAAAAAAAATAAATAAATTTGAGCACATCAGGACAGATAAAATGACCATTGTATTATTATTTTTTTTTTGTCTGCGTATGCTGGAGGACATACATGGGTAGGCAAAATTTCTGGAGGCTTGCATAGCTTTTCTCTGTTAGTCAATATTATTTGATATATTTTAATGAATAATCTGAGGAAAAAAGATTGTCAAGATTCTGAGGGATATATGCAAAATAGTTCCATTCTAATAGAATAAAGGAGAATGAGAGTGCTAAAGTAAACCTACAAATAGGAAATTTTCTGCACTATCTGTAATTTTGTTTTCTTTAATGTTTTGTGAGTTTGTTTATAGAATTGCCATTCCCTTCAATTGCGTAGGACTGTTCAGATGAATATCCACCTTTAAGAATCTGGATGTGATCAGTAGCACACTTCACCTCATGTATAGGTAAATAAATAAATAAATAAATAAAAAACTTCAGATATTCTATTGCTGTGTTCAGAACAATGCCTCCTTATATCGTATTTAATATCCATTGCCATGGTCGTAAAAATGTTCATTTCTAAAGATGTTATATATATTAACTGAATGCTCTATGAAGGATAAAGTTGTTCAGATGCCTAAACTTTGAGTGAGAAATGATGGAAGTTATTAAGGACATCAGAAATCTGACAATTAAAATAGCAAATGTTTTCTTCTCCCCTTAACACAAGTCTTTGCCTCTAGTCCAGTATCTTAAACTTTCTTCCTCCCTGTACCATGCAGCATTTTGTTGCAGTGTTGATGAAAATCAAAACAAGTTTGAGTTGATTGGTGAGAAAGGCTACTATATCTCTCTGAGAACACAAATGTCTGTCATTCTTACAAGAAAAAAATGTTTTGTATAAGGCTTCCATTTGATAAACTGTAATTTATACTCTGCAGATTCAGTTCTGTCTTGTAGAAGTTAGTTGCTAGTGATCCAGCTCCAGCCTCTTTAAAATTTCTCTTTGCTTTGTCTTGTGACCAGTGTTATAACAGTAAATAAGTGCAAATAAGGATTGACTGAAGACAGGGTGTTGTTACAGCATTTTTCTAGCAGCTCAGAAAAATATTTTATTGGCTCATCCATGCAACTGCACCGTCTGCTTTTTGATCATTCTTGAGCTATTCAAAAGATATCTCCCTTCCCAAAGAACAACTCTTGAGGAAACTTCCTTTAATGAGGTTTCCCTGCTAGCACTAAATACAGGATTGAACCCAGTGCGGTATATAGATTGTGATATGGTTTGACAGATAAGAAAAATAAGTTCACCATCAAAAAAGAAAAAAGTCTTTATGTAATACCTTTACATTTTCTATCAGTTATTTATTTGGAATGAGGGAGGCGATACATGTTTCTATAACCTCTGGTTTCTAAATCTTTAATCCTCAGCAGAGTTAACCTTAGAAACTGCTGGTTTTAATTGAAAGCTTACATTCCCCTTCTCTCCTGGGTTATGCCAAAAGCATGAGAGCTGATAATGTTACTGTGCATGGCAGATGCACACAATAGCTACAACTCTGATTTTGTTACAGCATGTTGGATGTGGTGCTGCAGGTAATGTAGTTCAATATAGTATTTTATTCACTGTGTCTGAGAAGTTACACTTGAAATCACATCCAATAAATTATTATATTTTAGAAAAGTAAACAGTAAAAAAGCATGTAGAATAGGAAGTGACCTGAGCTGAAATTGCATTGCAGAGATGTCAGCATGGTGTAGCAGCTCAAAGTAAGTTATTTCCTGTCAGTATTTATATTTCCCTGCTTTTGTTTCTTGATAGAATTTCTAAAAGCCTCTTCTTTACTGACCTCCAGCTCTCAGTAGTGACCACTGACAATATTTCATTTTATGGTTTTTTAGTTGTAACAATAATTGTGAAAACATACATAGATTGAGATGAGGAATGGATATACTACACAGATTTTTTGGATTCCATTTTGAGTGCTGCATAAGAGAAATTCATAGAAAGCTCCACAGAGGTTTGAGTCTGTGGCTTGCCAAATGTATTTTCTATTCACTCCTGACGACTAAATGTTTCAGCAAAATTCACTCTTGATTCTGTGGGGGTGGAGAAAAAAATCTTAAGAATTTATGCAAGGGTGATTGGAACTAGCTGCAAAGTCATTGTCAGTATTACACATACACAGATGTTTTAAGAAAAAAATACCTTGAAGCATGCACATGATTTTTAGCAATTGATGTGGTGGCAACTAGTGAAAGTGAGATGAAATTTTAAAGTATAATTTCATATGACATTGCATTGACACATATTAAATTTGTGATAGCGTGATTGTAAACAAGGTTATTCCCCACACAGTACACAAACATGCCTTCATATGTTTTCAGGCAGTCATCTGTTGCCTGTTAGGTTATTATCATTTTTTTTAACCCTAATAATCTCCCAGGTATCATCTTCTGAGTATCGTGAATTATAGGCAACAAATGAACAACAAATGGGAAACGTATCCCATTCTCCAGGCCCTTTTAGCACATTTGCACAACTCTGACCCTAAGCCATGGATTTGAAGTGCTGAATCATTGGCATAGGGTCCTGACTTTTCCTTTTTCAAGCTGGAAAGCACTTGCAAAAAGTAGCCATCTGGCTTTGGCATAGCAGATTGAGACATTCACAACAAAAAGATGGCTGCCAGCTCTGACTCAGCTGTGCAATGTAATTAAAGGTCTCAAGAGTGAGCAAAAATTACTATAAGATTTCAAAGTTAAGGATTGGCTCCTGTTTGTTTACATTACCAGTTTACTAAAACTCCCACCATAGGTTTGTTTGGTTGTTGGTTCTGTAAGACATGCATAATAAACTGAAGACACTACCACTGGTGAAGCTTCTAAGAAAAAAAAAAAAAAAAAAAAAAAAAAAAAAAGAGTTCTTAATGAACTAAATCTCTTCTGGATTGATTAAGTCATTGTCATATGCAGCCTGCAGATTTATTGGGAAGGTTAATATAGGAAAATTGGTCCTTTTTGGTGGTGGTGGTGGTGGTGGTTTGGTTTTGTCAGAAGATTACTAATGACTTTTCTTTCCAAAATTTCTGTATTCAGTCAGCAAAACACAAAGTGACTTTTGAATCGCTGTACTTGTAAATCTTCACTATGAGGAATAGGATAGTGAAAGCGTTTCCAAGTATTAATCAAAATTTACTTTTACTGACACAACCTAAGTTAAACTGAAGAAAAATTGTAGATGGAACTCTCCTGTGCTGTGGGATTCCTTTTATTCAACATGAGAATAATTATAAAACATCCTGATAATACGAGCAGTGATACTACTCCTTTTGGTTCCTCTTTTCCAGTGGAGTGAAGAGCCATCCAGTATTTTAAAAATGTGATAGCTGCCTGGAATTAAAAAAAGAAAATAGATTGAGACCCAGAAGCTTTCCTTATTTTGTTTCCAGCTAAATTCCAACCTTTCATATCAACAAAGGTAATTAACCTAATAACGACTATTCTTTGAATTCTTATTGTGATCCTGATAGACCCAATTTACCACTGACAGCACTAAAAGGATTCCCCATTTAACTTGTTCTCCCATTCTCCTGATAACTCATTAGTGAGCCCTGGCTTTGCTTAATGCCTGAGACACAAAGAGTAAATTGGTTTGCATAAATCATTCACTACCTTCAAGGGACAAAATCTTTTGGCACATTCTGAGCTGGTGGAAGGGGATGGGGAGCAGGATGTGGCCCTCACCATCCATGAAGAACTGGTTGGTGACCTGCTACTGCACTTGGATGTGCGCAAGTCGATGGGGCCGGATGGGATCCACCCAAGGGTACTGAGAGAACTGGCAGAGGAGCTGGCCAAGCCTCTATCCATCATTTATCAGCAGTCCTGGCTATCGGGGGAGGTCCCAGCTGACTGGCGGCTAGCAAATGTGACGCCCATCTACAAGAAGGGCCGGAGGGCAGAGCCGGGGAACTATAGGCCTGTCAGTTTGACCTCAGTGCCAGGGAAGCTCATGGAGCAGATCCTCTTGAGAGTCATCAGGAGGCACTTGAAGGGCAAGCAGGCGATCATGCCCAGTCAGCATGGGTTTATGGAAGGCAGATCCTGCTTGACGAACATTATCTCCTTCTATAACAAAGTGACGCACTGGGTGGATGAGGGAAAGGCTGTGGATGTGGTCTACCTTGACTTCAGCAAGGCTTTTGACACCGTCTCCCACAGCATTCTCCTCAAGAAACTGTCTGCTCTTGGCTTGGACTGGCGCACGCTTCGTTGGGTTAGAAACTGGCTGGATAGCCGGGCCCAAAGAGTTGTGGTGAATGGAGTCAAGTCCAGTTGGAGGCCAGTCACTAGTGGCGTTCCCCAAGGCTCGGTGCTGGGGCCGATCCTCTTTAATATCCTCATCAATGATCTGGACGAGGGCATTGAGTGCACCCTCAGTAAGTTTGCAGATGACACCAAGTTAGGTGCGTGTGTCGATCTGCTCGAGGGTAGGAAGGCTCTGCAGGAGGATCTGGATAGGCTGCACCGATGGGCTGAGGTCAACTACATGCAGTTCAACAAGACCAAGTGTCGGGTCCTGCACCTGGGGCGCAATAACCCCAAGCAGAGCTACAGGCTGGGAGATGAGTGGTTGGAGAGCTGCCAGGCAGAGAAGGACCTGGGAGTGATGGTGGACAGTCGGCTGAATATGAGCCAGCAGTGTGCCCAGGTGGCCAAGAAGGCCAACGGCATCCTGGCTTGTATCAGAAACAGTGTGACCAGCAGGGCTAGGGAAGTGATTGTCCCCCTGTACTTGGCTCTGGTGAGGCCACACCTCGAGTATTGTGTTCAGTTTTGGGCCCCTTGCTACAAGAAGGACATGGAGGTGCTTGAGCAAGTCCAGAGAAGGGCTACGAAGCTGGTGAGGGGCCTGGAGAACAAGTCCTGCGAGGAGCGGCTGAAGGAGCTGGGCTTGTTCAGCCTGGAGAAGAGGAGGCTCAGGGGCGACCTTATCGCTCTCTACAGATACCTCAAAGGAGGCTGTAGCGAGGTGGGGGTTGGTCTGTTCTCCCACGTGCCTGGTGACAGGACGAGGGGGAATGGGCTTAAGTTGCGCCAGGGGAGTTTTAGGTTAGACGTTAGGAAGAACTTCTTTACCAAAAGGGTTGTTAGGCACTGGAACAGGCTGCCCAGGGAAGTGGTGGAGTCACCATCCCTGGAGGTCTTTAAAAGACGTTTAGATGTAGAGCTTAGGGATATGGTTTAGTGGGGACTGTTAGGGTTAGGTTAGAGGTTGGACTCGATGATCTTGAGGTCTCTTCCAACCTAGAAATTCTGTGATTCTGTGATTCTGTGATTCTGAGTTCATATTTCCTTGATTTTCTTTTCAATGGATTTAGACACCAATTTTGCATTTTCTCCACAGGCAGACCCTGTGTCTAGTTGGTATAACAAACACTGAATTTATGTTAAAGTAGGCCATATTACTAAGCAAAGTGTTCAAATGTAGCCTGTCATGAAATAGAAGTGAATCTGTGGATTCAGAAGTAACTGGAACAACTTGTTCACTGATGCGCTTAGTGTAACAATCACTAATGATGAAGACTTCTCTAAATGGAACATCTTGCTTTTCATTATGGATATTATCAGCCACTCAGGAATTCTCTGCATTTCATATTTCAACATACAGTTGTTTCTAATGAATAAATTTGGTCAATCTTGAATAATACAGGCTAGTGTTATCTGTTATGTTAAAGACAAAAAGTGAAGCCCAATTAAAACAATGGGGAATTCTTAGAAATTGTAATTAATCAAATTAATGGTACACTGTGAAATTTTTTTATCATTGAGCAGAACAGTTAGCTCAAGTCGAATCTGCAAACATACTTGAGTCCAAGTTAAAATCTTTGCATTAAATACATTTTTATGATAACGTGAAAATCCTGTCAAGTTTGCTTTTTTAAGGTTGTATTTCAACTGAAGAAAAAAATAAAATACGTAAATTAAAAAAAAAAAGATATTATTTGATGCATTAGAAATGGTTTTAAATGGAGATTATATATAAACAGTTTGTTTATCTGTCTTATAATCACAGAGCATGGCTCCACAGGTTCATCGGGTTCATCATCAGGAAAGAGAATGTGTGGCTGGGGATTGCATTACCTCACTGACTAATTGCATGTTTTCAAGAAACTGGTATCTCTGGAAATTAGACAAGGAAATAGATTTAGACAGAGATAAATCTGCTGATGGTAAGCCACACTGTGCATATTTAAAAAAAAAAAAAAAAAATCTTATATCCCAAAAGTTACATGAAAATGTTGTGACAAATGTCATATTCTAAACATAATGTATTCAATAAAGAGTACATATATGTGCATTTCATAGAGCTGAAGTCTCTTGGTTTATATCTGTCCTGGTTTCAGTTGGGACAGAGTTGTTTTTCCTCCTAATGGCTGGTGAGGTACTATGTTTTGGATTGGGATGAGAAGAGTGCTGATAACATGCTGGTGTTTTAATTGCTGCAGAGCAGTGCTTACACTAAGCCAAGGACTTTTCAGCTCCTCGCTCTGTCCTGCCAGCGGGCAGGCTGAGGGGGCAGCAAGAGCTGGGAGGGGACAGCCCCAGGACAGCTGACCCAAACTGGCCAAAGGGGTATTCCATACCATCTGACGTCATGCTGAACAATATATAGGGGTGGCTAGCCAGGGTGGGGGGCCGGCTGCTCGGGGTTGGGCTGGGCATCGGTCAGCGGGTGGTGAGCAATTGCATTGTGCATCACTTGTTTGTACATATTATTATTATTATTATTATTATTATTATTATTATTTTCTCTCTTAAATAAACTGTCTTTATCTCAACCCACAAGCTTCACTTTCCCGTTTCTCTCCCCCATCCCAGAGAGGGAGGGGGGAGGGTGAGCGAACGGCTGTGTGGTGTTTAGCTGCCGGCCGAGTTAAACCACAACAATATCTAATGAACAATGCTAATTTAAACTACTCAGTAAAATTAGTAGCATGAATATTTCATAATTACTAAGTATTCCATTCATTATTTTATGTGCTGTTTAGATTAATATGTATGAGAAATTCAATTATTTTTCTGTTATGCTTTCATAGCAGTGTTGCTAAATTCTGTGTGCACTAGACATTGCTACCATTTTGGTCTTTAAAATGCCTAAATTAGCTGTGGGTACGCTATAAAATGAAGCTGATTGTATGCATGTACACAATACAGTGGAGTTGGAGATAGTTACTGCTGATGATTGGTCCATGGTGGTTTTCATTTGCTGAGGTTGTGGAAAAAATAAATAAATAAATACAGTAGAGTAGGCTTTTTCCTGTCATGTTGAGGAAAAATGGCATTCATGTGAACACTGAGTTCCAGTGTTCACACTGAGTTCCAGTGTTCACATGAATTCTGAAGCTGGTAGAACAAGAAACTCATCTCTACTTGCATGGATGCAGATAATATGAGTAGGGAAACTAAGAGATATAATGCTGCCCAGTGTAGTTTGGGTTACTGAAGTTTTTCATTCACGTATCTACAACCATTTTATGTAAGCAGTGTTAAGATTCCATATGTATTCAAGAAAACAAAGGAAGGAAAGAAAACGGGAAGGAAAGGAACCTAAAGTGACGTGATATAAAGGCTTAAGTGTAAATACCTACTATGATCAAATATATGGAGGTTCACATACCACTACAGTGACAGCACTACCACTGTAAATGAAAGTAGTAAAACAGTCACAGGATCTCTTAGGGAACAGAAGTAAAAAATGGAGTATAATTTCAGTAGGAAACCCCTTATTCAGGAATAAAATCTAGAGGAATGCCACATGCAAGTAAATTGTATGTCCAGTTAAGAAATATATCTCTTTGTCCGCTAGGGATTGTGTGTGGAGCTATGTTTAAATGAGAAGGGGTATGATTTAATTACAAGTGCGCAACTCAGGCCTTGAAGTACTGTGAAGATAATGTAGGCCTAGGGCTGATAATCTTGAGTGATGTTATAGCTAAAATATGCGGAACTATGTTCGGGTGGAGAGACAGCACCGTTGTACCAATTATATTAGTGCTAGAGACGTGTGCATAGAAGCTAGACCAATTATAAGTTGTTGTCTGCACATGCTGTAATGGTAGCATATATATACCTTGCTAGAACATTCATTAAAGGAGAACGATTATACTCGCATCGAGGTTGTGTCGTTACTCCGGGTCACTCCCATTTAAACAATTGTGAATTCCTTTACTTTCAGCTTCTCATTCTGAGTCAAATGCTACAGATTTGGGGACCCATGCAGCCTTTGAATCTCTTGCTGCTACAAGTGTTAGTTGTGTTATTGGGTATTTTAAATCAAGGCTGAAGGGGGTGGAAGCAGCTGGTACTCTGAAAGGCAAGTGGAGCTATTTCCATGAAAATAAATAAAGGAAAATATCTAAGCAACTCCAAGACTAATAAATAAATAAATAAATAAACTCCAAGGCTGCCCCATTAGACACCTTTTTGTTGTTAGCTGAATAAGTTTATGCTTTACTATTTCTGTTTGGTTTTGATTCTTCCCAGCCCACCAGTAAAAAAATTGCTGACAAAAGAGAAGACATTTTTCTTTCTTCCCTAGGCAAATGGCATATGCCTTAAAAGGATCATAAAGAAACTTCCAAATAGTTTCTTAACAGTATCTTGTATAGCATTAAAGACAGTAACATTAATTTCCCTTATGACTAAAGTGAGCCTTTGTCTGTATCCCAACCGCAAAATCAACAAATTGTTAAAAACCTCAAGAGATTTACATCTCAGATGCCATTCATTTCTCATCAGATCTTCATTCTTATGGGCATCTACCTGCACAAGAAAAGCTGTATTGATTTACCACAGTGATCTACCACTCTCTTTGAATAGATTGCAAACTTGAACATCAGGCAGATTAAATTCTTCCAACAAACAGAATGAAACCTTTTAAGTTGAGATTCAATTTTGTAAAAGATTGTAGCAGCCTGAATGTCTCTATGAAATGCATAAAATAAAGAAATAAAGAAAAGCCACTGTATGGTCAGAGAAGTAAAGAGAAAACATGGATTATCTCTAAAGAGAAACCAAAAACAATATTTCTTACTCTCACTTTTTTTTTTTTCTTCAGACACAGAGCATATATTTGAGATGTACAGGACTGAGCGTGTTCACAAAGATCTGAGTGAAATAACAATGTCATGAAATCTCTCAGCACTCACTGCACATTAAGGTATCTGCATAAAAGGCCTGGTCCTGCAAAAGCAGAGTGGCAGAAAGACTTCACAAGCTTTGGCACTGCTTCATATCAGGCTCCAGAGAAGGTCTCAGATGAATTATTTTAATCTGTAATGGTGTACTAGGTCAACTAGTCACAGACTAAAACTGCAAGCAGACCTTGAAGTCATGAGTTATGAAGCCATTATAGATTATTAGGTAAGATTTAATTATTATTATTATTATTTAGATTTCCATAATTGTGTGTGGAAAGGCAGTTTCTTACAGATCAGAGAATTTTTATTTCAGTGTCTTTTACTGGCAGATTTTTGCTGAAATGATCACATCTCCTTTAGCTGATGCTACCAATTGTAAAAATTTTACCCTATGAGGATATAGGGGTGGGCTGTTTCAGAAAGGGGAGAGTGAAGTTAACAGAAGAAAGAACCAGAAGAGGTTAAAGACACTCCCATCTGCTGGAGGAACTCTTAGATGATGAAGAGAATATTTGCAGTTCTCTAGGCTTAAAGAGATATTTTGGAAGTTCACAAAAGTGAGAAAGATGGTTAAAACATTTGCTTGGCTTTTGTTTGCCTCACAGACTGCAATGGCTCTGGAGAAAATCATTTCTGCTGACAAAATTTGAACACATTTTGTCATCTTTTTTGTGCAAAGAAACAGACTATCTTCTAGTCTTCTAGGAAAATGTTTAAAGTATCAAAAAGAATTAAACTATAGTTACTTCTCTCAAATGTTATAACAGCTGTGCTGTCCCCTTGTCACCGTTGTCAGATTCATATGTCAAACAAAAGATGTACTTTTTTTTTTTTTTTTTCCAGCTATATCCTTTAATCAGTATAAACCTTGAAATAAAAGCAATATCTGATTATTAGCCTTAAATCTTAATCTCCTTTCCTCGTCACATTCATGCCATTATTTTAGAATATTTAAATATAGATTAATAGATGGGAAGGCAAGTCTATCCACTGTAATTATTAGAAGACCAAATATCTTAACAGCTTGAACAGCAGTGAAACCCATGAGAAAAAAGGTTTAAATATAGCAAAGTGTAGTTTTCAATTTAGGTGAAAACAAGTGGATTATGAGTTATTTGTGACTACTACCTCACTGTTTATTTTGCTCAAGATTTGTAGTGGTAATTAAATGATGACTTCTAAGTTGTGTAAGTAGTGCTGAATATCTGTGAAAATAGAGGCTGTTGTTATAGACACAGAGATAAAATGAAGGTATTTGTGAAGTATTTATGTATCTGTTCAGCATGTATTACTGTGGGAATATCTGTCTATTTAAAATGTTTGTTTGCAAGTCCTATGCTTTCTTTTTTGTTTTTGTAACAGGAGTAAGTCAGTCTTTCAGGTATATTTACAAAACAAAACAACAACAACAACAAAGTCAGTGGCTTTTTTGTATAGCACAGTGGATTCGTGGTGTACTTTGAGCAGAGTTCAGTCTAGAAAGTTAGCTCTAGACTGCAAATCATCAGTGTATTTGCAAAGTATGGGCTGAAGTCTTCAAAATTATCTCTGGCTGATGTCTGAGTTTTCATTACATTATTCTGTCAGGATATGTCTCTTGTAAATGAAGAATAACTAGCTGTTCCATTGTTTTCTACCCTCTAGTCGCCTTCCCCATACTTTGGGCATTATAATAATAGGCATAGTCCTTGGATGGTTGCATTTCCAGTACAATGGTAGAATATAGGAATTCTCCTCTGACTTGTCTTACCACTTAACCTGTTTTTTTTTTTTTTTTTTTTTTTTTTTTTTTTTTTTT
>CM021731.1:104451980-104469010 GCA_011075105.1 Heteronetta atricapilla | reverse complement strand
TTTTTTTTTTTTTTTTTTTTTTTTTTTTTTTTTTTTAATTATTATTATTAAAATGATGTTCCTGTTTCAACTGGACAGTGCTGAGTTTGATCAGAAAACAGGACAAATTTCCATTTTCTCCCAAAAGCAAACGACAAAACTCTACCCTCAAACTGGGTAAAGTGATAGCTCATGTTCAAAAGTAATTTTTATGCCTATTTTGTGGCACTGTTAGTGCCTCTCATTGCATATGAAGTTTTCCTGAGAAGAAATCCTCTTCCTCAACTTAGTAAGACAATTCAAAATGAGCAGCTGGTTTATTCTTCTGCCTTCCAGGCAAACATAAAGTTTCCAGATCTTGTTGAGAACATTTTGATACGATTGTTGTCCTGCTCTCTTTTAATTTCTGATAATAAATGTACATCAAACTGTGTTTCCAGGTTTCTGGATAATCTCTAGTTCTGGTAACTGAATTTTTCTACTTTTTAGGCTACATTAGCAGTGTCTTTCAGAGCATTTTAAAAAGATTTTCCTCCTATCTCACAGCATTGCCAAAGTTTAAGTTAAATAACAAAGAGCAGAAGAAGAAAACATTATGATAAAATATAATTAACATTAACACTGCCAACACTTGCAAATGGGGACCAATTTTGCTTGTAAAAGTAGGCAAGGGAACCTCTTTTTGTCTCCTTTTCCTCCCATGAAGGTGAAAGGATTCAGAAGTAAACTAAATGCAAAAATCAGCTAAAGGAAGGCCTGATGAACTGCAGTCTGATTGCAAACCAGAGCCAAACATTGTATAGCTTTACATGGATAATGCAAAAAAAGGTCATGGCCCCTTTTATGGTCTGTCACTTAACTCTATTCCTATGGCCCAACTTGACTTTCATATACTAACAATCATTGTTAGCAATGTGGTCCTAGATTTAAATGCTTCCAGTCAGGCTCTGGACTCCCTTTCTGTTTAACTTTATATTAAATGTAGGGTGGAGGCTGTTGCTGGGCACACATGGTCATGGCTGAACTGGCATTACTTCAGCCATCCACACTCAGTTATTTTCATTCGCTGATGGGCATCTGAGGCTAGTCAGGCAATTAAACTAAATGTAAAAATAAGTTTGATGGCTCAGTAGTTTCATCATGAGAGTGTTATACTACTTGGATGAACAATTGAAGATATAGCGCTGCTTATACACAGTCTGCCTAATTGGTATTTCTAGGTGTTTCCTAGAAATTAGGAGACAGAAGCGTTAACAACAGCTTCTCACTGTGGTTCCAGAGCACTGCAGTAGGAATGCTCCTTGATAGAAATTAATGACACTTGGAGTCAAGGTCTGGGAAATGAGAAGTTTTCACACTATAAAAAGGAAAAGCTTACACGTATATGCATATATATCTGTACGGAAAGGCTTATCCATTGCAATCTGGCATAGACAGTGTTTTCTACTTTTTTGTTTGTAGGTTTGTTTATTTGGAAGGCATTATTAGCCATAATGTGGCATACAAAACAGCAGAATGCTAATTTTCAGATAAGTTTATATAATATGCCTGTTACATGTTATCCCTTGTCAACTGTAAGCAAGCACAGCCTCTCAGGACTGATATACTGGAAAAGAGGCAAGGGTTCTGTTTAAAGACATTGTTCAAATGCCAGCTCGAGCCTCATCTTGAAAATTTGACTAAACTTTCTAGGTTCTATGAGCTTATTTTTCTCTGCTTACTAATATCAGTCAGCTGACTTAACTTTCTCCATTTTATCATATTGGGAAAGGGAAAAAAACACCCCAAAATAGACCAGTAAGATAATACAGCTGTCTTATACACTGTAGCTATAACTATTTCACAGTCTACTTCTCTATTGAGATTATGAGGCAACTGCTAAATCAGCTGGTTGCTTTCTTTCTCTCATAGAGTATTCATCTTGTTCAGTTTGCACTTCTCAAGGCATCTGACCATATGCCGTGAGCTGTTTCTGTTCTGCCACCTATTTCTTCTCATACTTCCATCATGTTTGGTTAGTGTACTGGGTCTGGCTGTGATGTTAACTGCAGCAGCCCATACAGTGCTGCGCTCTGCACTTGTAGCTAGAACAGCAGTGGTATCACACCAGTGTTGTGTCTGCTGCTGAGAAGTGCTGACCTGTGCCAGGACTTTCTCCAACCCTCCTAAGGGGTGGGCAAAAAAGTGAGAAAGAAACATCACTAGGGCAGCTGACCTAAACCAACCAAAGGGATATTCCATACCATATGATGTCACACTCAGCAATAAAAGGTGGAAAAAGGAAGAAGAGGGGAGGGGTCGGCTCTCATTGTGAAAATGTCTGTCCTCCTCCCGAACACTGGCTACGTGCGTTGAGGCCCTGCTTCAAGGACGTGATCAAGCATCGCTCATTTGTGGGAAGTAGAGAGTAATTTCTTTCCTCTGCACTTCCACATAGCCTTTACTTGTTTTGTTTTGTTTTTCCCTTTCCCCTTCCCTTTTCCCCTTTCCCTTTTTCCCTTCAGTTGAATTGTTTAATTAATAAAAATATTTCCTTAATAATATTTTTTCTCTTTAATTAAATTATCTTTATCTCAACCCGTGAGTTGTTCTTTCCTTTACTTCTTCCCCTCCTCATCTGAGGAGGGGGAGTGAGAGAGCAGTTGTGGTGTTCAGCTGCCTAGCACGGTAAAACCACCACAGTTAGCCAACCCCTATGCCACCAGTTGGTCTTCGCTACTCTTTTCTTAATCACTCCTTGCTCACTGAGCTGTTCTGACTGCTAAGAATTTGTTACTTCAGCTCTTACAATATAAACATTGCTGAGGGCTGACACAACCTTACTGTGAACAATATTGCTTATACCACTTTAACTTACTAGAAACTCTTTGGCAAAATATACTACTTTAAATATATATATATATATATATATTAATTTATATACATAAATAATATATTTATATATAATTATATATATAAAAATAATATATTTATATATAATATAATTAATATATATTAATTTATATAAATAAATATATATTAAATAAATATAAATATATATATTTATATATATAATAATATATATAATATATTATTTAATAATATAATATTTAATAATATTTAATAATATATATAATATATATATATTAAATATATATATTATTAGCCCATAGCTTTGCATCTGCAAAATTATTGCTTAAGGCAAGTGTTTATCTGAGTAGTGAGCTGGATGTGATTTCTCCTATTCTCTTTCAGCTCCAGACATTTTTTTTCTGTACCAATGAAATAACATGTTTAAAAAGGTTATATTTTGTTAGTCATTTTCATTTGTCTCCTTTTCTCGTAATCAGATACCCACACAGCACTGCTCCTGGGCTTCTGTGGTCTCTGAAAATCTCCTGTGATGTTCTTTTGGGATTCAACCATCAAGTTTAGATGAGAATGCTGTGTCACCACTCTGCAACAGTAGGACTAGAGTAATATATGGAATAGGATGATCCCAATTCTCTAATCCCAGCATTAATTTTGGGCCATCTGCGTATGGACTTTCTTAATCTGCCTTTTTATTACATATTCTATTCAAAATTCTGAAGACAAAAATATGATTCCCCCCAGTAACAGCTTGAAAAACAGCATCAGAATAAGTTACAAAGCTATCAGATTCAGTCCACTCTGGCTCCTCATTAATCTCAAAGTAATCAATAGAGAGAATGATATAAGTAGACATAGTCAAAATATAGCAAAATGAGCAAGAAAAGGAAACCATTTCAAATGGTTGAAACATTGAAGGAAGAAAAATCTTTTTTGTAGGAAGATTAAGTATGGCAATTCACTGATGTATCTGACTGGTCATAATGTAGCATATTGTGGACAGATGGAAATATTAGTCAGCTTAAAAGAAATGGAGTTCAGCAAAATAGTACCACCATTCTCCTTTAACAACTCCGTGTTCTCGAATAGCATCAGTAAAAATGCCCTAGCCATATGGTTATCACAAAATACCACTCTGTCATCACACTGACAGTCAGCACAGATTGGTCTGAATAAAAGTAGTAACATTGTTTGCTGAGGAAACACATTCATTTTTGAAGGTCATTAGCTTTCTCCTCCAAATTTGTGTTGCCTGGGCTGTTCTGGGAAAATTGTATTTTCCTTCCTGGAAAAAGAGTAAGCACTTGTTTTTCATGCAATTCAATAAAGTCTTAGTAACTCCCATTAGTGCTGTGATGTACCACAGACTTGTCTCATAGACCTATTTGGTATTCCCTCTCAAACAGACTCAAACCTTTAATGGATTAAGATATTTACAGTTCATCACAAAGACGTAAATTCCCTGTCTCTACTGAAGCTTAGAACATGCTGCTGAGTAGCATACACCTGGCTGTTTTTCACATCCCATGTCCCCAGCACTGGTAGCTGGAAGTACTTTTGTTCTTGTTGTTGTTTTTTTCTCCTTTCTTTTTCAGTGTGAGACAATCTTGAGTTTCTGTGGATACATTTTCTTTGCACTGGCACTGGACTGCACATGCTGTGTAGAATGTACCTGTTAAGGCCCTTTCGAAGTGAAAGCAAGGTCTTTCTAAGCAAAGGCTAGCAAACATGAGCTCCATTTTCGCAGAAATGGCACTGATGTTCTCTGCCTCAAACAGTTCTATTTTCCTGAGAGATCTCACAATGTAAGTGCTGTTTTCTAAAGGTATTGGTGAACTCCAGCTTTTTTTTCTTGGTGGGAGTTGGCTGTGGCAACCATGGGCAGACAATAACCCCAACATGGGCAGCTGCTTCTGTCAGTCTTGAGAAAGCATGAAAACTCTGAACTGCCCTGTCTTGAGTGCTGACAGAGGGAGCACATAATAGCATGAGCTCAGGCTGAGGAAAGATTTTTCAAAGAAGAAAGTAATTTGGGTTGAATCTTATGTGCTGTTCTCATGACCTTTTAAAAATAAAGAAAAGAGAGCTTGCACCACTCCTGTCTATGCAGATGTTCAACAATGGACAGCCATGTGTCCTATTATCTGTCAGTGAGATGAGGAACTGAAGCAAATAGGGCTTTAGGAATAGTTGCTTACACGAAGGTCATACTTCTGATACACTCATGAAGGTCTCTTACACACTTGGAAAGATCCATTTGAATTGGGCAGTAGTATAGAAGTACACTGGAAATTTCTGTTAGAGGTATTGATAGAAACCGCCTTACATGAAAATAAGAGTACTTGGATGTCATTACTGTCCTGTAAAATTGACTTTGGTGGTTAAATAAAACAATTCTTGCTGATCTATATATATATATTTAAATTGGTTTCCAGCCTGGCTGTAAGGAAAAAAAAAATCTCCTTGAAGAAAATGTTACTTTTCATCACAAAGTTCTTGCCTGTTGAGATCTCATTTTCAGCACATTTTACCTAACTGAGTGTCTAAGTAAAAAACATGTTTTGTTGAAGATAAGATGTAGTAACCATTGAAAGCTTAGTTATATTTGGAGTATGAATATGCAGTATGGTACAGGTATTCTAAGTTGGCTACGTCTCCTTACTTGGAGGAAATACTGTTACTTCTGCAATGAACCTGGTAGTTCTGATGAACTTATAGTTACCTTATGCAAATAAAGTTACTGGTAAGTGTATTGGTAAGTACATTTATTAAGTACCTGCCATGAACCTGAACTGGGATTTCCCTGGAGTTGAATATGAGGATACTTACCGTTTTGAGCTTTAACTCTTTCAGCAGTAGCTCCATTTGATTCATGCAGCAAGGAGATTTAGCATACTCATTCTCAATGCTCTCACAAAAATGTAACTCTTGATCAATTACTGCCAGCATGACCCCGAAGTCTTAATTATTAAATTGTTTTATACTGTTCCTTGCAAAGATGACATTTGCTTATTAATTTATCTGCATTCCTTTTTCTCAACATACATCTCACAAAATGAATAACAATTTTATTTAGCTACTTATTATCTTGATTTACAGGTTGCTTACATAGATTATAGGCTTGTCTCTATGCAGGACATTCAAATTTATCATTGAGGTACAGCAAATAGCTACAAGTGTGTGGTTGTTGGCTGTCCTGTAAATGGTCCTATTTGTCACAGTGGTTAGACTGAGCTGGAGGCATGTAACCTCTGAAAGCTGCATGTCCTCCATTACAAAACATGGCAGCAGAACATAGCTACCTATTTCTACCTGCTCTGAAAGAACATGGCAATACTAGTAATACTGATATTAATTACCAATAATACTGGCTGTTAAATGAGATGTTTGTGTTAGAAAAATAAGAAGGAGGATTTGTGAACATATGTGAAGAAATAAATCAATTCCAGCTTCAAATTTATTTTAATTCTACATGTGTTTTTCCAGGACTTTACAGGCAAACGGCTTGATAATTATGTTCACATGAAGTGTTTGTATATTTTTGGTGACCAGTATTTTCTGCACTCCTTACTCTCGGTGCAATATGGTCAAGGATGAAGTCATTACCTCTTGCTCGCTGGTCAATATCAAACAATTCTCTTCAAGCTATTTTCTTTCAGTGACATCTATGTTTACTCTTCCATAAATTCATTACTTATTTTAGTTTGTGGAAATATCTCTTTTGTTTCAGTTTTCTTGGCTTTGAGCGCTCTTTCTTCAGCAACCAAGGTGGAGATAGGGACCCTGGTGACTCCCAAGGAAAAAGGTATTTTATGCTAGGTTATGCAAAAGGGCAAACATAGGGCTATCTACAGGTATTCTTTCTTGTGTTCTTTGTCTCCCTTTCCCGTCATAAAAGATGCATCACTGCACATTAAACCCCGAGGCTGGAAAGACTGTCATTTTCAGAGTTATCAGCTCTGTTTTTGAGTTTTATTCCATCCTTCTCCTCCTGCCCTGCCTCCTGGAGATGGAGGGAATTGTCTCAGGATGACCAGGAAGAGGAAACAAGAGTGGTCAAACACTCCCCTTCCAATAGGGCAGTACACTGTCTGTCTTCTGGGACAGGAGCTGGCTTCAGGACTCATATTTTAATTGTATGTAATATATACCACGTATTTAATATATACCATTCTGGAATTGTAATATCTCTCTGCTGCTTCCGTAGCAGATTTAGTTTCTCATTCATCAGATAAAATATTGCATTTGTTGAACTTTCCTATGACTGTGTGAATGAGGTTATGAAAAATGCTTACCTCCAGTTAGAAAAGAGCATTTGCAACCATTCTAAGAATACCTTGGCTATTCAAGTCTTCTGAATATATTGTGGCTATAGAACAAACAAATCTGAATTTCCCTTTAAAATTTCATCAAAGGTATGGTCTTAGAAGGCGCTAGTTTTCTCACAGTCCATGAGTGCCACCTACAGGACGAACAATGCACATTTTCGTGCCACTCAATTTCTTTAATACTGTGGTCAGAAAATTCTACTTGTTTTAAGAGAGAAACCTGATTGAGGAAATTAAATTCCTCAATCTACTTTTGATATCACATAATCATTTACATTGCAACCAAATGGAAAATCCTTTCTCTCACCTAACCTTACCCTTTCTGCTAGAACTGTATGACAGGCAAAACCATGTTTTAGAACTTTAAACAGCTGATATAGATTTTTTAACATCTTATGGAAAGTTAATGAGGGAATTATACTAGATTTTATAGAAATATGCTATTTTATAGAAATTCAGAAATATATAATATTTATAGAAATATACTAGCTGTTGAGGACAGCTGACCTCAACTGACCAAAGGGATCACAGAATCACAGAATTGTAGGGGTTGGAAGGGAGCTCAAGAGATCATTGGGTCCAAACCCCTGCTAAAGCAGGTTCCCTAGAACAGGTTGCCAGGTTGTCCAGACAGGCCTTGAATATCTCCAGAGAAGGAGACTCCACAACCTTCTTGTGCAGCCTGTTCCAGTGCTCCGTCACCATCATGATGAAGAAGTTCTTTCACATGTTTGTGCGGAACTTCCTATACTCCATTTTTTTTTGGCCATTGCAAAAATGTCCCATGCCATATGGCATCATGCTCAGTAGTAAAAGCTGGGGGAAGAATGAGAGAGGTGGATATTTGGCATTATGGCGTTTGTCTTCGCAAATATGCATTATTTACATAGAAGCCCAGCTTTCCTGGGAATAGCTAAATATCTCCTGCCAATGGGAAGTAGTGAATGAATTTTTTATTGACCTTTGCTTCTGCCAACAACTTTTGCTATACCCATTAAACTGTCTTTATCTCAACCCAATGAGTTTTCTCACTTTTACCCTTCCAATTCTCTTCTGCATCCCACTGAGGGGAGAGGGAACGAGTGGCTGTGTGGGATTTAGCTACCCACTTGGGTCAAACTGCAATGGAAATCTGCAAGTTGAATGAAATGTGCTTATTAAAAGGTAACTGTGGGAGTGTGGCCATGGGGGTTGTCAAGGCCCATGGTTCGGATTCTTAAAGATGAGACCATGAGGAGTGCAAAGAGTTCAGAAGGAACAAAGAAGGGTGATTCAGGAGACACCTTGCTGTCTCAGACTGCTTGTTCTCCAGCCATTAAGCCATGGAAGTTGCTGAGTGTTTGCTGTTGCCAGGCAAAGTTGTTGAACAACTAATAGTCAGTGGAAAAGTACTGCTGTAGAGCGAATGGTATAAGAAAAGATGAATGGTATAAGAAAAGAATGGTATAAGAAAAATCGTCCCCAGATCTGGTTGCCAGACCTGGTCCTTCACCATTGTTGTTTAAAAAGAATTTCTAGTCAATAACAGTGGCTGAAAAGCTTCTGTATTGAGGCATTGCGATTTAACACACAACACTAGGAATATTTTGAAGGACCTTTAAAAGTCAGGTCACCAGAGAGGACATAACTCCTAAAAAGGCATCTTATAGTGACTAAGTTCTCTGGTACACCACATATCCTAAGCCACGGTTGGGATCTCAAGCCGCCATCGCATCTTGACTGGCTCCTAAAGTTGGAAATATGCAGAAAAATGTTTAACAATGCGTTCGACACTTTTTAGCCCTAATGTCTAATCTGTGGTGGTTTGCAAAGGAGTTTTTGCACTGTCAGGAATCTGTTAACATAGTTTTGTGGCAATGCAATGTATTTTTGGAAGTTGTCTTGCCCTTTTATACATCTGCCACCTCCTCCCTTCATTGAGAGGAGACATTATGAAGTCTGATGTTACAAATCTCTTATGCAGAATATGAGCCCCACAAAGTAAAAGTAGTTGTTCATTTTGGAGGGGATACGTTTGAATCCAAACCTCATCATTAGGACAGAAACAAGACATTAAGCTCTTTATGTTAATAGGAACATGAGTTTTTCTTCTTGGAACACGATTCAACAGAGCAGTCAACCATTTATTTGGCACTTTGTGAGGATTAACTGTACTTCAGTGAGAAGAATGTCTTCTGGTGTGAACTGAAATTATACTTCTATGCCACAATGTCTTTTTTTTGGGGGGGGGGGAGGGGAGTGGAGGCGACACAATTCCTTGTGGACACCTGAAGCACCTGAAGGCATTGTAAAATAATACTAAAATAATAAAATTTAGGTGAAGGAAAAGTTCCTTCTCAGATGCTGTGGTTTTTTTTTGTTCGTTTGTTTGTTTGTTTTTGTTTTCCAGAAAGTCTTAAAATGAAGGTCCCATTCGGCCTTTGGCAGAATGTAAGCATACCGCAACACTTCACATTACCTAGATCATATTTGTCTGAAATGATAACATCATACCTATAGTCTGCTTCAGGCTGGAAAGTAGCCTATGCCTCAGGCCTATGCCTCTTGTACTGTTTTATGCCTTTGCTTTTGTTACTACATCCTTGTAAGTCTTTGAAAGGGAAATGAAATGATCCTATTCAGAAGAAACACCATCCAAAAGAAACTTCAGTTGTTAGGGCCTGAATTCTTACTGAAACCTAAGGTGGGTATAGAATCACAGAGTAGCCTGAGTTGGAATAGTCCCATAAGGATCATCGAGTCCAACTCCTGGCACCACACAGGTCTACCCAAAAATTCAGACCATGTGACTAAGTGCACAGTCCAAACACTTCTTAAACTCTGACAGGTTTGGTGCAGTGGCTGCTTCCCTGGGGAGCCTGTTCCAGTGTGTGACCACCCTCTCAGTGAAGAACCTTTTCCTGATGTCTAGCCTAAACCTCTCCTGCCTCGGCTTGACACCATTCCCGCAGGTCGTATCACTGGTCACTAAAGAGAAAGGATCGGCACCTTCCTCTCCACTCCCCCTCATGAAGCTGTAGACCGCAATGAGATCTCCCCTCATCCTCCTCTTCTCCAGGCTGAACAAGCCAAGTGACCTCAGCCGCTCCTCATAGGTCTTCACTTCTAGGCCCTTCACCATCTTTGTAGCCCACTATCTTACTGACTTGAAGAAAGAAGCTTTCATCTATCCTGGGTTGTTTACTAACAAAGGAGCACGAAAGAGATGCATGTCCTTGTCTCTGAAGAGGAGGTGAAGGTACAGCTAGTGCAAGGAACACAAAAATCAGTTGCGCCAGACTAGTATGTGGTTGTATCTGAGCTTGGAGACTGCAGCCCTCTTCAAACTTCCATATCTAGAGGAACACTGGCTGCAGCCTAAAAGCCATATGTACATCACCTCCCCCCCCCCCCCCCAAGCTAGCCAATCTTCTTGCCGTGACCTGCCAGGAAACAGCAATGTAGGCATGTAACCAAATTAAAGCCCAAATCTTCAGCCTGGTCCTTGACCTGAATAGTGAGTGAGGATCCAGATCTTGGCATTTTTGTATGATAGTTTATACACAGCCAAAGTAAATAGTGTAGTCAGAGGTCATGAGGCTAGATTTTGAAAAGTCCTACATAAAGAAAAGATGTCAGAAAAGCAAATTTAAATAACATTAATGATCAAGAAAAGTAATTCTGATTGCTGTATTCGTTATCTGTTGTGACTAGACATATGAAAATTTATGATAGCAATTTTGCCTTTAAGGTCATTTTCTTTTTTCTTTCTTTAATTCATTCATTCATTCATTCATTTTGACAGTACTAATTTTCCTCACAGAATGATTAACAGAAATATGGCCCTTGTGCACGTTTTGTAGTTAATTCATTAGGTCAACTCTAACCACTAAGCCCCTTGTCAGGTTATTTCTACTAGCGATAAGGAGCAATTGACCTTAAAAGACTGAAACCAGATAGATGAGCATATTCCACAAGGTCTCTTGGCTTCAGCCCTGTTAAGTGAAATCTGCCACGTGTGGATCATTTGACCTTTGCTGTATAGGAAGCATGAGGGGCTGGAGGGGGAATTGCTTCCCCAGGGGAGTTTGAGACTCATGTTATCTAGGGTGTTTTTCTACCATGGTGAAATGGACTCAGTGTTCCACAGTAGGTTGCTTTTTCTTCATGTTTTCTATCATCTCTGTGAAATAGTTTTAGTGACTATGAGCTAGCTATGTTGGTGGTGCCTTCTCAGTACAGTAAAACCCTGGTGGTATGACTTCAGTGTGGAGTAGTTTGGAAGGGAATCAAGTTCAGAAGCTAGCAGGTAAGTGTTCCTGGATTCTACAGTTGTTTAATGTTGAGGAGTTTGAGTACTTCTTTTACCTTGTCTGTTTTCAGTGAAATTACTTACGTGGATTCTGAGCTCCCTTTTCAGCCCTTAAAAATAAAATAATAATAATAATAATTAAAAAAAAAAAAACAACTCAGAAGCTCAAGTGTTCGCAGGTAAGCCTGACTTTGAAGAATGTCCTGAAGTATTTGTTAAGATTGAACAATAGATTGTGTGAAAAAGGTGCCTTAATGTGAACTCATATTATGCCTTGTGGTAAATAGAAACAGATTTGGATAGATAGTGGTGGTGTTATTGTTACTTTCACTAAGTGGAAATTGTGACAATATGTTGATCATAAAAGAAATGCTGTTTCCACAATATGCAAGTCAAAAGTCTAGGTTACAAGAAGGTTATAGCTTCAAGGAGATAATTTTAAAGAATGGAACTATTGTTGGACGTTTTGTCCCTGACCCCTCCGTAGATTGGCCCCCTGAAGAAAAAGTGTGAAAGGTGTAATTATTAGTAGTTTCTGAGCTAGGGTCAGGGGAAGGTGTTTTTTCCCACTTGTTCACTTGCCCTTTCTTCTCCTCTGGGCAAGTTATGGTAGCTTTCCAAACCTTGGATTATCCTTGGCATGTTCAGACCAGCAGGTTCTTATCATTATGTCTCCTGAATGTACTTCAGGTTTTGTCTAAGGTTAATCAAATACTTAAGAGTTTCATCCAAGAGATCTGTCCTGAGGCAGGATAATTATTAGTGGGAGGATATGGTGAAACATGGGATTAGAAATTAGAGAGTGACTGATTAAGAATAAATATGTAGGCAACACTCATTGCTTATTATGTGCTGTGCTTGGAAAATAGAATGCTACATTTGTGTTGTACTGTGCCTGTGTTGTGCTGGGAAAATACAAAATGTACATGCAAATACAGCATGAGAGAATGCACAGATGAGGAGTAAGGAGGAGGACTAAAAGAAGGTCACACTTGCAAGGTGCCTAGATAACAGGGGGCCCTTGGACCTTGGGAACAGAGACAAACCAACTTTGTGGATTGGACTGAGATCAAAGGCTCAGAGCATGTGCAAGAAGATAAGGTGAAAAGTTCAGCTCTGAAGACATTTTACTTCATCCCGACGACCACCTGGACGACCACCAGAGAATACTACACAAATGCAAAGGACTGATAAGCTAATTAGCATAAGAAGCGAGAGTAGTCGGATTTAGGTAATGAATATGTATAGACGTTAATTGAATACTCATTGTTCTGCTGTATAAATACGAGACAGTTTGTCACTTCGGGGATGCATGTTAGGCGGAAGGATTCCCCGCGCATCCAGCGTGCTGTCAATAAAGGATACTTAGTGACTAAGAAATCTTGACTTCGTTCTTTAAATCAATGGGCAGGCATCTACAGCAGTTGGCACCTCCAGTACTTTGTAAATTTACCCCTAAGCAAGTGAAATATCATTAGAACTCTGGTAGAGTACTTGAAAAAGGTGTGTCATAGCCCTGGCAGTACCAGACATACACAAATCACTACAACATACTGGGGCTTGGCCTATGCTTACCAAGCTAGTTTCAATGCTGATATAACCCCAGTGATGGAGCCTGTGGCCATTTCAACCCCTGAGACAGGTCCAGCAGCCACTCCAATCCCTATAATATTTCCCTGGCTTAGCCTTGGGGCACAAACTGTACCAGTGTATGTTGCACCTGTAATCAAAATTAGAGAGTCCAATTGTTTAGAATGCAGAGCAACTCCTGTTAAGACTAGGTATAGAGAAAATGAGGCTGGACCATCAGAGGAGTAGGAGGATGAAGATGATGTCACAAAAACAGTAACTACCTGAAGCCTATACCAGCCTGAGCTATGAGATGTGTGAAAAGATTTCAGTTGTTGTCTAGGTGAGCACCTTGTAAGCTGGCTGCTCCGGTGCTGGGACGCTGGAGCCAATAGTCTGTAATTAGAGGGCAGGGAAGCCACATAGCTGGGATCCCTTGCTAGAGATGCAGGCATTGACAAAGCAATTGGAAATGAAGAACCAGACTACAGCCTCTGTCCCAGATCAGTCCCAGAGGTTAACCAATCTCACTTACTGATACGCCTGCTACACCATTGGCCCCCTTGCTGATACTGCCATCGCAGGTCTTTGCTGTTATGCCCCCTGGTGATCTGAACTCCTGAAAAAGAGCAGATCCTGGTGATCTGCTCCTGAAAAGGAGCAGGATCTGTTTCCCTTTAATCCGGGCGGAATAGGATACATAGGGCCCGAAGTCTGATTTGCTTAACAACTTAAGGAGAGACATTATTCCCATGACTAGCCACTGGAACTCAATGGTGTTTGTAATCAAGAAAAAGAATGAAAAGTGGAGATGGCTACATGATCTGAGAAAAATTAATGAAGTCATGTAATGTATGGGAGGACTTCAACCAGGATTGCCATCTCCAATCATGCTCACTCAGTCATGGACATTAATAGTAATAGACTTAAAGGATTGTTTGTTACACATTTGCCAGAATTTAGAAAACTTTGCTATGTTTGTTTCAATTGATACCTTTTCTGTCTGTATTTTTGCATCTGTCCATACAGGAGAAAAGGTGAAGGATGTGTGTAAACATCTGTCAGTATTTGTGAAATTAAGAGTTCCAAAAATGATTAAAACAGATAATGAGTCAGGATATGGGGCCCATGCAACCCAATCTTTTTCAGCAGTGGGGTATTCAACATCTGACAGGAATACCTCATTTTCCTCATGGGTCAAGCAATTATTGAACAGGCCCATGGTACCCTAAAAGCTATGCTTCAACAACAAAAAGGGGGAGTAAGGGTGTGAATCCCAGGAAAAGATAGCTAAAGCATGCTATGTTCTTGATTTTTTTTTTTTTTTTTTTTTTATTGATGGACAGAGGAAGGTCCTCTGATTCAGAAATATTTTAATCATAACACCTTAAACTCAGTGAAAGAAAGGGCACAAGTCAGGGTAAAAATGTAAGCACCAATCAATGGGAAGGGCCCTACTCTCTAATAACTTGAGGCTGAGGTTGTGCTTATGTTTCACCAGGAGCTGGTCCTAGATGGGTGTCAGCACAATGGGTCCATCTGCCCGTCTCATCACCTGCCTTAACATGATCCTAGCACTCTCCTCTGTGGTTTGGACTCCATCTCAAACAAAAAAACAATGTATGGGAGGGTCGACTGGCATGCAGGACTCACAAACAAGGACTCCAGGAGCTGGAGGGGCAGCTGAGCCCCCCAGCTGGGCAGCACTTGTTGCCTGCCTCTCCCAGGGCTGTGGTTACAAAGTTCGTTAAATATAGGATTAGTATGCCTGGTGTTTTTTTTCCCCTGTGTTTTAATTTGTGTTAATCACACTTTCTTTCTTTAATAAAGAAGGGGGAGAAGTGGGTTTGTGGCCATGGGGGTTGACAAGCCCCGTGGTTGGTGATAACATAGGACTCCTAACCATGAGGCCATCAGGAATGCAGAGAGTTTAGAAGGAACAAAGAAGGGTGATTCAGGAGATGCCTTGCTGCCCTGGGCTGCTTGTTCTCCAGCCATTAAGTCATGGAAGGCGCTGGGTGTTTGTTGTTGTTGGCCAATGAATAGTTAGTGAAAAAGGACTGCTGTAGAGCGAATGGTATAAGAAGGGTGCCTGTCATCAGTAAAGATGGAGTTGAAGTTATGTCATCAATAAAGTTGTAAGAGTTACCGATCCTAAAAGTACTTAGGGGCAGGCAGTCTTGATATAGTCTCAAAAATTTCCATAAGCAACAATTCATGGTCTTCTTGTTTTGAAGCCTGCATCCATTACATCAAATTTAGTGCTCACCAATGAATTTACACTACATGAACTTCTCTTATTCCTATTTGAGTTGCCAGATCTCATCCACCAATTCTTTACACAGCTGGAAGTTCTCTCTTCAGTTCAGGGTCCTGATTTTGCTCTTTGCCAGGCCCATATTTCTTGATCACAAACTCAACTAGGGCATGGTAGCTGCAGCCCAGGCTGCCTCCAGTCTTGACATCTTTAATGAGTTAATCAGCACTGGTAAGTGACGTGTGGAAAGCAAACTCCACAATCATTAATACTGTAAAATAGGTATGTTTATTCATCACTGGGCAACACAGGGGTAATCCCACTGAAGTTGTGCACACCTCAGAGCAGCACTTGCCTTGGTTATATGTGGTGAAGAGATACATATGCATGAAGTTTCTCGATATGCCTATATATATATATATATATGCATGACCTATTCCTGCTTTGTATTAAAATTAGTTCCAGGGAGTCACTTTCATAGATTCCTCCTATCAACACTTGTGCAAGTGTTTTCTGGTAGTGGTTACCAGGGTTCGTGGGGATGAAGATTAGTGAGTCTTCCTCACCACTGCTGGTTGACATCTCATCTCAGCACAGACTCATAAGCTTCTGCTTAAACTGCATTTGGTTTCAATTGGTTCTTGAAATGTGTTTTCTGTTTCTATCAGGATTTGGTTTTCATGCACAATAGGTAGTAGAAGATATAGTACATGTCCCTTAGCCTGTCTTATCTACTGAAACTCGTCTTCCTTTCACACGTTCATTAGCCTGTCTTATCTGCTAAAATTCTTGCAGCCTCCCCTCATAAGCACCAGGTCCAGTAATACTTCTCTTCTGGTTGGTCTATGTTAATACCTGGACCAGGAAGTCATCCTCAGCTCACTGCAGAAGCCTCCTGGATTGTTCACTGTGTAGCTTTCCCAGCACACGTCTGGGTGGTTGAAGTCCCCCATCAGGATGAGAGCTTGTAAGCATGATGCTGTAGCTGAAGCAGTCCCCCTCTTTCCCTGTCTATCTCTTCAGAAAAGCTTGTAGCCCTCGATTACAGTGTTCCAGTTGTGTGATTCATTCCACTGCATTTCCATGATGGCAATTAATTCACAGTTTTCTAATTGCACCATGGTTTCCAAAGCCTCCTGCTTGTTTCCTATGCTGCGTGCATTGGTGTAGAGGCATTTCAGCTGGGCTGCATCACCTTTTTAGGTATTTTGCTATTGCTTCCTTGAGTGCTGGTGTTCCCTGGCTCTTCTATGTCTTTCAGAAGTATATCCGCTTTCCCAATGAATCTAGTTTAAAGCTCTGCTTATAAGTCCAGCCAACTTGCTGCCTAGAGCACTCTTGCCTCACCTGGTGAGGTGTGCTCCATCCAGCATCAGCATGCCTGGTCTCTTGAACCTTCCATTACTAATTAACCTTCTGTGCTCTCAGCTGAAAATAAGGTGGCTGGGATGGAATTACTTAATGCAATTGAACATACACGTAGAAATATATTTATTAGGACTGATCCAAAAATCCGCTATCCTGACAGTCTGATTCTTAGCTGAAACTGCAGAAATGGTAATTTCAAATTTGATGGATTATTAGGCAAGGATGATCTAGGAAAGGATTAAGTAGTAGTCACTATTGGTCCCACAGTTTTGTTTTACAGAGCAGCAGTATTTCAGAATATCCTCTGTGCAAAGTATGACCCAGAAATATATGCTTTTATTTTATTTTATTTTATTTTATTTTATTTTATTTTATTTTATTTTATTTT
>CM021731.1:104429304-104451970 GCA_011075105.1 Heteronetta atricapilla | reverse complement strand
TTATTTTATTTTATTTTATTTTATTTTATTTTATTTTATTTTATTTTTTTGGTCAGAGTGCTGGTTACCATTGCACAGGTCAGTGCTTAAATAATGCATCATTTTGCAGGTTATCCTCCCTGCTTCTTTTCTCACAGAGAGTAAGTTCTGGTATCAAGGGAGTTCTTTGTTTATGCTATTAATCTCTATTAAGTTCACTGAAAATGTAGGATAACGTTGGATTGTGGAGGAAAAAAAAAAGTCTCAACAATGTTAAATATTTTTCTTCTCTTCAGATATTTTTCAGATTTTTTTCTTGAATAATTTGTATGAAGATCCTATTAGACTAGCAGCTACTCATATCTGATTTTTGTTCTTTTTTTTTTTTTCTTTTTCTTTTTTCCTTTGCAGACAGTTTTCGGTACCCTCTACATTCTGTGATGTCCAAATCTGTGAGAAACTCTGCTTAGAACTATTGAGTTCTCAGTGGGTTGACATCAGCATGTATTAGGCTGACTGTTTCCTTTTCTCTTCATTTTCATATGCTTGTCATTATTGACAGTATCATATGTATATTGGAGCTGATAGAGTTTGATAGCTCTTTTTATATATTTGTACAATACTCACTAAAATGGGATCTTGACTCACATAAAGATTAAGAAAGCTGCAGTAATAGGTGATCGTTAACACTAATAAAACCACCAGTCCCAGAAACACATACCTCTTCCAGGATCATAGGAAAAGGCTATGAAAAAGAGAAATACAACTCTTCACTGGTTCAAGATTTAAATTAGAGATGCTTTAAGATTCTCAGATTTATTAAGCTCTATGCGAAGAATGTATAGGGACTAAGAGAACCGCTTACGGTCTGTTGTATCATCAGTAGACAATAAAATGGCTTGCTGTCATTTTAACATACAGAACATAAGCACTGAGAATTGTCAACCCTGAGTTGCTGAATGAGCCATGTTTATTGCCTGATCAAATATTGATATGATGAGAGGTCATGTTCTTTTCTGAAATCCCATTAGTAACCATTGTACCGGTGTGTGCTGGGGGGAAGAACTCCAGTGTTATTCTTAACATGGCCATTTAAGAAACCCTTGGTGAAGGCATCCACAAATAATGCATGTCTCAGCCCAGCCTAAAAAACATCAAATTCACTCTGAGCTGCTCATCTTGACTAAAAGCAGATTGGGAATGGTGGAAGAGATAGATGTATTTTTAGGACAGCTAGGATGGTTCACTGTGTTATGGAACAAAAATGTAGATGACTTTCAGAAGGTCTTATCTTGGCGTTAATCTTCAGCTTTAATCTTCCTGAATTTGGCAGGGGATATAAGCCCCTGACTATTAACCAGTTTCCAGAGCAAGGACAGGGACTGCTGGGGGAAGTTCTAAGGCTACAACAGAT
This sequence comes from Heteronetta atricapilla, assembly GCA_011075105.1. Classification (NCBI taxonomy): domain Eukaryota; kingdom Metazoa; phylum Chordata; class Aves; order Anseriformes; family Anatidae; genus Heteronetta; species Heteronetta atricapilla. Next base: position 104,450,577 of record CM021731.1, on the reverse strand, counting down.
TGTCCTCTTCATTTGCAGGGTTTAAGGCTGAGTAAATAAGAAGAGAAAAAAATGCTTGCTAGGCCAAGGACAGATTTATTTAGTCCATGGGAATTAAGAAGCACGATGCATTATAAGAATGTTTAACGGGATAATTGAGAAACTTCTCAAATTTTTATAACATGATATGCCAACCTTTGCTCAACTTTCTGCAATAACAGCTTGAATTCAGCAGTTCAGAGGGCTACTTATCTTGCTAGTTCCTAAGGTATTTCCTGTAATGAACCAAAAATGTTATTTTAAATTAGAGGAAATTATTATTATTATTATTTTTTTAAAAAAGACATTACAGTACCCAGAGTCTTGGAAAAGTGGGGAAAATGTGTGAAATGCAGTAAACTTCACTAAATTTGTAATGAAGGTGCAAATACCCATCTGGCAACCTTTGGCTTTTCAGCTAGTTAGCAAGTGTTTATCTCAGCAGGTATATTATTCTCCATTTTGTATGAAAAATGTAAGCAGTTGTTTGTGAACTGTATCACCTCTTGTGAACTGTATGTTGGTAATGATCTTTGGAGTAGAGATTATAAAGAAATGTACTTTATCAAAGTGTAGCTCCATCATCACCGCATTCCTGCTGAGTACCTGAAATAACATTCCTGTTTTCACTGCAGTGATAGATGGGCACTTTATCTTCCAGTTTTTCCTCAGTGCCACACTTCTCAAACTCTAGTGGAAAAAAAAGAAAAGGCATTTTCAGTGCCTACAGACTGTGAGGAAATTAAAACTTCCAGAAATAGCTAAAGAGATTGTTGGCTCTTATAATGCATTCTCTGATCAAATGAGATTTAAGAAGGTCATTCAGCTGACATCTTCTGCAGATCATGTAGGAGGAGACTATATGTAATTTAGTAGCATTACATGCTTCTGAAGTGTGTAAACACCAGATAGCCACATCAGTCTCTTCGAAAACAAAGATATTTTAGCTGTATCATTTAAATGGTATTCAATAACTGACTCAGGAAATTCTGTCCATCACTTTCTGTAGAAAATCTGGTACAATAGTTTGCTGATGACTGCTCAGAACTTCTGTGACAGGAGCTGCAGGTGTGTGCTATGATGGGCAATGCCTGTATATGCCTTTTTCATTGACTGTTTTCTTTTTAGGACACTTTTTTGTCATCTCTTACTTACCTTTGGAAGACCATCCCCAAACCAAATATATACACTTCTCAAAAATTTTTGTTAATTTAGTAGATATGTGTTCACAGAAAATTTACACCTATTTGCATTTATATAGATGAAAGACTGTTTTCTCTGTGGCAGTCACAAGCTGATCAAAGTCATTGTTATGTAGTTGGCAAGAGCCTAGTGATCTTGCTACCAAAGAAGGGGAAGACTTGGATTTTGATGGGGGAAGGAGAAAAGGAAGGGGAAGAGAGTTAAACAGTGTTACTTAAGTGACAGGAATGCATAGTAATGTCCTTTCCCAGTCTGATCTAATTTATTCTCCCATTCGTATTACAGACTGTACGTGCTAAACCTTCTCTTCCAATCACTGTCATAAAAAAGACAATATAACATTGTTTTCTGTATTTATATCTTCTGGAACCAGCAATGGGGATAGACTGACTGTGGAAGAAAAACTGTTCCTGACGCTTTTCAAAACATAGTTAATTACAGTTAGGTTAAAAGATACAAAAAGATTTTTTCCTTATGCCTTTAGCTATTAACTTAGCAACAATCAACTTTCCAGGTATCTGTGTTATTTCTTCAGTTTTACTTCACTCTGTAATGACTTGGTGTTCTAGTGGTTACTGCAGTAATTAAAACAGACATTGTTTATATTTGAAACAGGATTTTTTTCTTTGTGTAGTTAGCGAAAAAATATCTTTCTAATGACCTCTGAATGTGTTATCATGGGGTATACATCTTATTTAGAGAAAGCACAACCAAAAAAGATGTCAGCTGTATTTACTAAGTCTTAGTGGATAAGCCTGTCCATCACTTAGCCCCCTTAAAACTATCAGTGATATGTTTTTCTTGTGAATGTTTTTCACACTGCCCTGGGCCTGTGTGGGGCTGAGCTGGGTTTCCCCAGTGCCTCATGGCCCATTGCCCAGCCTGGCTGAGCTTCAGCTTTGTGAGTGCCCTGGAGGGAAGGGGCTGACAGCAGGGCAAGGGAGCAGGCAGTGAAAAGGAAATCTGCCACCAGCATCAGTCTCCTCCTGGGAAGAATCTATTAGACAGCTGATGCCCTGCATCCCTCTGCTATAAAAGTAAACTCACTATTAGCCCTACGAACCAGAGGAAAGCATAATGCATTAGAGGCATAGATAACTAGTAAGTCCTCCTGTGTAACAGCTGTTACAATTGTTTGTAATTGTATTACAAACAATTAGTTTTTTTCTGTAGGTTAAACTGTGAGTGTGACTACTTTGTAACCAGTTTAATTGCTGCTTCATTTTCATTAGTATAAGATTTTATTTTGATAACAATAAATTCTTTGCTTTGTTTATAAGGTGTAGTCCCTTCCCCCATAAAAAGACTTTTAACAATGTATACCACCATTCATACTGAAGATGTATACAGAGCTATAAGTGGAAAAAGATTAACACATCTATTTTTAAGTCACAGCAAATTCTGAGGTCAAATCAAGGCATAGCTAATGACTTACACTAAATAGGGATACTTTCATCTATTATTGTGTAACTTTTGAAGAATTTACACAAGCTTGTAGAACCTACAGCTGTAGGTTCATTTGCCTTCATTGTGGGAAAAATTAAACCCTAATTTAAAATTAAGTTGAAACAATAAAAAGATGCAAGTAGATAATCATGTTATAAATGCAGTTTACAAACTGATGTTTATTTTTCCTCTTACTGTGCTTCAAATTCAGACCCATGTTAATGATGTCGTTAGCATCTAAAATACCAATGACATTTTGCAGGTCACTTGTGGCTATTTGGATCTCTGTTCTTCTTGTTCAAAGGTTATGAGAAATGAGTGAAAGTTTCTTATTTACTATTTAATTTCAGCCTGTATGACTAAAATCCCTTGGTAGTAAGAAAATGAGATAGAATATTTCATTAGAAAGTGTTTGTTCTCCTTTTGGCTTCTGATTACGGTCCAATTTGAAGACACATAAATGGAAAAAAAAAAAAAAAAAAAAAAGATGGAAAAATAGGGTGGAATTTGCTGATTTGTTAACTCCATTAAAAATATGGAAGGTTGATCATACTAGAATTTAGCTGGGGATGAGAGGAGCAGGCTGGAAGGTGACTATAGAAAGTAATAAAAATAAATAAATATAAAAACTGTGGGAAATGCACAAAGTTGAGTTCTGGACTTTGTCACTACTATGCAAAACTTGTCCTAATTCAGTATAAGATTAGATCTTTTTCCTGCATGTGTGAGAAGCTCAGGTGATGCCAGTAGGGAGTAAATATATCTAAAGGGACCTCTTCTTCATTGGAATTCCTACATGAAGCAACAGTTATCTAACAGCAGTTAGTTTTCTGTTTCCAGAGAAAAAAAAAAAAAAAAAAAAAAAAAAAAAGAGAGAGAGATACGAGCAAAGTGGAAACCAGGAGCAGACAGATGAAATCAGAGTACAACTGTATTAACTTATTTTTATTTGAGAAATGCTCCCTGGAAATGATTTTTCATGCAGAAATGTAATTCTGCTGTCTGAAAAAAAAAAAAAGAAAAGAAAAGAAGAAAAGAAAAGAGAAAGCAGGGGCTAACATTTTGCAAACAGATTATGTTCTTCTAATTAATATCTTTTCCTGAAACCTATGTGTCTGGATCAGAGTATCAGGACCACAGCTCTTTCCCCAGGATAGCTCTCATTCTGTTGTGCCCAGGAATAATGATCTATGTAGAAGTCTCCTCTATCATATTCAGCTTTGTTTCCTATCTATTACTATTCATAAGTTTGGTTGGACTTTGATATAAACCATGTAGAGAATACTACATTTAATTGTGCATGACAACACCACCATTTAGGAAGTGTTACCATCTAGAAAAGCTTTTGGGGATTTTTCTGGGTTTTATAATGAAGTTTTTGTGTAGCTATATCTTTAAGTATTAGAAATTTTGAGTGATTATAATCTGTTGTAACCTTCCCCCCCCCCCCCCCCCATATTTGAGGTTGTTGTTGTAATAGAAATAATTACACACACAGTGCTAAAGCAGAACCAAAGATGCTCATCTCATGTTAATACGTAGTACTACAGGTGAGGATTAATGCTGAAAAAGGTATATATATATATATATTTCTGAAAAAGGCTACTTTTACTCATTTGACCATCTTTCTTTATCTGAGAGATTTCTACAAATTGTTTGAGGGAGTTTTTGTTATGTTACTTCCTTTCCAGGGATTTGAATAGAAAATGAATCTTGCAAACGCACATGGATGACTGAAAGCTTCATACCCAGGAAGTTCATACAGCTGTCTGGAATGCATTACTTTCCTGTTCTTCTAATGAGACAATCATTTTACCAAGAAGCAGAAATGTGCACACATATTGTGTATAATCATCAGTTTTCAAATGAATGAAAGAATAAATAATTTTGGCAATTACTCAGAACAAAATGTAATGCTTAAAGCATAATTGGAACAATTTCTGGTAACTGAAGTAATTTTTTTTTAAAGTCCATTTTGTAGTGGTTCTCTAAAATTTCATAGCAACTGTAACACTATCAATAAAAAAGCAACAACAAAGCCCTGGAGCAGGAAGTCAAGGCTGTCACTTTCAGAAACATAATTTATTGTTAAATGCTTCCATTTTTTGTAGCTCAAATTGAAATACATTGTTTCTGTTCAAGTTGCATAGATTCAATATAGACAAAAAGAAGGCAAAATAATAAATCATTGAAACATCCTCTCAAAGCCATATACATTTAATGTACAGCTGCCTAGCCAGTGGCTGATAAACTATATCCAGAACACAGCTTACTGTGGGAATTTTTCTGTACATTTTCCCTGTTCAGAGCTCTTAGGTTTAGATACTAAGTGCAATACTAGGAACAGTGATAAAGATGCTGTTGTCAGTGTTGCACCCTTAAACCGTAGTTTGACATGCGTTTTTTTTTAGTTCCATACCACTGAGGATGAAAATGAGATTGGTGAAGAGCAGCACTGCCCTCCCGTGGCCAGATTAATTCTTCGCAGAGGTAAGGTTTAGTTTTTCCTTCAACTCATGGAATAGTTTATAGGTTTATTTGAAAAGCAGTACCTAAAATTGAACTGTGAACAAAATTATGTGCATGGGACTGAAACTTTCAGGTCAGGGTTTGACTATATATATATTTGCAGAAATACATACAATATTTCTATGCAAGACATTGCATAGATCATTGCAAAACAAAAGTGGAATAAAGCTGTTTTTAGTAACCTATGGACAGTATAGATGAGTTAATTTGCTTCATGTTTCATTCACTGTCTCATGAGTTTCACTTACTGTCTCATGAGTTTTCAAGCATTTAATGAGGATTTTCCCCTAACCTGTTTAGAATAAAACAGTCAAATTTTTGAGATCCTAAACTTTTAGTCACTGAACAAATCACAGTAGACACCAGATTACATAAATAGCAAAAATATTCTTGCTGATGCTGTTCAGAAAGAAGCAAGAGAATAAAATGTGTACAATTTAATTTAGTTGTACACACACAATGTTTACATAAAAATAACTCATTCTTTTCAGTGGTTTAAATTGTTATATTTACTATCAGTTATCTAGGCTTAGCTCTGTGAACAACTAATTGTTAATAACATTAGTAAACATGTTTATTTTGCTCCTTCTGTTCTTAATGTGGCCTTCTAGCAATGTTGGAAAACTTACCTCCATATGATAAATAAACTTTATAATACTGAATTTTCTTGGTTGAGTAGTTTATTTTATCATAAACATCATCATGCCTGGTAAAAACAAATAGATTTGGAGCTTTCATGAAACATTTCTGTAGCCATTTTTCAGAGCTGGATTCTATAGCACATTGGATTCTTTCTACTGAAAGATACACACACAGCTAGTACTGAAATTAATATGTCATCTCTAGAAATAGTTATGATGGAATTAAAATACAAAATTAAGCACCACCTTATTGTAAACCAGTTTTTCAGACAGTGATATGCCACAAGCATGTATTTCTTCTCTCATATGTGTCAGGTGTGATTTCGATGCTATGTTGCCTCCACCAAGCAATAATGATGTCTTACATGAAGAGAGAATATTATGCCAGATTCCACTCAATGATTAAGACTAGCAGGGCTGACTATATGCAGGCTAATGCCAGTAATTTTACAGACCAGAATTGTCTTCGGTTCCTATCTTGAAAAACATCAACTACAGAACAGGCTTAATGCTCCATTTGTTCCAAGTGGACATTTGAACTCTTCCTGCTTACAAAAACTAAAGGGGGGGATGACCATGACACACACACACACACACACACAAAAAAACAAACAAACAAACAAACAAACAAACAAACAAAAAACTTCTTTCCATATATATTTAAAGACTGCTCACATCTCCCTTAATACAATATGATATGTTAATGCTGACACTTTTAGTGACCATTACAGAAAGACGGTACTCAACTCCTGTTTATATTTCAAGAAGACTGTTTAACCTGATCCTTTCTATCTGTGTTAAATGCCACCTCACCAACTAAACAGATCATAGAAAATGAGAGAAGGTTAAGGTTATGTAGTATATCTGCACCCAGCACAAGATCAATATATTCCATTCTTGAACTCTGTTTGAACATGCCTTAAAATCACTGTTCTAGTGCCCCAGTATCCTTTAAAAAAACATACATGTCTAGCCTGAATTTTTCTTGCTGCATTTTAAGCTCATTGTTTCCTGCCCCACCAATATGATGAATGCATTATTTGCTTCATCTTCACAGCAGCATTTCATATTTGTAGCAGTTTGTTGTGTTCCCCCAACTTCATGTGTTTGAGAGAGCCTTCTATATTTTACTGTAGTTTACAGTTTTGAGACCTCAGGTCCTCATGATGATTTTAATTGGTTTATTTTACATCAGTCAACATACCTTTCATACAGTTGTCAAAACAGAGACCTTAACAATGCCGAAAAGAGCAAGAAGTATGCTTTGCTTGTCATATAATCACAGACTTTCTGCCTGTAATCTGCTAAAATCCCTGGACCCTGCAGTAGAAAAAAGCCAGTTGCCCTTCATTCTGTAGTTATGTCCCCAGTTGTTTCTGCTTACATGTCATCCTTATGAAACCTTTCCACAGGCATTCTTCCAGTTACCAGTCTATTGATGTTAGCCTTCTGAGAATGACTTTTGAAATGTTTTCCATCATGTTGCAACATGTTTGTTATGCAATTATTATGCTTATTATGCATATTTATTTGCAAATGTTGCAACATTTCCATTATGGGGAATTTTCAGCAGGACCAGAAGTCTACTTAAGTCAAAATATCTGACAGACTATATATCCTTTTCTATCCTAAGGACAATTAGATTGTTTTGAGTTGTGTTCTTGAAAACTCTGTATGTTCTAACCCATCTGTTTTCCTAAAATCTCTATTTCATTTAGGATGCATATAACTACTTGGAGTACTTTTTCCATTGTTTCCTGGGTATTTTTTCTGTGAATTAAACTGAGCCTACAACTGGAGTTGTGGTTTCCAGATATTTTTTCTTCCTTTTTATAAATATATGTTTGCTTTTGTGTAGTCATTTAGTACTTTACTTGTTCTCAGGCTCTTAAAAATTCTTGCAAAAAATTTTAAGATTCCTTTAGAGAGTTTTTTTTTTTTTTTTTTTTTTAAAAAAAAAAGTACCTTAAGAAAAAGTTCCTTAGATCCAGTTAGTTGAAAACATCTGATTAATCTAAACTGTTCTCTAACCTGTTTTTTGTTGTTGTTGTTGTTTTTTTCTCCCATACTTCAGACTAAGGCCTTGATATTCTGTTATTAATAGTTGCCCACATAAGCACGTCTGAAATTTCTGATGAAAGAGTAATAATTACTCTTTTGCTCCTTTATTGGCACATCATCCTTTCAAATGTATTTTTCAAGTTTTTATGCCATTTCTACCCTCATATAATCTCTCTGGCTCAACAGAAATCCCTTAGAGAGAGAATCTTTTAGTTCCCTTCTTCATTTAGAGAGTGGACTTTACCAGACCCACGCCAGCAGTAGGATGGATGGCTTTCCCAGCTGTGACATAAACACCCATTTCTTGTCCATCTATTTTATGTTAATGTTTATTATGTTAAATGCCATCTATTTTATGTTAAGAAAAAATAAACACAATTGCATTTGATCTTAATTTTTGGATGGGTCTTTCAGTCTGCCATTATCATATCATATTGTCTGCTGGTACATTTTCTTGACAGAATTCTGCTTCCCCATCCATCTTCTTAAATGATATAAAGCCATACTTAAAGTCCATTACAGCGTCCTTTTTCTTTTCTTTCTGTTCTCTGTTAAAATTTACTCATGCATGTTGGCTGCATGTTACAGGCAGGATAATTAATGTATGATAGAAAATGCTTAGCTTTAAGTATTTCCATGTTTAATGAATCAAAGCTCAAATTATGAATAAATTTAAATTTTCTCTTTATGATTTTCCAAATGCTGTGGCAATGTTTCCCTCAACAACAATTTGTGTAGTATTCATGAACATGCATGATATTTTAAAACTATTTTCAAGTTGAACACATCTAAAGTGTCCCATCTAAAGACTTTTTAAAGCATGGGACTAAATTTCACTGATTTTTAGGGAGACTGATCAGTTGAAATAACATAGAGACTTATCTTCTTCTTAAATACTGACTTAAAAGTTTAAAAATAATCCGACACTTTCATAAGTAAAGTAACTGAACAATATGCAGTACCATTTGTTAGAAAATTGGTTCACATTTTTTTAATTGTGTATATTTAAGAGTCTCTGTGTGTTTGGATATAGATTTAAAATATTGTAGAAGGCTGGGATAATCACAATAAATACCAGTATACAAAAAAAAAAAAAAAAAAAAAAAAAAAAAAAAAAAAGGTGAACCTGAAGCCACAACTTCAGGAAAGAACATTTTAGTTCTATTATTCAGCAAAGCTGCAAGAGACTAATAGCCTGGGAGGATTGTGAAATGAATTATCCTTAGCTGTACTTTTCCTTATGGCCTGATTCCAAAGCAAAGCACTTTCCTTTTATTCCCTGTCATTTCCTGGTTTATTTTACTTCAGGGACATGATCAGCTTTTATCTGCTTTTAAAGATCTATTTCTGACAGAAGGTAAAGGCATTCTGAACTTTTTGCCTTCACTATCACTTTAGACTTTTTGTGCAATGAAATTGGTCTTTCTTTTTCCTTCTTAGTTTGCAGATAGTGAAAACTGATGTATCACCCTTCCTTGATGTTTCTCATTGGGCACCAAGAAATGAAAAGGAAAAAAGCCAGGTCTGAATGGCATCAACAGAGACAAAAAATTATCAGTGTTTTTCCTCGACTTAGCTAGAATTTCATTATTTCCTCCACAAAGTATGAAAGACAGAATCACTCTAATGACATGTTGCAGGAATTTCTGAACTACCAAAGGCTTAAATCTTCTGTTACTGTGGATGGAAGGCGCACTCCGCAATTTCTTTAGTCACTTTGCATACTGTGATGTCTACATTCAAAGGAGCAATGAATTATTCAGAGTGCTTGCAGGGTTTCCAGTCCTGGATTCCCTTCTGTAGTCCACTGGGGAGACATAGCTCTACAAAGTAGAGCATTTATGTTAAGTAATCTCAGCTCCAGCACTGCTACTGCTTATTTTTCTGCTGGCTGAATAGAGAGACCTTGTGTGATGGTTTTACTTGAGTGGGCAGCCGAGCTCCACCACAATCCCTCTCTCACTTCTCCCCTCCTCAAAGAGGAAGGGGGAGAAAAAGACAACACAAAGAGCTCGAGGTTTGAGATGAGAATGATTTAATTAAAGGGAAAGGGGAATGGGGAGAAAAAGAAACAAAAGAAACAGAAGAAAAAACAAGGCCGCACGGAAGCACAGAGAGAAAGGAAAACAAGTTATTCTCTACTTCCCATCAACGAGCGATGTTCGGCCACGTCCTGGGAAGCAGGGCCTCAAAAGGCGTACCGGTTGTTCAGGACCCCTCCCCCACGAGAGTCCCCTTTTATTGCTGAGTGTGACATCAGGTGTTATGGAATATCCCTTTGGTCAGTTTAGATCAGCTGCCCTAAAGACACCAAAATAATTATTTAATTGTTAACTGGACTGACATAATTTGGATGTGAATAGTAAATAATACAAAAATAGAAAATAAAATTTGCATACAGAAAATTTGAGGAAAACATGAAGCTTTCTGGTGTGTATATTTCTGGGAAGATCCTAAAGGTTTCTTAATTTTTCATATACATGGTAATGGATAGAAACGTTCAAAAACTTTTAGAAGTACTTGGAAAAGCCTCAAATCTGTGCAGACTAACTGCTTCTTACAAAGTAAAGCTTTTAGAAAGACACATTTTAAGTTTACTGAAAGTAGGCTGCTGTTGGTCAGGTTTCAAAAACATGACTACTGAAGTAGTCGTCAGTGAGCAGTGAGCAGATGTTACTGTGATGTGGCTGTTAAACTTTGGTAATTAACCTTGCTGTGTAGTGAAGACTCCCTTTGAAAGTTAGAAGAGATGATCAGCATAACTAGTGTAGGACAACAATGGAAATTCTGGTGATTCACACAGTAGTATAAAACCTCATCATTGGGAATCAAAAATCTTGCTTTCTAGTCATGGGAGATTAAAAATGCTTTATTTGCGTTTAGATAGGAATCATATGAAAAAAGATTGTTTAGATAGGAATCATATGAAAAGATGTATGACAGACAATCAAGGTGGCTGCCTCCCAATGCATAATATGTTTTTCCTAAGGCATGACAAATCAAGCAAGGAGAGTGATTCTTAACAGCAGAAAGACTCTGAAACTGAAAAATAAAAATGTTTTAGCTTGTCAGAAGCATTAAATACTCTTTTGGATTTGCATTAAGACACAAAAACAATTCATAAGAGCTAAAAAGATACTAGTAGTTCTGTTTTCCAGAACAATGAAAAAAACAAACAAACAAACAAAAACAAACAAAAAAAAAATAAAAGGTTTTGGTACAGCTTTCTCAGAAATGAAATGTAACTCTGTTGCTTAAGAAATTATGAGGAATGTCTGACTATTAGCCATAACACTTTGGATTTTAATGTCTTAGAGCAAATAATACTATATAGATTTGCTTATTATTTAAATAATGATAAGGCTTATACTTAAACCTGGAAAGTGGAACATAATGATTACATATATATATCTAACTCAGGCTGTGGGACAGAGAAAGGAATCATGGGCTGAAGACATGAAGAGATGAAAATTGTGTAGTTTTAGTAGCAGTCCTCACTTACTGTCCACATATGAAGATATTTCATATATATCCATCAGTAATGACCTATGTGAAGGATAACATGGTATTAAGCTATCTAACAGTAAAAGAGCAGGGATAAATTCGCTGTTAGATATAAATTGTATAATTAAATATTTTTAAAAGGCAATCTGTAAGACACAGAAGATATTAATACAGATTAGGCCTAATTTATAAAGCATGAAGGAATAAGTACATTTTAATGACCAAAGTGCTGCATAGGATTACGTAATATTCTTGTACTGTAATGTCATAGAATTATCTCATCACATCCTATATTATCTGTTTTAATCATATGTTAAATGGTAGGGAAATGACATAAGAAAGAAGAAATAAGCAGGTACAATCCACTTGTAATTGTCTCATTTTATCGTGGGATTATTATTGTAAAGATAAGTACTATACAAAAACTTTGATTATTAAGTTTAGATAAACTCTTCTGTTGTATAATGCACTTCGCCTTCAAGCCCAATCAGAAATTATTTTTCCTATTTTGTCATCTGGGATTTTTTTGCTTTAATTGTATATCATTAGTTATATTTTCATTTTTGTGATAAACTACGTAAGCTGTAACAGAAAGTAACAGTGAAAAAAAGTCCTGAAACACAGGAAGATTATTGAACCATAGGTATATAGGCTATGATGAGTCCAGTATTCTCTGCTAACTCTTACATCCTTTAACAGCAATTGGAAAAAATACATATATTTTCACAATTAGTCAAGAAATATGATTAAGAAAAAAATATTGTTATCTTAATGAATGTTCCTGTAATTTAGAGCCATAATAAGTACCAGTTCTTTACTGGTTCCAATGAATAAGTAAAAAAGTAAAATACAATTTTCATTGATACATTAATTTCCATCAGACATTTCAAGGAATCTAACAATTAATGAAACATGTCTGGTCATGTGTCAGTACAGCTAAATCTTGGGTCTAAAGGAATAGATAAAAGGTATAATTTTATATTAGAGGAAATAAAAACTGCACAAAGTCCAAACATGGCCATCATAGAAGGCAAAAGTTCACAGAACAGTCAACACTCAATCAATTCCATTTTCCTTAGTGGCAGTTCACAGTCCGCAGACTTTGGCTGGTGTCTGAGGTGAGCAGTTCTGGACTAAGGAATTTAAGAAGATGATTGAATGATTGAAAGATTAAAAGTTTTGTGTTTGGTAGTAAATGTTTGAGCCATAAGATACATTTGTACCTTTTGTATCTTATTTGTACCTTTTCCTTTGTTACATTACAAACCATGTAATTAAAAGCCATGCATTATCATTTACAGGCTTTCAAAGGGATAAACAGAAGTGCCTTTTTCCTCACATACACTTAAAAATAAATCATTGCAATTCTAACAGAAGTAACAGAAGGTCAAAGTGACTCATCTTTGCACTGCTGCTAACTCATAAAATTAGATAACCAGAATATAATACAGAACTGCAGTAGCTCATTTTCCAAGAGACATGGCATGTATCTTGCATTTTTTATTAAATTTGCTCCAGAGTTGCATAGTAAAATATTTCAGTGCTCTTCTGGTGACTGGCTAGGTTAAGGCTAAATTTGCAAGTGCTTTACTTACTAAAACAGTAGTGATAGGCTTTGCTTCTGTATATTAAACATTTATTTTACTTTAAAACATTTTAAAGGAACAATTATGTTCCTTTGTGCACAAGCATGAAGCTTGTGTGACCTTTTCACTACATCTGAATCTACCTCTTGCTTTTGATTGTCTTCTTCCCTTCAGTTGATGATATCAAAATTGATCCTATGTAACTGGGTACATTTTACTCATGGTGTATCAGCTGTGTTTTCACATCAAGCTATTCAGTCACCTTTGTCTAGCATTTCTTTCCCTTATGCAGTCAGTAGTATCTCATCCAATGCAAGCTCTGAACTATCCATTTGCTTCCATGTCCTGAACCACCTTCCCTTGGTTTTTCTATTCCTTGTTTTAGCTGTTTTTACTGGCAAACTTCATATTTCTGTTTTTATCAGATATTGATATTTCATTGTTGTCTTTTGCACTAAAATTGCTATAATCTGTGTTCAGAAATGTCCATGCTCTCAATATGCTGTATAACCTGGAAAACAAGCAAACAAACAAAAAATGACAACAACAGCTACAAAAAAAAAAAAAAAAAAAAAAAAAATCCTTAAGAACAAACCTTCAGTAACAAAATTAAGTACTGCATTGAAGGTGCAGAAGTCTTTTAATTTTTCCACATTTATCTTTTGCTCGCTTGAGGGGCAGATTACATCCTGAAAAAGAATGTTAGCTAAGCAATTGCTATCCATTGTTTGCTTTTATTATGACAATGTCTAGAAGTCTTATGAACTAGGTGTTATCTTGTTTTGTGCTGTGTGAATTGTGATGTCCAAGGTCACAAAACTACTTCTATTCATCTTTTTTGTTTCAGTGTCAGTGAGGTTCAAGGGCATAATTGCAGATAGATGTGAGCTTATGTGCTCTTCTAAATTAAGGTCTTAGACTCTGCTTCAGCAATCAGATCTATGGAACTGTATAGTATCATTGCTATGGACACACAGTTCTATGCTCACAGCAAACGTGATTAATTGTTGAAGTCTTTGCTGAAGAATGATACTGAAGGTAGAATGTGCACTATCATAGCCAGGCAAGCATTGTTCTCAGTTCATTAGAAATGGTGTTACAGTATATCCTTAGAAAAAAAAAAAAAAAAAAAAAAAAAGTATGTCTTCAGCCGTAATAAATAGTTTCAGTGAAAACTTTGGGTTATGAGTAGGTACTGGCTTGTAGGAAATGTGTTTGAAAGGACTTCTAAAGAATACTTCTAATATATGTTTTTATTTGATTCTTTTTTTTTTTTTTTAATACATATACAACTTTAATGATTTATTCATTTGCATGCGTATTATGGTTCCATATGGGTCCATTATGGGTCCATATATGTCCATATGTAGAAACTATTCCCACACAACCTTAGTGAAGTATTTTGCTGTGCAACAGTATGACTGTTAAGTTACTCATTCACAAAAGTGAATCCTATCCCACAGTATGGGGATTCTTGGTAAAACTAATGGAACTGTAGCTGCCTCTCTCTTCTCACTCTGGTACAGACTCAGATGTAAAAATCCTGATAGTTTTTCATTCTGTGCTTGTTGAATAATGTTTTCCTAGTTGTGGTTTGTGGCCTAAAGGTGACCTCAGATTTTATACTTTCTAAGTTTAAGTTATGAATACTTCAAATTAAGGATTTATACCAAAAGGTTCTGGGGGTACAGAAATCAAAATAAAAAAAAAAAAAAAAATGTTTTTACCCAGACTCATTTAAATCTATCTTAATAAATAAATTTTCTTTTCATAGCTGATGGAAGCTGTTTATATCCTGGGGGAAGAGGTGAAAAAATCAAGGTAACTAAAAAGAGAGTCATGGGGTTAATTAAACAAAACAATCCTTAAGGATTGCCAAAACTGTGGTCTTCTCATTATATATTTACTCTGTTCATAATGATAGACAGACAGTGACTTAATGAAATTCCTGTCTGATTTGAGATCCATAAAGGAGAATGGAGAAAAAATCAAGTAATTTATACCTTGTACAAAAACACAACAAACTTAAGGAAGAAAAAAGTCCAGTCTGTTCTCTCTAGTCCACTAAATAAGCTGAAATGATCTGTTCTTCTGGAAGACCATGCAGTAGAATAAAATTTTCCATATCTGTTCAAGAAAGAGACTCTTGTGAAAGAATATGCCACATGAATGGAAGCCTTCAAATAGTACAGCAATTTCTTGTACCATTTAGTTTTGGTTTTATGAGAGAGGACACAATTCTTCCTTGGGTACAGTAATGGGAAAGCAACCCTGACTTCAGAGTTTGTAATAGCCTCGCTATTTATTTTTAGACAGAACAAGAACTCCCATGGCCCTCTGATGAAAACTGCACAACAGAAGTTCCCAAGCATAGGGACTGCAGTTATAATAATGCCATTAACTATTGGGCTCTAACTCTACTGTGCCTGGGTTCCCTCTATTGCTGCTCTACCACGGTGCTAGCAGAAAGCAATGAAAATGCTTTCTGGTCATTACCAGCTGTGCTAATGTGAGAATGCTTTTAGCTGTAAATACCCAAATACTCTGCTACCCAAAGCTATCTTCACCTGTGCCACTCTCTCAGTAGCACATACTGACCTGTGTGAAAGATTTCTAATTAATCCCTTCTGTTCCTGTTTGAACATTTTCTTTCAAGATTTTTTTTTTTTTTTGGGGGGGGGAGTGTATGTTGAGTGGGGATTTGGGGTCTTTAAAAAAGTATTATTTATATGTATATATATTGTGCAATATTGGTGGAATCAACATTTAAACTATGACTTCCCTGGTAATATATTTTGAACTTACTAGCTTACTAGCTTACTAACTTTCACATTATGAAAAATGAACATGAAGCATTAAAAACGTTAAGACCACATTACTTCCTTACTTCCTCAGATTCCTATTCTGACACATCTAGACAAGACAAAGAGGAATATTTGGCTTCTCTTTGTTACAATGAGGTATTCACAAGATTAGGGTTAATATTATATTTTTTCGATCCGTTCTGCACTCAATTTCCCTGAATGCCACCAGGAGTATATGCCCTTCTGTTTAGTCAGTTTGTCTTCAGGATCTTAAAACTGTCTTCTGACTTAACACATAATGTAAAAGACAGCCTGCAACCCCTTACTCAGTCTCATAACAGTCTTTGATAACATGGAAATTGCAGTTAAATGCAAACAACTACAGAGCAGTTACTACCTAAAGCTGTGTGGTTTAGATGTGCAAGACCTAACAAACTTGCATTTGTTAGCTGAACAGAAGTTCAGTAAAATCTGATTTTACTCAGAGGTAAAATTATGTTTGGCAATTGCATAATATGGCAAGTTACACATACAATTTTTTACTCTTCTTGGTAGCAGTTTGCCAATTTGTACAAAATAAAATTTGTGCAAACTACAAAACCTTTTTTTTGGATGTTACGATCAAATATTTGAAGATTTTTTTAACATGTGAAGTACATCTGATACATGATGTGAATTGGGCAATACATTCTATTTATTAAAAAAAACAAACAAACAAAAAAAAAAAAACAAAAAAAAAAACAGTTTATTACTTTATTCCATATAACAATGGGGAAAAAAGTGCTAGGATAAAGCCTTTTTTTTTTTTTTTTTTTCTGTTCTTGTATATATAAACCTACATTTATTGGAAAGAGGATTAGGTAGACTTCATGCCCCTTTTTAACATTTGTCTCTTCAAACAATCATGATGTAATTTCTTGATCCAGTTGAATCTATATCATAGAATCATTAAGGTTGGAAAAGACCTCCAAGGTCATCTGGTCCAACCTTCACCTTATTACCAATGTCACCTACTAAACTGTGTCCCTAAGCACCACATCCAATCTTTCCTTAAACACCCCCACTGACAGTGACTCCACCACTTCACTGGGCAATCCATTCCAATGACTGACTACTCTTTCTGAGAAGAAATTTCTCTTAATTTCCAACCTAAACCTCCCCTGGCACAACTTGAAGCCATTCCCTCTAGCTCTATCACTCTAGTTAGCTGTGAGAAGAGGCTGACCCCCAGCTCCCCACACCTGACATTGCTAAAAGTGACACAAATGTTATGGAATAAGGGGTGGAGGTTGTACAGGGTCTGGCTGGGATGTTAACTTTCCCTGCAGCAGCCCATGCAGTGATGTGCTCTGCACTTGTAGCTAGAACAGCAGTGGTATCACACCAGTGTTGTGTCTGTTGCTGAGAAGTGCTGACACAGCATCTCTCATCTAACCCTCCTAGGGGGTGGGCAAAGAAGTTAGAAAGAAACATCACCAGGGCAGCTGACCTAAACCAACCAAAGGGATATTCTATACCATATGATGTCACACTCAGCAATAAAAGGTGGAAAAAGGAAGAAGAGGGCAGGGATGGGCTCTTGTGAAAACATCTGTCCTCCTCCCGAACACCAGCTATGTGCGTTGAGGCCCTGCTTCAAGGACATGGTCAAGCATCGCTCATTTGTGGGAAGTAGAGAGTAATTTCTTTCCTCTGCACTTCCACATAGCCTTTACTTTTTTTTTTCTTTTTTTTTTTTCCCTGTCCTTTTCCCCTTTCCCTTTTTTCCCTTTAGTGGAATTGTTTAATTAATAATAATATTTCCTTAATAATTATTTTTTCCTTTAATTAAATTATCCTTATCTCAGCCCATGAGTTGTTCTTTCCTTTACTTCTTCCCCTCCTCAACTAAGGAGGGAGTGAGAGAGTGGTTGTGATGTTCAGCTGCCTAAAATGGTGAAACCACCACAGCTGTCCAGCCAGTTTTTAACCCAGCAAAGTGTATATGTGTTCTATAACCTATACTAGTAAAATTACTTTCAGAAATGTTAAAAATACATCTCCATAAGTAGTCACAGAAAGCTTCATGTAGGCCAGAGATCTGGATTCTTATAGAGAATAAGAAATAAACACATTCTTAGTTAGCAAAAAGACTGCTTAAAATACTAAGTAAAGTGATTGTTTAATTAACTCATTAACATTGAGATAGATAATGGAAATAAGAATATGATGTTATTCTTTGTAAAATGTGAAAGCAAAATTACACAAATTTAAATTTAAGAAAGATTGAATGTGGTTATTTGATTTTATTTTCCCCACATCATGTCCACTCTTCACTATGGTAGAATACAAAAAGAAAAAAGAAGGAGAATGCTTAAGAGGCAAATAAAATGGAAAAGGAACATAGGGAAAATACTTCAGAAAAAAATATTTTTATTAGATGATTCTAAAAATTACACTTGAAAAAAATCAGAATTTTTGGAAGCTGAAATAATTTAAAATACCACAGTCATAAACTTTCACAGTACATCTTTGTCAACTCTGACAGTATTGAGAAGAAAACATGCAGTAGTGGTATTTTGCAAATAAAAGGTATCTAAAGCACTTAAAACCACCATCTGCTTTTCAGATTTTTATGATATTTGATAATGTTTGTTTGTTTCCTCTGTATTACCTTTTGATGCACATGATGTAGGTGATTCAGAACCTAGTCAGAAAAAAAAAATAAGAAAACTAAAAAAAAAAAAAATCTTCATTTTTGAGATTAAATCAGATCTAATGCTCTGGCAATAACAAAATGTACGGATTTAGATTGACCACGATAAGGATCTGGGTCACAATTTTTACCTGAAGGCCTTGCAG
This sequence comes from Heteronetta atricapilla, assembly GCA_011075105.1. Lineage (NCBI taxonomy): Eukaryota > Metazoa > Chordata > Aves > Anseriformes > Anatidae > Heteronetta > Heteronetta atricapilla. The sequence goes on along the minus strand of CM021731.1, from coordinate 104,431,944 downwards.
ACTGTAGTGTAGGATAATATAGAAAATTCTATAATGTAATTATTTCCAAATGATGGATAACCATATTCTTCAAATACCTGCATTGTTATTTCATACTCTTGCTTATCTTATGCAACCTCCTGCATCTTGTACAAATAATCTTATACAAAAGGACAGAATAAATAAGTAAATCAATAGTAGTTCAGTACATATAAAGCACTGCAACATTAAGTAGACAACAATATGTCAACCAGCTACCAGCTACTAGGAGCTCTATGCTAACTGAAACCAGGACAGCTGTCATTACATGACTTTGAAATCTGTTAATGAAGGAGTTCATGCTGTCTTGAATCTTTTCATAACTGAGCTGTTAGCGAAGATTTTAGGTCCTAGGAGTATAAAATTACCTACTACCCTGGTTGTTAAAGTAATACTTTTAAAAACAAACAAAATCTTTCCTCCTCTTTGCAATGTCACTACCTGTCACCAGTGCTTCATATCTACTACATTGTTATTTATTTACTCAGTATCTTAATAAGATTTAGTAATGCTTGTTCTTTCTATTTTACTAGTCTGACTGGGGTAGAGATAGCTTTCTTCATAGCAGCTTGTGTGGTGCTGTGTTTTCTATTTGTGGATAATTTAGTGGTATTGATTTACTAATATTTTGGCTCTTGTTGATCAGTGCTTGCACAGTTTCAAATTTTGTTTGTTTGTTTGTTTGTTTTCCCCACCCTAACACCCCCAGGTGACATGGTCAAGAAAATTAGACAAGGACACAACCAGGACAGCAGACATGAATTAGCCAGAGGGAGGATATTCCGTGTTATACAGCATCATGCTTAGCAATGAAAACTAGGTGCTTGGTCTTTCCAAGGTATCCATTGCTTGGAGAATGATTGAGTATTGGTCTGCTTGTGGAAGGTGGTGAATAAATGACTTTGCATCATTTGTTTATTTTCATACTCTTTATTTCACCTATTAAATTGTCTTTGTCTCAACCCAGGAGTTTTCTTGCTTTTGTTCTTACTTTATTCTACATCCCATGGGGTTGGGGGAAGCCAGTGTGTGAGTGGCTGTGTTGGTGCTTGGCTGCTGACCATGGTGAGTCAACATCAAGTACTGTAAATGGCTGTAAGCTTACTGAGAAGATACCCTTGAACCTTTGTTTTTCCTTGCTACTGTTTGGAAATAAAGTGTTTGGGAGTGTCAGCAGAAGAGCATGCTATCTCTGTGTGTCAAGATGAGACACTGGGTGTGAATGTATTTGTTCGTATCCAACTATACTGCAGAGATGGTATTCATTTCAAGAAAGTCATGTTTAGAAAAGGAAATCATGAGCTGTTTTTCACTGCTGAGCAAATAAGGGACTAGATCACTGGAACCATGCCCAAGCATGCTTAGCAAATGTTCTTTGACACATTTAGTAGTTGTACCAAGCTTTCTATACAAAAGAATAGAGGGGAACATGTTTCTCACTCTACAAAGTCAGGATGATCCAAGTTCGGTTGAAGACTTAGTAAACACATAAGCTTGGGATCATTACTGGTCTTGTGTTGAAAAAAATAAAGCAAAATAATATATATATATATACAGTAGGCTTTTAAATTGCGCAGGGCATGCACAACTTTGTAAGGCAATGGTCAATATACCCAAATAATCTCAATAGGATGCTGTCTCAATGGGAGATACCACTTAAGAAGCATACAGAAGCCTGGCTTTTACCCATTAACTCAGATTTGAGAGATCTTTCTAGAGTTCCTTATCATTAGTGTGTCTAACAACTACCCAAATATTAACTTCAGCAGTAAATTTGGAGATTTCATTGATTGCTCCCTTCTTTAGGTCATTGTTAAAGAAGCTGGGTAAAAACAGGTCCAGCACCAGTCCTTAAGAGGCTCTTTTCTACCCTTATAAGTGATAATTATGCTCTCTCCTTTTCTTTCTATACATAAACTGGCTTTATGAGATCCCATTAAAGGACCAATCCATTACTTCTGGCAACTTTCTGTTTTGTGGTAACTCTCTATAGTGGCAAAGTTTCTTTAATAATTTTCCACGTGGAATCTTTTCAAAAGATTTTGAAAATCAAGGTGTGTCCACCATATCCCTTTATCTAAATGCTTGTTGGCACCCTCACAGCAAACTAGCACATATTTCCAAAGTATTCTTGAATTAAAGGATGTGCAAAGCTGAGTTCAAATGGCATGTTTTTTTGTTTGTTTGTTTTTTCATCCAGAAATACAGATGTTAAAAAAAAAATGAACCTAATTGCTTATATTCCCACTCAAAACAAATATATTTATTCCTCTTTCAAACAAAAATCATATGTTTATGTCCTTGAATTTATTTACCATAGCATGACTTTTCACTCACATTTTCTTTCTACAGAATGTTTCTTTTAACAATCATATTTACCAAGATTGTTTCATCACTGTTACAGGCAAAATTTCACATTACTGTAGAAAAGAGAAACCAGTATGTTCCTTTAAGAATGAAAAATGATAGTTTTTAATACCTGAATTACTGGTACTTGAGAGAAAACATTCTTTGCACATTATGCCAGACCTATGTCTATGCATCTTGATGTTCTTTCTTTTTCTTTTCTTTTCTTTTCTTTTCTTTTCTTTTCTTTTCTTTTCTTTTCTTTTCTTTTCTTTT
>CM021731.1:104392684-104429294 GCA_011075105.1 Heteronetta atricapilla | reverse complement strand
TTCTTTTCTTTTCTTTTCTTTTCTTTTCTTTTCTTTTCTTTTCTTTTTAACTTATTGTTGTTTAACTTTACTAATATTTGTGGATTTTGCTTTTTTTTTTTTATCTCAGTTTACAGGGATTTCACATGGATTTTCTTTTTCTTACGGGTTTATGGCTAGTCCTTCAAAATACTCCTATAATTTTGATGTTGGTAAATCTGAATTTTGCTTTGGCAGAATATCTCCTAATTATCTGTAATTTTATTTTTTCTACAAAACTGAACCTTTCAGAGGATATTATTTATTTGAAATCAGATGAAAAATCAGCTTTATTAGTTTTATTAGCTTTATTAGCTAATTAGCTTTTATTAGCTTATTAGTTTTATTTAACAAATGGTCTGTCGTCCTCTCAGTGACTTTTGAACAAGCAGGTATATTCTGTTGACTTTCCCCAGGGTACTCATATTATTATTTAATAGGCATTTCACTATACTCGTTCACCCTGAAAAATTGCCCGTTTTCTTTATATTTGACTATTCATGTGATCACATGTAACTGTAATGAAAATCATTGTTCTGGGAGATTATGAAAACATTGCAATGTTTTTTTGAAAACATTGCAAAAATGTAGGTGATAATTTGACTTTCTAATTTATGGTTTCCGTTTCCTCTTGGATAAACTTGATCTCAAAGATATTCAGAAAGATGTAAGATGAAATATTGATCTTATAAGATAAGCAAGACATTAATGCAGCAAAATGAAATTGAAAGCCTGTTGAAGAAACAGATGTTTCCTACAGTGCAGGCAAACAATTTATTTAAGAAATAAGGAAAAAAGTACATTAACCTGGTATATTTTTCATACCCGTTCTTTTAGGAGTCATTATCATTTATTATGGTTATTCTTTTTGCTTCTGGAAAAAAATAGAAACTCAGGCTTGCTATTTTTGTTACAAAAGATGTAGGACTTTTCTAAATAAACTGATTCTGGATGTTACATCTAAACTGCCCTGCCACCTTAAATCTCTGAAAATTTGGATATTTGTTCCTCCAGATCAGTCTTGGAGACTTGCTTCCAGCAGACTGTACTGGAGTCTTTTTTTTCCCAAAGAATAATTCTAATAACTAAATTTCCATGGATATTTTTTCAGTTAGCAGTAGAAAAACCTTCAATTATAATTGTAACCTGAAAATAAGGTCTTATAAAGTATGTATTTCAACTTGAAGCTGGTTATTTTTTGACTGAAAATAATTCCATTTTCCATTCATAGTTTAAAGAATTGATGGAAGTATGAAAGATGGAATGGCATTCTTTTTTATCAACAGAATTGCCAGTTTGGTTTGCCATCTACTTATCACTTATATGTGTGAATGGAAAAGAACAGAGACCTCTAATCCAATTGCAAGACTAATAAGATACTTATTAAGAGATTTTTACAGGAGAATGAATTCAAAATGGCTGCTTCTACAAAGCTGGGAAAAATCAGGGTTTTCATAGTCAGTATAATGACTATAGCATTTTGTCACTATTATTGAAATAAATGAAATACCTGCTAACTGTAAATGCTGAAACTTTTATACTTGTACTTTTTGCAATGTACGTTAGACAAATGCAAACTAGAATGCTGGTTTATTTGCAAACTTTAGAATTCCGCCTTATGGAATTATGCTGAAGCTGAAGCATCCAATTCTCATTCCCTGTTTCTCATTTCCCATGATAAAATTGTATGAGGTCTGAAACACAGGGAATTTTAAAAGGCCTATTTTGGGCTTCATTGCCATTTAGTCAGTTTCTTTTTTTTTTTATTTCTTTTAAAAACAAACAAACAAACAAAACACTTATCAGTGTTTTTACTTTTTACCATGTTTCAAAATGACCTGAAAAAGCAACTGTTTTTCTCTTTGATTTTTTTTAATTTTCCTTCAAAGCATATAAAGTCTGTCAGAGTTGATTTACATTTGCATGTAAATCCTTCCATGCAGAGTAGTTCTGTGCCTTGGTTGATAAGTTTTCACCATTTTTTTCCAGTCATAATTCTTACTTTTAAAGAAGACAAAGTGAGGCTGAAAGCCTGTCATCTATAAAAGCTATATAATTTTAAATATCGTTCGTATATCATGTGCTGTTATATTTGATGTTGTGTGTTTTCCCCATTTTGGGTAGATATTAAAATAAAGAAGTCACACTTGTCTTAATAACACAAGTTATAAACCTTTTTTTCCTATTCAGCTTGTTGAGAGTGTTTATGTTGTTTCAAAAAGAGATAGATATTTTTGTTTTTGTAGCACTTACATTGGGTAATGATGAACAATATGAACACAGTGACCAAAATTTGAACTCCTGCTCAAATAGTTCTGTCCAATTATATGAACTTTTGAGCAAGTGTGGTGGTTTTACTCAGGTGGGCGGCCAAGCTCCACCACAACCTCTCTCTCACTCCCACTCCTCAAGGAGGAACGAGGAGAAAATACGATGAAAGGGGCTCAAGGGTTGAGATAAGGATGAGGAGATCACACAGTAATTATCGTGACAGGCAAAACAGACTCAGCATAGGGAGAAAGTAAGATTTATTACCTATTACTATTGAGCTAGAGAAGTGAGAAACAAAGGAAAGAAAGCAAAAGCACCTTCACCCCCCATGCACCCTCTTCCACCTCCTCCCCCCCAAGCGGCGCAGGGGAACAAGGGGATGGGGGTTATGGTCAGTCTATAGTGCTTCTTCTCTGCCACTCCTTCTTGGTCACTCTCATCCCCTGTACTGTGGGGTCCCTCCCATGGGATGCAGTCCTTGCTGAACTGATCCGGCGTGGGCTTCCCACAGGCAGCAGCTCTTCAAGAACTGCTCCAGATATGGGGAGCAGTACCATGGGGTCCATCCCTCAGAAGCACACTGCTCCAACCTGGGTCCCCCATGCACAGCAGCTCCTGCCAGCTCATCTGCTCCTGCGTGGTCTCCTCTCCACGAGCTGCAGATCCGGCCCAGAATCTGCTCTGGCAGGCGTCGTCCACAGGCTGCAGTCTCCATCAGTGCAGGTCCACTTGCTCCACCATGGTCTCCTCCACGGGCTACAGAGTGGAACCCTGCTCCACTGTGGTGGAGCCCACTCCATGGGCTCCATGCAGCCCACTCCCTGCAGCCCACTCCATGGGCTGCAGGGGGACATCCTGCTTCACCATGGTCCTCACCAGAGGCCACAGGGGACTTCTCCTCCGGTGCCTGGAGCACCTCTACCCCTCCTTCTTCACTGACCTTGGCGCCTGCAAGGCTGTTTCTCACTCTTCTCACTCTCCCAGCTGCTGTGTGTCACAGCATTTTTTTTTCCCTGTCTTAAATATGCTCTCACAGAGGTGCAAAACAACATCACTTACTGGCTCAGCTCTGGTCAGCAGTGGGGCCCTTACCAAACATGGGGCAGCTTCTAGATCCTTCTCATAGAGGCCACCCCTATGGCCCCCTGCTACCAAAACCTTGCCACGTAAACCCACTACAGAAAGTAATAACATGCCTAGTTGATTCAATTTTTGAAATCCATGATCATTTTCCTCATCCGTCTGTGTTATCTGTCAGCTCCTATTAAAATAATTATCATGAAAAAAATAAAAATAAGAAACCCACTGTACATTCTATTTCTCCATCGTCCCATAAAATGTCCAATGTGAAAAGTTAATTTGGTGCAAGAAGCTAAATGCATTACCACAAAGGCTTAACCTGGATGCAGTTTAACATGTGTTTAAAAGAATATATATTAGCTTTGCTCAGTAGTCATTTCAAGGGTCAAGTATAGAGGACAAAAAATAAGAATGATCTAATCATTCAGTGATCAAACTTTTGATCTGTGCTATCTTGTTTGGGGATCTTGAAAGATTCCACACAATCATTTTCTTATCATACCTTTCATCCAAAACAATTTGAAAAACATTGAGCCAACATGTAATTGTTGCCTTACAGTTAGGTGTGAAGTGGGATTTTTCAAAGCAATCTGCACTGATGTAATTCTTCTACCAGTCTAGCTCAGCTTCTACTGAAAGATTTACTGTAGATTTCAAAAAGAAAGGACCAAGACTAAGGCTGACTGTTTTTCCAAGGCCATGCCAGGGTATTTTTAACATAAAAAAGTCTCACTGTCAACTTGCTTTGTAACACCTGTATTTAGAGAGAGTAGTCTTATCCTTACATTTGACATATTGAGCACTAGGTAAATATTTATTGGAGCTCTCCTTCAGCTGCTTTGGTCTCAGTTTGCTACTCATTTTGGTCACTATTTAGATGAGTCATCTGCAGGGATTTCAGATTTCTTCTATTCCTTCTTTCTATCTTATCTTTTAAATAAAGTGTTCTCTCTCTGACCTATGTATCTTGTTTCCCTTTGCTCTGGCTAATGTGGTCAACCAGCAGTAATGCCTGTGAGGTGGTAACATAACATAATAATTGAAATACTTTGGGGTTTATTTTTTATGGTGTGCCTTCTAGAATCTCAGCTAAAAGTGTTGTCACATCCATAACACAGCTACACAGGAGTACAAATATTCCATAAAATCTAATTGGATTTTGCACAGATTTCCCAAATTGGGAAAAGCCTTTGGAGAAAGGCTTATGGACAAGCTTAGTTTTTGGAATGTTTATTATATAGGTTAGAAATAGAGGTAATTACTGCTTCCGCAGTTTTAAGATAAGAGATTTTAAAAAATATGTATTTGCCTAAAAAAGCCAGATATTTGTGAAGATGATCTGGAGACTGGGACTTGAAAAGCACTTGAATTTAGGAGAAATAAGTGCTATTTCCATATTTCATAATTAATGGCCTTTTATTTATCTTCAGCTAGCTGATCTGCAGAACAGGGAACACTAAGTACTCAGTAGTTGAAAAAACACCTATGAAATGCATATGTTGATGTTTAATTTTTTATTTTAACATGAAATTTCCCATTTCTCATGTTGTTATTTTGAGTCACAAAATTTTAAATATATATCAAGAATAACATCTTGCTAGCTAGCTTTGACAATCTTGAGAAAGATCTCTGGAAACTGCACAAAGGCGGATGCATTTTTAAGGGTGGTTGTTAAATACTGAAAATATTGTTTATTCAAAACTAGTGTTTTTACTGGTACTTTTGAGATTAGAATTTGTAAATATCTTGAAATGGTTTACATAGGATGAAAAGGAGTTAGACTAACTTACATCTAAGCTTTTGTTTCAGATCTTTTTCTTTTTCATGTCTTGTGACCCCTTGACATAAAAACAGATATGATGTCTTTATTCTAAAAAATCCTGGGAAACAAATTGCATTCTGGAAAAAAAAAAAAAAAAAAAAAAAAAAAAGTCATGTGCCTATGACAGAAGAAAAAGTAGACAGCATTTATCCTGTCATTGTGAATAAAAGCTAAGAAATAGGAAGACCATTCCTCTGCCATTTTTCTTTTCCTTTCAAGATTTCCATATTGGCCTACAAGGCACTAATCTGTGTGCATATTAATGTTGCCATAATTGATTTTGTTCATTGGAACTATTATACTGTGACAAATTTACTGCTGTTTTCAGCTACTGCTCCATTATTAATACACTTGCTTTTACATTAATTAAATCAGAGGAGCAATAACATTGCTACTTCCTCTTGATCCTTGTCCTTTACCTACTTATTTTGCCAATCAGCATTATCAGTCAAGACTCTGATTCTTTCCCGTGTGTCATATCTGTACCTACCTCAACCTATCTGGTTCTCACAGAGAACTTTGCATTGGTGTGTTCTTTATTACTCAATTGTCAGTCTAGGTAGTGTTTTAGTTACTCATTGCTATTATTGTGATATTTTTCCCATGATCCACAACTTTTTTCTCCTTACAGTAAGGGACATATAAGGAAAACATAGTTATCTTGGGATGCAAAACTGACAAAATAATTCAATATTGACTATATAGCTTATTTTCAGAAGGGAAGCTCACCTAATTTTAATTACTTAAAAATGAGAGTCCATGTTAAAATATTTATCTATGATGTTGCTTTAGTCAATGAAGAACGAACAGTTGCCTCCAGAGGAAAATTCTCCCCCTTACCATTAGATCTCTAAAGTTAGATGAAAGTCTTCTTTCAGTGCTTGCTGCCAGCTCTTCATTCAATTCTGCTGAATTAAACTGGATTCATCACAGTTTTACTTTCTGGATAGTCTTAATCTGCCCTACTTTTTATTATAATCTGTTAAGATACACATCTCTCTGATTCTGCCTTAAGATAGGATTCTCTGATTCAACAGTGGGAACTTCTGGAAAAGTACATGAATGTTGCACTTTAGCTACATGAAGTTAGGCAAAGTAGTGATTGTAGTGATACGGAAAGGAACTTCAATCCTGACGTGTAGAATCTTTCTGGACCAGCTTAAATAAGGGGAAGTTAGGATGTGTTGGGTTAAGTTTGTTAGTTTCTTGAAAATAAATAAATAAATAAAAAATCTTCCAGGTTTGGGGAGAGGTAATAAATTCCAGCTTTTGCACTCTGTGCAGAAGATTTTTTTTTTAATATTTTTTTTTTTTTCCACCACGTAATTCTGAAGAATTAGAACTGCTAATGACAGGAGTGAATTTTTGATTACTTTCCTGCAATTCACATGCAAACAATTTTTTTTCCCAGCAATCCATTTAAATAATTTCATTGAACAGTTAATACATGTTTCTGAACCCTCTTCAAGGGTTCAGTGAAATCTATGGAATTTTATTTATTTATTTATTTATTTATTTATTTTGGTTATATGATTATTGGAAGTCATAATTAAATTATGAATGCACAAAGCAGCATAGATATTAGCTCATGAAATAGTAATCTAAAACATCTCACAATCTATTGTGCCAAAATCTCAGTATGATCTTCCGTGTAAAGTAAATGTATCAATTATTTGATTGCATTCAGTGGCCCATTACTGAATTATTTTGTGCAGTATACATCTTGTCTTCATAGTGATCATCCTTGTGAAACTCTTATTTCTTGTCAGCTGTTTATATGAAAGTTCTTGGGTAGTCTCAGGCAACTCCATAAGCAGATCTTCACACTGCCAATAAATCTTCCAATGTGAAGAGACCTGCCAAAACTCAACTCAGATTTTTCAGCAGTTGTCATTCAAACATATACATAGAAACCTATTTTGGGCAGTGCTTAATGACTGAGAGATCAGTGTCCAGCTGCCTTCTCTGTCTTCCTACCTTGGACATACCTTAAACTAGTGAAGCTCTATATCACCTAGGCTATTGGGCAGTTGTACTTGTTGCATGACTCTGAAATCTGTTTGTTTGTGTTATTAGCTCAAACTGTATGGCTTCAGAGGGAAAATGGAGACATTCCTCCTTCACAGCTTTCACTTGACTTAAAAATACAAATCTTTGCAAAACTGCTGGTTTTTCTGATCACTTCAAGGAATCAGGTCAGTCATTTGTTGAACATTTTTGTGACCTACAACATCATATTTTCACCATCCCTAGATCAATTTAAAGAAAAGTTACTCACATCTTCAATACAGTATGCACTTTTAAAATGTTTGGATCTTTTCTAAGAACATCAGGATAAAAAATACCATCTTTGACAACTGAAGATTGAACAAGTCCTCTAAACTGGATTATCCTGGAAATACGTGAAAATGGAGTGTATACAAAGTCTTTGTAGTCTTCTGTTAAATCACAACTCATCTGCCAAGCTATATCTTGCTGCATTAAATATGTTTTGCAAGACATTTACAAAAAAATAAATAAATAAATAAATAATAATACAACAATAGTGTTGTGTATTATGCCATTCAAAATCAAGCAATTTTAAGTAACAGGTTACACAAGCAATCATGTTTTTAACAGCTATAAATGCTGATACCTTATTTAGTAAATCAGATAATTGTTTTTCATTTCATAAAGTTTGGCACTGTCACATATTTTCCTCACCCTTAATATGTGCAGTAAGAAGAGTTAAAGATAAGCAATATTCATTTTTTAAATTTTAACAACACTGCTGGAAAGTTGTGCTTCTGTATGAGCTCCTATTTAAAATTCTGTTTATTTTGTAAAAATAAGTTCTTATTCTGGTTCTGCACTTTCACTGCAAATCTGTTGATTTGTTCTTCTGCCTCCTGGTATGAAAGTCTTCATAGCAAAAGGGACAAATCACACAGACATCTGAAAACAGCTGCCATAAGAAAGCCAATTTCCATTTCATTTTGATAGTGGAGGACAGGTCTCTGTAGGTAACCAAAGCATTTTCTCACAGATTGCTAGCCCTTAATAGAATGTCAGGCATTAGGTGTGTTTGTGATAGACTGGGTATTAGAGGAATTATCTGAACACAACATTCCCTCCTTTCTGTGTCAGCAGACTTTTCACCCTGTGCTGGAGAATGATTAAACAAGAAAATAAAAGCAGCCCAATAAGGCCATAAATCCTGTGGAGCTGCAGATGTGGATGCAATAAAAGCCAAGTAAATTGTGAATCTGTTAGGCTTCTACCTCAGCAATGGTAGAGGCAGAAGTTTAATGGCCTAATCTAAACTTTCACCAGTATGACTCCAGTAATATTTCTGTGAATATCAATACTTAAGTTACCTTTTAAAGCAGATTAAAAAAAAAAAAAAAAAAAAAAAAGATATGGCTTTCACTATATTTCTCATAACTACATGTGCAAAGAATTACCAAAAGCTGGCAAGCTAGCAGAAACTGTAAATCCAACAACACAACAACATTCTTTTATTTTAATTTTCACTCTAAAGAAGTGAAATAGTGCAAATTCGGTAACCGCTCTTGTATTTCTGTGGTTTTGCTTATTTTTTTATCTGGGACAGAAACTTTATCATTTCCTTTCTGAAGAGATTTCTTCACATTTGCATATCTTGTGCATGAATATGACTGTTCAGCAATGTTGTAAAAAACTGTAAATGAAGTTTTATGGTGTAATTAATCTATAGGCGTCTCCTATAAATAAACAGATGTTCTTGTGTACCATTGCCCTCCTTTTCACATTATTTGTGACTTATGTCAGACCTTAGTTGAAACAAGTTTTCAAGACAGAAATGAAGCCGAAAAAGTTATCTGATGATAAATATGTTCCTCTTAGTTACTATGAAATTTGGTTTGTTTCTTTGCTTGCACTTTTTGTTTGTGTTTGTGTTGGGCTTATTGTACATTCATGGTTAACAATCCAGGAGTTAGAACGAGGTAAGTAACCTTTAACCTTTTCAGGAGTTCATCAGTAGAAGTTCAGACTTTGAAGACAGTGTCATTGTAATTATATTTCATATTTCATGCTATGGTTTTAATGGTTTTGGATGGTTGGTTTGTTTTACTCCCCTGGAAACTGATGTAAACAAAATAAGCAAAAATAGAAACACTAGAAGTATGTCTGAAGTCAGAGAAGAATTTTCATGTCTTAGACTTTGGGAAAGGTTCTTGGAATGCAATTGACACTGTAAGGTTTGGTTATTCAGTCATATTTATCCAATAGTGAACATAATATTGAAAATTGTTTGTGAATTTCTGCTTTTTTCTCCATGTGTAACATTTGACTCTTAAAGATATTCAAAATCTACTGGAGTCTCTGGGGAATTTTAAGGTGTTCTACAACTTTTTTTTTTTTTTCCATCTTTTAAAATGTATTGCTGTGAGAGAGATCCTGCATTAGACAGTCAGCTCCTAGCCTTATGTAAAGGTAGTAGAAGGTATTTTTTTTCATATGTAGACAGTGCTTACAATGTGATACAGTCACATTACTGATGATCAAAGTAGACTAAATTTTAAAACTCTACATAAGAAGATTTTGAAATGGAACTGAAAATTTGATTTAAAGAATTTTTGAGGCATAGGTTGACTGTGTACTTGAAAGCCACATCTGAATGCTGTGTCCAGTTCTGGGCTCCCTAGTACAAGAGAGACATAGAGTTTCCACTGTGTCTTTCTTTTAGAAGAAGAGTTTCCACTGTGTCTTTCTTTTAGAAGATGCATTACTAGGAGCTTTATCACATATAACTAATAATAAAACACTTAAAACATTGTGTTATATCATGTAACAACAAATTGCTTTACTATTTAAAAACATTTGTTTAGATAGATTTAAATAGATTTGCACTTGATGAAAGGATAAATGGCCTTTAAAGAAGCTCAAAGTAATCTACTACTGTTACACGTTGATATTAGGAAATTGGTGTCACTAGGTTGTGCTGTCCATCACAAGCTGTTTATTATTGCATTTCTCAGTTATCTTTTTTTTTTTTTTTTTTTTTTTTTGTATTAAAACTCATTTTGGGTGTTAATACCTTTAAAACCTTCCTAAAAATAACACTGGTAAGCAAAATGACGTTTTCTGTCAACCACGTGTTAATGTCTTATTCAGGTCTTAATCTGAAAATTTCTAGTGTTTTATTCAGTGAGAAGGTATTTTTAATGTAGAGTGAATAGTTTTATGCATATCTCATATGCTATAGCATATTAAAAATCAAGATCAAATTTGCAGTAAGGACCAATTATTTAGTTATGCATAAATTCCCCTGGCATTTCATTTATGTAGTGGTAGGAAATTTTAGGTCATAAATAATTTAACTAGTCTGACACAAGTGTTTCCAGTGTTATCATCAAAAACAATCTACATTTATATAAAAGTAACACCACTTTTAATACAGAAAATATGAATCAGTAATTCTTAATATTTTTAATCAAGAACACACACACAAAAATCAAATTCATGAACCATCATGCTTCCAGTGTCTCCTTGTCCCTTGTGCTAGACATAGATTGACACGCTACACAGGTTCATAGAATCACAGAGCAGTTGGTATTGAAAAGGACCTCTGGATTTTATCTGGTCCAAATCCTGTGCTCAAGTAGGTTCACCTATGACTGTTTGCCTAGAATGCTTTTGAATGGAGAGTGGATAATGGGCACCCTGTTCCAGTGCTCAGTCACCCTCAATGTAATACCATTCTCCTTTATCTGTTCACAGTGCTGCCTGCTGGAAAGTTCAGCATTTAGTATGAACTAAAAAATAATGAGAACCAAGGACAAATAGTTTTCAAAATATATTTACAGTTGTAGATACTGTACTTTAGTTGAAAATTGTCTCAAAAGTTTTTTAAAATCAGCACTAGGCAAATATCTCAATACAAAGCAAAACAGGTAAAAATTAGTCTATTCTCTGTGGAATAACATGTAAAGTAATCTATTTCGTTTATTTCTATATAATTCAAATTCCTTAATTTTGTTTTTAATTATCCAGTTGAAACAGGTGGGAATAGTCATCTCTACATGGGAACATTTAAGATAGCCTCTGGGACAGCATTCACTCCTTCTTTGCATGATAGATCATCGGCTGACTTCAAAATTCTTGCCTTTGATGTTGAACAGTTGGTAAGAACCTCTTGATCTCTGGTTAAACCAACAGTATGTGATAGCTATATTAATTTCCTGACATGACCTGCTGTTGATGCTTTTTTACTCTCTCCAAAATGTGATTGTTAGGGTCCTAAGCCCACTCAGTACTCAATATATTCTTTATCTGTGAAAATCCGAGAAGCATCAAAGAAAATGATTGCTATATCTATATATATATATATATAGTCTATATATAAGGAAGAAAAAAAGTCAGTATTAAAGCCATGAATGCATTGTGAAACATTGAATTTTTCGTTACTGTATTGGTTCAAGATTTCTCTTCTTTGTACAGATACAAGAAATTTTTCAAGCAAGTATTCTGACAAATGAATTTGAGAGATGTGAAATTTTCCAGTTCAAGTAGGTACAATTAAATTATACTTCTCAAATAAATGTTGTCAAAAGTCCTCATTTAGCTATTTCTCTCAAGAGTGTTTAACAATACCTTGCTTTTCAAGTCATCCTTTGTATAACATTCCTTTCACTTCTAAGTGCTGCTGTGGAAAGTTTGACACAGTTGTTTCCCTGGGCAAACTTCCTTCTCAGATTCCTGTATGTCTGTGCCTTGACCAAACAAGGCTGAGCACTAAGACCAACTCACAGTTTTGTCACATTTTCCATATGTGACAGACTTGCTAATTTTTTTTTTTATTTTTTTATTTTTTAAGATTTGTTAGTTGTGCTACATTTGCAGGGTTGCTGGTTTTGCCATCTAGAAGAAAGTTCAGGACAGTGACCTCCTGTTGGCATAAGCTGAGAAGAATGGAAGTGCTTTCAGATGTCCCTATGGACAAAGATGTATTTATTTCATAACCCTTCAGGTGTTTGCACAGGGGCTGTCACTTGACACCATGTAAAAGATGTAAAGCTGTATCCTGTGTGTCCTAGAGAGTTAGTAAGATAGTAAGAGCTGTTTCATTTATTAAATTTTGTTTTAACTAATTTTTCAATATCATGTTACATTGGTTGTCCTGCAGAAGGCTATGCGGCAATATATATATATATATATATAAATAAAATATAATCTGGTAAATGGAGTGAGGTCTGTGTTATTAATTTCACCTGCACTGTTCTTCATAAGGTCTTGATTCTACAAAACAAGTGTAATCCTGTCTCCCACTATTTAATAGTTCCAGAACACTCTTCATAAACTTTTTCTTTTTTTTTTTTTCCCTACAGGAAGCCTGAAGAAGGTCGTGAAAACTTCAAGTCTCAAACTGGGTAACTACATAGAACAAAATACATAGGCAAGAGACATGAAATTTAGAAAATTTAGAATTTTCTAAAATTTAGAAAATTGCTCTGTGGGACAATTAATAAATAAAAAATGTATTTTAGATTTTAGAAGTTGATAAGTCTTTCTGAAGAGCATATGAAGTTTGATATAATCCATACTTTTCATCCAAAAACATCCTTCAAGATTAGAACAGAAGAAAATATAATAGTCCCTGGGATTGTCAATTCAGAAGAAAAATGGGAAAAGTAAGAACATAGATAAGAAACTAGCTAGAAAGGAAGGTATATTGTTTTGTGCTAAGCTTGCTTGTGAAAAGCTACTTATACAGGGGGATTGATCTCAGTATTATGTGTGATCATATGTAACCTATGTTTTAGAAAAGCATGTCTGATAAAGAAAGGTCAGGTAACAAAACAGAGAAGATGTTGATGAAAACTCTAGGAGAACTGAAGGGCCTTGAGGAATGAAAGACAAAATTAGTTACCTTATATTCCAAATGAGGCAATTAATAAAAAAGTGGTCATTATGTGACAGCTGATGATGTTAATAAACATTTTCTCTGTGGAAAATATGAGAAAAGAAGGAATTCTGTATATGACAGTACAAGAGGCAGTGGGCACAAAGAGGCCCCAATCTGAACATAAAGAAAACACTTTTTGCTGTATGGGTGCTTGAGCACTGGAACAGGTTGCCTAGAGAAATTGTAGAATCTTACTCTGTGATGATATTCAAAGGCTATCTGGACATGGTCCTGGGCTTAGTTCTAGGTGGCCCTGCATGAGCAGATGGGTTGGACAAGATAACCTCTAGAATTCCCTTCCAAACTAAACCATTCTGTAATACTGTGATATCAGTTGTTCTTTCTATAACTGTGATATAATTGCTTTCTGTATTGTATTTATTTATTTATTGTATTTATTTATTTGTATGTATTACACACATAAAATAGACAAATATTTAGATGAAATAGTTCAATTGAATGACCATGCTGGCAAAAGAAAAATAGATATTTGCCAAGCATGAGTACATGTATGGTAAAATGAGAAGCATATTTGAAATAGAGCAATCATTTGATTGTAATAGTGAGGGCATAAAACTAATTAGAAAGAGGTGAAGTATTATCACCTTAAGAAAGGTTTTATAGTATCAAGGGAAAGAAGTAGGAAACAGAGGAATAGGTCCCTCCCAGGCTGTTGTCCCTGAGTGGATAGGATCCAAGTAGCAAAATAAGTTTCCTGAGCATACAATAGGACGTACCAAAAATTGGTATTGAAGATAGAGATATATCTGAGCTAGTTGCTCAGGACTCACTTTATAAGCAATGGAAAAAAAAAAAAAAAAAAAAAAAAGAAAAAAAAAAAAAAAAGGTTACTTTTAGAGTTTTCTCATCTAGTTTATTTAAATGCCTTTTTAGGAGGAGATCAAAGAATACCTCATTTCCTTCCATGAACTAAAACAAAAATCTAGATATCTGCACTGTAATCTATATTTGGTCAAATGAATTCTACCTCTGTATCTTGACACTGAAACCACAGAAGTCACACAAAGTCTGATCTCTGTGAATGTTAGGTCTTTTAATATATCAGAAAGTATCAGTCTTCATTTTTACTTTTAAATACTTGTTTTTCTCAGAAATGATTTTATGTTTGACTCTTTTCATTAAGAAAAAGTGTTTATCCCTTCTGGCAACCCTGTTATTTTACCCTTGAGACTCTGCTGAGTCACAAGGATAGCAATAAAAGCTTTTGTTTACTCAGCATGGCCTAGACGTTATCAGAAACAAGTAAGAAATTAAAAAGGAGAGTTCTCCCATATACTGCAAACTGTACAACTGCAAGCTTAATGCAAGCTTAATCACAAGCACTTCTTATCAAAAGCACTTATCAAAAGCACTTATCAAAAGCACTTCTGAGTCTGTTGCCATTGAATATTATAAATGCTTAAGAATAAAAAAGATTATACATAAAATTAAGTAAATGGAAAAAAAAAAAAAAAAAAAAACCTAACTTTGACACTACCATAATTTAGCTACAAAAATATAAAATGTAATAATAGTGTCTAGGAGGGATGTGAAAGAGACAAAATTCTAGATAAAATTCAGGCCCCATAGAAATTAAATATAGTTTAACCACTTATTTCAAAATATCTGTTTCTGTATCTATTTCAGCCTTTACTGTTTCCTTATGAGAAGACAAATAATCACACAGCAGATCCTCATGAATGCAGAATCCATACATGATGTTTGATATGTATAAGTGATCAGTTTGTGTTATATTTTTATAATGTGAACATTTCAAGGTTCTCAATCAATATTTTAGAGGTTAAACTAGGAGACCTGTTCAATAATTAATAAACCTACATCTCCTTTGGTTGACTTGAATTCAGCTCCATTGCAGCAATTGATATCAATTTATGTTATTTTGTTCTCCCACAGTGAATATAAGAGTTGCAAAAGAAAGAATAAATGTTTCTCTAACATTCAAAGCTACCTGATAATTAAGAGCTATTTCTTCATGTGTCATGTTGACCAGCCAACACTTTATGATACTTTGAGTTTTCAAATGGAATCCTGAAGGGACCCACAATGGAACCTGTGTTGGAATGAAATACTGTCAAAGTATTAATTAGCAAAATTTCAGATTTACTGCATTATCTTGCTTAACTAATCACCTTCTCTGTTTTATATTGCTAGTGTTGTTGTGATCTTCAACCTTTATCTTACCCAGAGGGTAACGGTTGAGAAAATAAAAAATGAGTTGCTTTTGGGCATTGATGCAAATACAACTGATCTTGTTCAGACTTTGAAAATTGATGTGAACAGCATACAAATCACAGGTAATGCTAATAAACATCTATCTTGACACAAAACCTTAAGAACTACATTTAACATGTGCAATATCTTTGGATCCCAGCCATCAGAAAGATTGTTATGCTCATGGGTGTTCTCCTTCACCACACAAACTTTATGAGCAGGTGAAAGACCCTTGTCACCTAGAAAGTATGAAACAGCTTAGCATGTGTTCACTTAGGAAGGAACAAAGGACAAAGTAGTGATTTCCAAGTCATAATCACTGAATTTCATCTCTTTTATGTAGCATAACATTTGTAATTCCGTTGCCCCTCAAATTAATGCAATTAAGTCCCAACTGTGGTGTTTCATCAGTAAATGCAATTATTATTTTTTTTTGTTAAAGAATATGGAAAAGGGCTCAGCCTCACAGTGTGTGAGGTTTCATCACTTATTGAAAAGATGTCTAAAAGAATAACAAACTCAATACAGAATGTAGCTTCTGGAGAAGTATGCCCAAGGAATTAAAATTCTCTGATACCTAGGTGAAATGTAAATGACTAAATTAGTGTAATATTAATAACTAAATTAGTAAATAGTGTAGACTAAATAGTGTAAGTTTAAAGACTAAATGTTTTAGTGTTAGCAAGTAGTATAGACTAAATAGTGTAAATATAAATACTAAATGATTTTAAATTCAGCAAACATACAAATATAGTGATTTTATGCAAGTATGAGAAAAAATTTCAAAGCCTAAGTGGAAGCCCAGCAAAATCAATGGAAATCTTTCTTTTGATTTCAATAAGCTTCCAAACAGGCCTTCATTGGAGATAATGATAATATGTAATTTGAATCCTTTGAAGTGGAAGATGACATCTGAAGACCTGATGGAACTACTATTAAGTAGCTACCAATTGCGTAAGACGAGTGGGGCATCTGTTGTGCAACATCTCTTTATTCTCTGTTTATTAGCAAGGTGAATTCCTTGATAAGTTCTTCAGATATTCGAAGGCTAAATTCAGCATTTTGATATCTTTATTTTTCTTTACTACTTTTGCACCACATGTGAGTTGTTCTAAATAACTGCAAATCACTGTGGGAAGTGATTACTTATTGTGCTTGAAAAATGCCACCAAAGGAAATTGCGAAGAGCCTTTTAGAAGATTATATATTTATTGATGTACTTCCAAGTGGTCAAACTTTTCTCGATGTACCTCATTAAAATGCCTCTCTTCACATGAGATTTCATCTGTCCATTCCATCAGGAGTACTGCAATAAAGTAAGAACTGTAACTAATTAGAAATCATAATCATACATAGCACTTTTACTTCCTATATGTCGTTGTGTTCTGAGATGTATGTAAGAGAAGTTTTATATCTATTTCAAAGAGGGAGGGAACTATAACACTCTAATCAGGTGTGATTTGTTTGAAATCAACTTCCACAGTGAATAAAAGTAACTTTCTTTCTTGCAAATCATCCCAGGTTAATTTTAACTCATTTATCTGATCTAAATACTGTTTATGACACAGGTGCTCTGAAAAGCTCCTTTGTATAAAAGTGTCAGGATAGAGATTTTCCAGATGAAGACATTTTATGTGTGAGATAATGAATAGGGATTGAGGATAGAAAGGAATCTGTTGACTGTAATTACACACAAATTTAAGTCTTAATGTAGTAAGTAAAAATAGTACAGAGGCATACTAATACAAATTCAAAGAAGAAAAAGTGACCTTTTGGGAACCAGAAACTCCAGAGACATCTTCAGTAAGAGGAAAATTGTTATTTAAAAAAATCACTAGTGGGAAAGTGTGTTGGAATAAGAATTCATTCTTTTTTTTTCCAGAATGTTTTGCAATTTACTATCATTAATACAAATCTACTTGTGTACCTAGGCATTTGATTATTTCTAAGTATGTATAAACATGTCTACAAAGCCTGGAACATATGTCCTATGAGGAGTGGCTGAGGAAACTGGGGTTGTTTAGTCTGGAGAAGAGGAGGCTCAGGGGAGACCTTATTGCTCTCTACAATTACCTGAAAGTTGTTGGGAGTAGTGTGGGGAGCTGGGGGTCAGCCTCTTCTCATAGCTAACTAGTGATAGGACTAGAGGGAATGGCCTCAAGTTGTGCCAGGGGAGATTCAGATTATAAATTAGGAGACATTTCTTGTCAGAAAGAATGGTCACTTATAGGAACAGGTTGCCCAGGGAGGTGTGGCATCACCATTTCTGGAGGCATGGAGTGAAATGTTGGACCTGTCACTCAGGGATATGGCTTAGTGGGTGATATTAGTGGTAGGTCTTTTGAAGGTCTTTTCCAACCTTAATGATTCTGTGATGAACACATTTATGTGCATATTTCCAGTATGTTAGTGCACAAATAATAGACAGATTTGAGTCTCCTCACATGCTGAGATAACCAATGTGTTAAGCAATGTTATTTATATTAAAAAATACTTATACATTTAGTACTACTAATAAAGTCATAACCTGTCTTTTTCCAGCAGATCCCATGAGTCTAGTTACAAGCTCCCTGACTTCAGTTCCAGGTCAGTACTTGTTTATTTACCAAGAAAACATTACTATTTTTAAAATGTTTTTTAAATTTTAAAGTAACTTATATATATATATATAAGTTCAGATTATATATAGTTTAGTTTATATATAGTTATATATAAGTTTAGATTATATATATATATATAAGAGTTACTGAAATGTATAGGACTATGTATAGAAGAATGAGATTTAAAATACACTAGGATTCCATATTAATTTTCTTATGTTTATCTTTCTTATCTTTCTTATGTTTATATTTGACCATCAGGATCAAACCAATTAAGGTGGCGTTACTATATCATTACCTAAGCTGTGGGTTTGGGGATACAGTAAATAGTGCAGATCTCATAAGATCTGAATATCTGCTTCTTGGTTCTGCCCCCAAAAAAAACAAACCAAAACAAACAAAAAAAAAAAAAAAACACAGAGGGGTTACAAGAGAGCAAAAAGTAGAGTTCTAACCCAGGGTTTGCATTTGCCCAGGTTCAGGAAAACTCACCACAAGCAAGTCCACAACTTCAGGTAGGTAACGTCTTATGGGAAAAAGCAGGGTGGCTATATGAAACAGTCTGAGATCTTAGAATTGACTGTTTTTGTACATTCTGTTGTTATATAAATTCTTGCATCCCATTCCTGCAAGTATACAATATGCAAGTTTACCTTTTATTTGACTAGGGAGACCTCTTAAAAAAGAGGGAACTTATTAGACTGTACATTCTACAAAAATGCTTTGTGTATTATATACATACTGATATGATAATATTGATTATCATTATTATTAATATGATAATATTCATATCACAATATTGATACCCATACTGAATGTTCATTTTTGCTTCATAATATTTGTTCACGGTTTTGGGAAATCTGTAACAGATAGCAAATTCTCACATTACTTCTGATAATGGAAAGACAACGCTGTTCAAATCTTTGAAAATCTCCTCCAGTTTCATTAAATGGTGAAAAATATATGATATTTATAAGAATTTCCAAACTCATCTAATGTATTTACTGCCATTTCTTAGTTGAGAACAGAAATCATATTGTATTGCAATTTGGGGTAATTTGCTGTATCAAAAAAAAAAAAAAAAGTCTAAATATTTTACTAGAAAATGTTAATTTCTTTATATCCAGTAGATGGCAATGCTGTTTAGTTTTATGAGTTGAAGAATAAAACTAGAATTGATCATGTCATTTTTAAACAATGTTTTCTTGTATATTGGGCTGTACAAAACATACTCTGAGATTATTGATAGAGGTTTTGGTCTTGGTCTAGAAAGCACAGTCTCATCTTTGCTCATCTGTGGCAATTCATTGTTGACACTATCACCTCCAATGCTTGTCTTAAATATTTTTGGTTTAGCTCAGCTACCAGTAGGATTCAAAATGGCAGCTCTTTTGCTTTAGACACTTTGTGTTGGTAACATGTAAAGCATTTTGTAAAGCAGTTTGAAACGCTGTGGTACATCCAAACAAATTCCAGTCTTTGTCACTTATACTGAATATCTTACACATATTTACTTAATCTGATTAAAGAGTAAGAGTTGCATGAAAAATAAATCAAGCAATAATGTCTAGAGGATGGAAGAGGCTGCTGTTTTAAAAATTAATATTTTTGCTGCTTGCATAAGAAATTTTAGCCTCTACCTCTGAGCATTTAATGAAGTAAAGGAAAAGAGCTATGTAGAGAAATGTGTATTTTCATAATATTTAATAGAATTTTCAAGAATTATTAAATTGGTACTTATCCAAAGCTGATATTAGCTGCATGTTTTTGTTCACTTTAATATGACCTACTTCTGAGTTCTACAGATATCTAAGCCTTTTACATACAGCGTATATTCTGTGGATGAACATTTATGTTAGCATTTAGCAAAATGCTAACAGTGAGATTCCAGAGTTTTAAGGGTCAGCCCATGTATTCTTTTTTTTTTTTTTTTTCAGAAATTTGCTCTTAGTTTATGAATTTTGTTATTAAATCTGAAAAGAATCAGGTTTCTGATATTTTATATATCCAAATCCAATCTTAAAGACTTTAGTTTTCAAGATATACTAGTCAAAAAATAAGCTTTTTTTTATCACAATGAGGTTGAATATTGTGATGTGTTGAGACTGAAAAAATAAACTGAATTTTATTAAACTCGGAACAGAGATTTTTCACTGTTATTTAAACCAAATAGCAGTTTCTCATGTTATTCAAGCATAAAAAATTGGAAAATGTGTTTATTATATTGCATAAAATAATATATTTAGGTAGAGGAAGAATGTGGGAATTCATAGAATTTTCTTCCAGAACTACTCCAAACTTAGTTTCAAAAAATATCACTTCTCAGAACTTCTTCACTCTGTTCTAAATTTAGCATTTTAATATGTGTTATTTCATTCCAAACTTTTAAAAATGCAGCTTTGTAAAACACAATAGAGGGGTTGATTTGATTTGTGCTAGAGTAATCAAAGGTAAGTCAATTTTCCTTTGTAGTGTACTGCTTTTTTGTTACTGTTGTTGTACTTACTATTTCAGTTGAGTGCTTGCCACTTGCTGAAGTTTGTGCTGATGGTGTAACCTGCATTAGAAAAGATTTATTTTGTGATGGAGTCTTGGACTGCCCAGATGGTTCAGATGAATCTGAAAAAAGATGTGGTAAGAACGTAAATCCCTGCAGAAGTCTTTTTGAACATACTTAAACATACTTAAAGTCTGTAAATAATTTACAGCCAATAAATTGCATGATGAAGTCTAAATCAAATCTAGCAAAAATAATTGGGGGATTGTTACAATAATCATCTTGTAAATGGAATTTTTATTTAAAATTCTCATTAATAAGCTAATATACCAGGGCCCATGCTTAAATTTCTGCAGTGTTAGCTGTAAAACATCTGGCTTTTCCTGCTAAAATTCCCTATGCTTCAACTAAAAATGTACTCTCTAATACTAAAGCTATACTGAATGTACTATATGTTTAGATAAGTTTGTGTAATTTCTTGATGTGCTTTTATTAAAATTATGAATTACATTAAATGATAACTGAAATTTGCTCTTTGAGAAATAATTAGATGCCATTGAGGATTTTGAAGAGAACTTAAAACCGTTCATAAGGCAATAGAGAAAATGATTTTTTTTCATTTCAGTGAGAACAAATTTAGATCAATGAGACACCTTTTTGAAAACATAGTTACTGTTCAATCAGTAAAGTTATTTTTTTTTTTTTTACCAAAATCAGCAGTCTGTTGCACACAAAGGAACACCTACTCTCTCCTGCCTCCACATTCAGAGACTTAGGTGGGGTAGTGAGTGTGTACTGCATTTTGCAGCCACAGATGTCAAGTGTGTGACTCCTGCTGTGGCAGGAACTGTAACTGGTTTGTTGACTGTCCACTTGCATATCTGACACAAAAGTTTTATTTTCTGGCACCACAGTGAGAGATGCAAGATGATGATGTAAACATCTGGGCAAAAAGCTCTAGGAGACCCTGCTTGAGCAGGGCATTGGACAAGATGGTCTATAGAGGACATCCTTCCAATCTCAGCTATTCCATGATTCTGTGAAAATGTTACAGAACTACGACCTGATTGGTATATGATTAAATAATAATAATTTTTAAAAATGCATCCTTCACCACCAGTGAGCTTGTTTGTCTAGCTTCTCTGAGCACCTTTTCATTCAGTTGCCAATGCTCCATTTAGCAGTGAACACTGAATTTGTACCAAGGATTCTGTCTGTGTTGCTGGTTACCAAATTGTGTATACAGTTTTCAGTGGGGAGTCAAATGTGTTAATGTTGCTTGCATTGCTCTTCACAATCTCATCTCCCAGTGTCTAAAGTTTGCTTGCAAAGAGAACTTTTAAAATTTTCTGGGAGATTTTGAAACAATGAACTCCCTGATTATTTTATTTTATTATTTTATTATTTTATTTTATTATTTTATTTTATTTTATTATTTTATTTTATTATTTTATTTTATTATTTTATTTTATTATTTTATTTTATTATTTTATTTTATTTTATTAATTTATTTTATTTTTAATATATCTTTCGTTAGTAAAGGAATCTGGAAAGCTTGCTGCAAGAACATATTTCTGAGCTCTCCTGGGGAAAATGGTGGGGTCAATCTAGTTTGAGTTTTCAGAAGCATGTTAAATGTTGGACTCTGCATTAAAAACAAAGAAGAAAAATATTCTTTAGAATTTGAAATAATTTTAAGAATTTGAATATAATCATTGCAAGCCTGTTTCTGAAGGCTGGTGGCATGCTGACTCCATCTGCAAGTGGAGTCAGCATGGAGTTTCTTTAGAAAAAAGGTGAATTGCAGACCTGCCCATCACTTTTCTGAGTGCAGCCAGCTCAAAGGGAGACTTAGTCAGGCCCTTTAAGGAAAACACCCATCAAAATACTTTGGTAGAGTATCCACTGAAATGCATCCAAATATTTATTTATCATAACAGCCACATCCAGCTAGATCATAACAGTGATGGGCTCTGAGCAGGTCTCTCTACATTGGGGAAATCTGAAGGTCCTAGGGTAGCTTCAGCTAGACCTTTGTTCCATTGGAGAGGCTGAAGTAACACAATTTCAAGGAGTTATTCAGTCTTTGATTTCTACCATCACATTGTTTTTTTGAGATGTGGGTTTTAGTTTTGGTATTCTGGTGGGCTTTTGGTTTTATTGTGGATAGAGATAAATAAAACGTGCAGAACCTTATAATAGTTAATAATTAGTAGCATGCATCTCATAAAAACAAATGCTTTTTAGTTAGTATTAATCATTAGGTCTCATTTTAAAAGTTTTGCTCATGATTTATTAAAGATACTACAATCACACCTGTGACATAACAGTTATGAATCAGCTGTGCCCTGGAGGCTGCACATGAATTCTACTTAAGCAGAGTTTTTTCAGCTGAGGCATAGCTTCTGATGCACATGCCTTTCTGGATCTGATTTGCATCTTTCCCTGACTCTCTGCAACATAAAATTTGTGAGTGCCCTGCTCCTTTCAACTGAGTGTATTATTTCTTGATCAGCCAAATTTCACCAGTCAGTAAAGAATATGCACAACTGAGCTGAAAACTACAGGAATATGCATACAACTTAAAATAGGCAGAAAATCATAAAGAAACTAGCTGTAGTTATAATTCACTTTAGGGAGCTGGATGGGTTGTCTCTGTTCATTTTCACTGGTGCCTGGTATTTCCAAGCAATTTATTCAGCTGCAATTAGATTGGCAGATTCAGCTCATAACCTTAAAAAAATGCAGTTCTGGTTGGGGGACAAATTGTTGTTCCATCACCCTTCTTTTACATTTTCAGTCTTAAAATTTTCCATCCAAAAAGCAGAGAGCTTTTCTAAATGTATATATTTAGATTTCTTAGCAGACTTTGCAAAAGCAGTGGAGTGAATGACAATAAGACATATGTGCATTCGGAATACCTGCCAATTTTTCCATCTCTTTGATTTTTCACTTATGTCCCATCCCTAGAGTAACTATACAGCCTCATAAAGCTAAAAATGTCTAGATTTTCAGAAGTGCTTCAGGGTTTTACAAAGAGATGTACAGGTGATACATGATTCTTGCTACAAGTGTTCTTGCACACAGTGGCATTGCTGCTGTTTAAGCAACTTGGTTTGTTTTTCAATCTTGATTATTTTTCTGTCTAATACTTCTGAGTTTATAGTATGTTAGTGGTTTTAAAATACAGGATACAAGTGTGAATTTTAATGGTCTCTTCTTGTATTAGACAGACCTCAGGAAAATCTAAGATTCTCAGCAGAGTTTCAGACAACTGAACACCTTAATTTTTTGCATTTATTGATGAAAATTACTTTGAAAGGTTTATTTCTGGTTCTGCAATGGAGTGCAGAAACAAAAGACCACTGCAAAAGTACAGTAAGCAATTTCAGTGAAAAGGTCTCTAGAGAAATGTAAAAGTCTGAACAGCACCTATTAATAATATCCAGCAATGCTGAAAAGCAGCCATGTAGCCTGTAAGTGTAAGGAAAGGGGAGACTGGAGGCTGAGCCCAGAAGGTTTTCACCTTGCATCCTTTGTTTACAGTTATTATATGTCTAGGCTAACATTTTGTGATTATATACGTCACAACATTACTAGAGTATAGAGAGATTATACATATGGAAGCCAGCAAGTAATGCGCTGCCCTTGGTGGTGAAAGGGTTTGTTGAGTGAAATATGTGGGCTTCATCTGAGTGGTCTGGGGAGCTTCTCCCTGGAATTCAAGGATAACAGGATTAAGTCCTCCTCATGTGCCTTGTATGCAACATAAGTAAATAGAAATGGACAGAGATGTGTGTTGGGAAACAGTTAAAGTAGTTTCTACAAAATATGTCTCCTGTCTTATTAGAACAACTAAAGCTCACATTAATTTTACTCTTCTTTCAACACTAGTAGCACCAAGAGTGAAGACTTCTAGTTCATATCATTTGTTACTGCTGCATTGATTATCTTGTACTGGGGTCAGCTGCATTGCTGTTCCTGTTCATGGTATCTCATACTGGTTTTGATGTTTTTCTGTGTTCCTCATACCTGCTGGTTTCCATTTGGTGACTGCATGGGGAAATAGGTGTGCTGACACCTGAAATTCATCCCCGGAGTATAGCCAGAGTTTCATTGTGGTATAAATGAAAACTAAGCTTTTGGATGTTAAATAATTTTTTATTTTTATTTTTTGCTATTGTCTCCATTTAATGTCTTTATTAATAATTTCTTCTTTCTGTCTGCTATTTCAGAATGTTTTATAAATATTGACTTTGGAAAGATATCCATAATGTTTTCTCTGTTCACTAATTAAAGAAATGGCACTGTTCGGGGGAGATGGTTGTAAATATTATCCCATTGGTAAAGACAGGGAATGTATGAATTCAGAAGACAGAAAAAGTAATTCTATGCCTGCTCTAAAATTGTAGTCTAATCTGATTTTAAAAGTTATATAAAATACTATCTCTCTTTCATGGACCCATTTTCTCTATGTATTTAAAAACTTACATGGTCTACTTTCCTCTCAATATCCATGAAGATTGCAAAATGGAACATGTTTCTATTCCAGCTTATGCATCAGACAAAATTGTTAGTGAAATTCATTTTACATGGTCTTTATTAATTCAATATGACTGAGCCTGACAGAAACAAAGCTTAATTTTTATTTTGGTTTTGCTGTCGTGATGGACAGAAAGAATTTTATGCTTTTAAAATGAACAGACAAGGAGCCCTGATTTATTATTATTTTACATAATAATTTCTCAGAGGAGTACTATATTCAATAAAATTTCAATTTAATTTCCAATATGATTGATTATTCATCATTTGAATAGTCATTATAGGTATGATTTCATTTCTGATGTTAATTAAAAGCTCTATCTAATTTCTGGTTATAAGCTTCAAATTGATGAACTTACCTCTCAAGATAGTCTTGTACTGTACTGATTATATCCTTACTTGAAAGCTTACTTGATGCTTTCTTAAAAATGGGAAAAAAACAGCTTCAGAGAGAATCCTGGCATAATGTTCAGTGACAATGCAACAAAGTCTTAAAAAGTGTTTCAGTGTCTTCTGAAATTACATAATTCAATGTGAATTAACATTTCCAATCTTGCTGAGGCTTAGAAGTACAGATTTTTTTAAAAAGTAATTGATTTTTAAACTGAAGAACATGCATGAGATGGTATAGTGCACCAAGAAAACAAAACTAATAAAATCCTTTTGAAAAATTACATGATGATGGATGAGATTTACCTTAGATGAATGAACTCGATAGCTAGCAGGAAACTGGGAATATCCACTTATCTTTCTGAATACTTAGTAATATGTAAGGTGAGGAACAAGGGAGATCATAAAAATAGAGGGAGCAATAGTGAACCATATCCCTTTTTGCATTTATTCACGATAGTTTCTGATAGTGTATGAACAGTTTCCTCATTTAAAGTAGCTGTAGATAGGAACTATTAAGGCAGGATACTTTTTACTTACAAAGGTAAATAAAATGAAAGACAGTTGGATTAGTTGAATCCTACTGGATTTTAATAAGTGTAATTGGTTTACATTAGTTTGGATTAGCTGGATTGTTTCTGATTTAAACTTGAACTGTCTGTGCTGCTTTTTTTCACATATAGTACTTTGAGATTAAATAGTCATAAGAATTAGAAATGGGAGTGGGTTGGTAGTGTTAGCTTATCTTCCCAGTGTTGCTTACAAAATATTTTCTAGGTAAAACTTGTAAACCAGTATATAAGGTCACTTTCATTTTGGCTCTACTTCTGTTTTTCAAATGACATGTTGACAAATGTTCTTCTTATATCTTTACAGCTGCTGTTTGTGATGAAAAATACATACTGACTGATTCCTCTGGGTCTTTCCACTCTATGAATTTTCCGAAACCGTATAATGCAAATATTGTTTGCCGATGGATTATACTGTAAGCCATTTTCCAACAGTTTTTAGCTAAGATTTCTTTGATTATGAGGTGTTGTTGTTTCCTGTACCTTATGCCATTTCTATTCTCAAATACCCCAGCACAGAAAATAAGTAATACATAATGGCATTTTCTCCCTTGTATTTACACAGCTTTTCTTTAAAGACTTGCAAGCCTAAAACCCATAACTATGCCACAAATTTTCCCACTTGCAAGGATTCTTTGGCATGATTTTGATAATTCTTGTGTGTTATATGCATGCATAGGAACATATTTTTAAGCTCGCAAAAAATATACAATTCAAAATAATTGCAAGATATATGTTTCAAAGTATTACAGTACACAACGTTTAGGTACTGGTTTTGTATAAGACATCATTGTTATTAACATCTGGAGTATTCAAGAATTCCCTTGTTCCTCTTTATAGCCCAGGGAGAACAAAAAGTACATGATAAATCTCATCCTCATGTACTCATCTAAAATAAGTCAATGGTCATGAGTTTTAAACTCCTAAAAATCCACAGAATGATTACCAGTTCAAAAGTTGCTGATCATGGCTTTGTAAGCTGTTCTTTGATTCTGAGAAGTATTAATTTGGTAGAAGAGTTTAAAAATAGCTTAAGGAAATACCTCTAAAATTGAAAAAGATTTGAAATTCTCATTCCCAAAGGCCTTTTTCACAATGCTATTCTTTGAGCTTGTTCAGGACTTTCATATTCACCTTTATACTTCAGGAGTAAGTCATACTTTTTCTTCTCTTTAATACATTCATTTCTTCTCATATTCAACAGTACCATTCACCAATAATTACAGGCCGCAGATGATGTTAAAATACAGTGTGTTACAGGAAAAGCACAAGATTGTATATTTCAGCACATACAACCTGACTTGTTTCTCAGTTCATGGTGTTACAGAATTTGAGCATAATAAATAATTTTGTCTCAAGTGAACTACTGCCTTCTAAGCTGTTAATTTTGCTTCAAAGGCTAGTATAGTGGCAAGAGGCATTGTACTGAGGAGGTATCTACGTGGGCTCTGTAACTGTCAAAAACTTAGTTTGGGAAATACTCATGAATAATTGTGAATAATGCAGTACAGGTGCTGCTGATCTGTGTAATTACAGATTGATCAGTGACAAAAGCAAACATCTGGTTTTATTTTCTGCTTTGGAAAATTGTAGTATCACTGAGAATAAAGGCCTGAAAAGTTCAAATTCTGGGTCCCTTTAGAGCAGATTTTTTCCTATGAGGGAACCTTTTGGGTTTTTCAGTTACCAATGAGAGACATTTTGTACTATTATTTTTATTATCCATATGAAAATGTTAAAAGTTATGTTATAACACATCCAAGATTTGCTTTGTCTTCTGCCTTTCTTTCTGTCTAGAAAGATTTCTCTGTTGTTGTTGGGTAAAACATTTACATTTTCACCCCTCTAACTCTTTCGTGAATGAAGAAGTTATTTCCTCTCCTTTCAAAAGTAAGAAGAGTGAGTTCAGTGTTTCTCCAACAGATTAGTTCATCTTTCCTTTTCAGCTATTGTTTTACTCTTTTCAATCCAAGGATATTTTTTAACTGACAGAGACACATTTTTCAAAAAAATGCAAATACTTACTTCATGATTCCCTTCAAGTCACATCTGATGAACACCGGTAGATTGCTGTTCAAAAGTTATTTTTACTGAGTCTCTTAATTACAGAAAACAAACAAACAAACAAAAAATAAAAACAACAACAACAACAACAACAAAAATGATGACATAAGAAGCAAAGATAATTTTGATATTACAACTTTAGAATTTGGACTACCATGTATGTAACTGCTTAAATATAGGTTACTATAGCAAAACAAAACCCAGCAATTTTTACACTTTTTAAAAATTGATTTCTGCTGTTAAAATTACTGGGTGATGATTAGGTTTGATAACATGTTCCCAAACAGTGGTTTTGAGATCCCCAAATCTTCATGTAAGTACTATTTTGTGCAGGAGAGGTTTTTTTTTGTTTTGTTTTGTTTGTGTTTTTTGTTTGTTTGTTTGTTTGTTTGTTTTTTACTTTTGCAATACAGATCTTGATACACATATTGATACTATTATACCACTTCTCTGACTTGGTGAATTGTGCTGGAGCAGTTAGATGTTATCATCTATCAATAACATGCACTAAAAGAGATTTGAAATTAATGATCCACAGAGAAAAAAAAAGACTGTCCAACTGAATAGCATGTTCTAGATTTTAAGAAAATTGAGTTCCTAAAATATACGTGACTCCAGTGAATAAAGGAGTAGTTCTACTGTTACAAATGGTTAATTCCCTATTCCATCAGTAATTTTACAAGCTAAAAGTTAGCCAAATAGCTAATCTTGATTAATAATATTGATTGGTGTAATTTCAGTTTGCTTCTGAACTGAATTTTTTTCAAGCACACAATGAATTTATGATGATCAAAAACAAGCAAACAACAACAACAAGAACAACTAGATTACTGGAGAACATGGCTCTTATTTTTTTTTTTTTTTTTTTTCTGGTTTATTTTCCTGTTATCTTAGAGTGCCTCAAGGGTTGTCGATTAAACTGAACTTCACTTCTTTTGATACACAACAATTTGTAGACAATCTAGATATTTTTGAAGGTATAGGACAAAACAAGACTTTAAGAGGTAAGGTTGCTTTTCAGTTGATACTGGTTTTTCATTAATAACATTTAAGTGGTAAAATAAGCATTTTGAATTGAAAAAAAAAAAACTGTGTGTATGTTTAAGTGAAAGAATGCATATGTGTAGAGTTTTCTGTTAGAAAATTGATCTTGATGTACTTAAATACTCTTATGAAAAAAACAGAAATATGCTTACCTATATATAAAAAATCACAACAAATTTACAGGTCTTATTTGATCAACAGGTCTTATTTGAACAACCGTGATAATTTGAAACGTGCCATGGTCTTTCTGGGTTTGCGTTTCATTTGAAATATGTTGTCAGAAGATCCTTTAACATTGCATACAGTGAAATAAAATTACGGCATTTAAACTGTAGCTGATAGAAATGCTATGGTGCTCCCTGCAATTTATTATATGCATGATGTTACATCCTATATATTCTATTCTGGAAAACTGGGATTCTCACCATTTTTCATGACTCAGTCTGTCCAGCTGAATTCCATCACAGATGGAATACACATACTTGGAGATAAATATCTGGATCAGGAATATTTCTAACTCAGAAAGATCTTTATTGTATACTCCTATTTTTGGAAGCAGGGAGATTGGGAATGTAGAATAGTAAAAGACACCTGAAATACAGAATGGATAAATTCTACCCCTCCAGTACTGCTCTGAATATAATCCCCCTTTGGGATTTAAATTTCTATGTGAGAGAGTGCTTCAATAATATTATCTGCCGGAACCATTAAGTAGCATATTTTGAAAGACTGCTGTGGGGGTGACTGATGATACTGCAATGTTAAAGACTGTCCTTCAGTGGGTTGCCTAAAATGTTCTAAGGTACATTTCCAGTAGACTCTACATTTAAGTAAATAAAATAATTTTACAGTAATTCAAAATTTATTTAGTCCATGAAATTCTGTGGGCATATATACTAATTATGTAAGAGAGTAAATATAATAAAAACAGATAGTCAGTATTGTTATTCTAGAGTTTCAGAGTGCTTATCTGTAAACCTCTAGAAAATTTGCAACATAATAAGCATGAATAAGGTTATAGTTTTGAATATATGGGTATTTTATAACAAAATAAAAATATAATCACAGTGTAACATAAAAGATGTTTCTCCACTAGCTTATACCCATATTGACAGGTAAGTGAGATGGGATATGCAGAATAATTATATGGCAGCCAAACTGAATGTCTTCAGGGTTTCAAAGGCCTTGTAGACAGGATCACAGTACAAAAGAGAGCATTCTTTGAGACTCAAAAGACTAATCCAGGGTGTTTTTATAATGGCACTGGAGATATTAATGCACGTGTGATTTTATTTTATTTTATTTTATTTTATTTTATTTCTCTGACTATTTTATTCTGCTTGTTTTCAGCTTCTCTCTCAGGGTCTAATGCTGAGACGGTATATATTTTTTCTCATGAGGCTACAGCTGAGTTTATGTCTGATTATACTGAAAATTACAATGGCTTTAATGCAACGTACACTGCATTTAATGCAAATGAGCTAAACAGTAAGTGTTCTTTTTTTTTTTTTTTTTTTTTTTTTTTTTTTTTTATAATATTTATTGAAAATGTATTTTTTGAATTAAAAAATTTTTTAAAAAAAAGAAGGAAAAAATTTAATTTTTTTTTTTTTTTTTTTTTTTTTTTTGCTTGTTTTCTAGAATGCTTGGTGAAACTATATTTTCAGTTTAATAAAATGGAGATGAACAGGGAAGCAGTATTTTCTGGACTTAGTTCCTTAATTTGCTCCACGTTGAGAAATTTCTTCCTATTTTAAAGATCATATCATGGATTTCATTAGGACTGTCCACAGGCCTACAGGCCTAGATCTGGTAATAGGGTAATGCCTTACAAAGACTGTGCTGTTAAAATGAAAAAGTAAAACTCTGGCCACATCAGATGGCCTTCAGATTCCTCACCATCAGTTTGTTCACTGCTAAACACTGTGGGATCACCAATGTCAATCACTATTCTGTGATCTTCAGGTTGTACCTGTTCTCCAGAGTTTCTTATAATCTAATTAATTACCAAAAATAGCAGTCCCAAGTGGTAAAATTACCATTCAGAAAAATACCTGCTTCAGTGACTACACATCAAAAAAAAAAAAAAAAAAAAAAAATCCAGATGCAGTAAATCTATGGTGACATCAAAATGCAGCAATATGACTCATGCTCTGGTATTCTTTAGTAGTTAAGAAAAAAATTAGAGGCAAATTTGGCAAGTGAAGGCTGCTTCAGCTACATTTTGAGAAGGATATGGATGGGACATGTGACTAGGAAGGGATATGCTGCAGAAAAGATTCAGAATGCCAACTAATTCTTGTCACGTGGAAATCCCTGTTATGGGCTGAGCTGTGATTCAAGGCACCACGAAGAGATCAAATTATGGGAAGAAAAGTATTGAGAGTGTTGCAGCAAATAATATGATCAAATAAGGAGCAAAGGACAAAGAAAGAGACATTTCTTGTGTGTAAAGCACAGGTGGAGCAGCCCAGACTGCAGCTAAGAAAAGAGGAGGATTAGTCCTTAGAGTTAGCTATGCAAGGGGTACTGTTTCATTTCCCCACCACTTACTGGTGAAGGATCAAGAAAGAAGTTTGATGAATAAGTACAAGAGCATGTCAGGCCACCTTCAGTGATGTATTGTTTACAGCACAAATGACACATTTATTTGACTAATTCTGTGGCTTAGAAGAGCACAATGAGAGTCACCATGGGTTCCAATTTTCAAAAACATTTAAAAAATTTACAGTTTGTCACTTGTTCTTATGAAATTCCAAGAAAATACTTAATATCTTTGTCATTTTTATATACTAGAGGTTTTTATTCACAGATTATGAGAAAGTCTATTGCACTTTTGAAGATGGCTTTTGTTATTGGAGGCAAGATTTGGATGATGATTCAGACTGGGAGAGAATTCAGGGCCCTACCTTTCCCCCAATGAGTGGTCCTGATTTTGATCATACATTTGGCAACATGTCAGGTAAGATCAAATATAATTTGCTTGCAAATTAAAGGAAAAGCAGCTTTAGTTATATCACTGTAAGCTGTTTTCTTCATAGTGGTATTATTAGGATGTAATTTTATCTGCCATAAAAATGAGTCTGGGCTACCATACAAAAAAGTTTATGCAACTGATTATCAGCTTGTATAAATACATCAAAACTAAAAGAAGAAACAAAGGAATATATACGTTGATTGAAGTGAGGAGTTTGGACTCTTCTATTCAAAGTGACTTATCTGTTTGCCTAAGGGGGAAAAAATGCATTTACTTTTTACTGAAATTACTTATTTTTCAACCCAATCTACCACTCAAAACCTCTCTCTTTATATATATATATATTTATGTAAAATTGACCTGCAAGGTACGGAGGGTACCTGTGACCCCAGTTACAACTGCACTTCAAGAACACTAATTATCAGCACGCTTGCAGAACACACCACCAACAGTTATAGCAAAATAACTTAATTGGAAGAGCAGTCACATCATGCATGGATTTTAATTCAACAGATGATACTGAATGGGAATCAGATTTTGAATATGTACGTTGAATGTTTTTCCAAGAACTTGGCTCCAAATTTTTTTCTTGTTCAACAGAAAAAACACAATCTGTCTCAGCTGATTTGCCAGTCCAATTAAAACTAGTTGAGATAATTTGAATTTCACTATGAATCTTGCATATTCCATGCAAGACAAATAACATATGCAGTGATAAATAACTGTAAAAAGTGCAAATTATTCTGGCAAAAGTTACTCATTGGAAAAGAAAAATATTTTTCAGTATGTTATTGCATACAGATTATTCTATCTGATTAAATGAACATTTTCTAAGTAATCTTCAGAACACTGTTTTGTCTCCCCTCTCAACTCCTAGAGTATAAATCAAATGAAAAAAAATGTAAAATTTACTTAATGAAACTCTTGACAGTGATTTCTAGATGTCTTGAAAATGTTAATATATTATATATATTGTGCTATAGAATAGCACACTGTGCTATATCTAAGCTGACATATATAATGCTGCTACATGTAATGTTATCTTTCTGTTGAATATTCATATTTCTATTACCTGCATTTGAAGTAAAACTGCAAACTGCAATGTTAATATCTAGTCATTACATAGACACCGTAGTATTGTTTCACTACTCTTGAATAGCAGGGATGTTAATACATACTTAAAAGACCTGAAGGCCTCAAGACTAAACCTCTGTAATACTGTGGACCTCCACTGGATAATATTTATTTCAGTTCAAATTAAGCTTAAACCTCATTTTGTTTTCTCCACACCTGACTGCGTTGTACAGTATTATGCTTCACACCAAAATGATAAAGCAATATAATAAATATTCTAACAGTGAAAGTGCCAAAGGAAAACCACATTCATTACTGGACAAAATTTCCTACATTTATTCTGAGTTCTCAGAATGAAGGAATGAAACAAAAACAGGACCTATCATGTTGGATCTAAAATGAATGCCATGCTCATCTTAAAGCTAGACACCATGTATCTTTTAACATGTGCTTTTCTAAAGCAACACAGGAAATTATTTATATTTCAGACTTTTTTTTCATGTACTTGAACTTTCTGTGTGAAAAAGCTAGCTAATTTAGAAGTGTAAATAACAAAATATAGTGTACATTACCTAATTATATTTAATGTAAATTCTATGTGTCTAATGTTTGCATTTGTAGATATTAGATATATAGGTTCATAGATAGATATAATAAAATCTAAGATTATAGACAATATTTCAATAAAGCAAGAATTTTCTTTTAGGACTTTTATCTATGCTTAATTTTGCTTTTCTTGTGACAAACATGTGTCTGTAGCCTGTCCTCACAATATTTATGTTTGGCAGCAAGAAGTCCAAATTCTCAGCAGGAAGGAATTAATTCAGAAAAGGATTAAAAAATAACAAATAATGTCCTTTCTTGTTTATGTTGCTTCCCCTTGCTATAAAATATTAATGTAGTCACTCTCACTCCCCAACACACACCCCATATTTTCCATTATTATGTGGATAAAAATTATAGCATGTCAGGAAATTCTATTGCAAATCTACAAGCAATGTCAAACAGTGTTTGACAATGTTTGACAAAACAATGTTTACATTTTTATAAACTAAGTAGAAATCACTCAGGTAAATTCCTGACATTACTGAAGAAAAGGCGGATCTCCCACTGACTTCAGAAGGGCTAGTTTCTGATTTCATGTCTAGCTCTGAGGACCATCTGACAAGCTTCTAAGCTTGTCAGATCTGACAAGCTTCTAAGCTTGTCAGATGGTCCTCAGAGCTAGAGGAGCTCCTTGTCAGTTTAATTCTTGACTGATCAATATAACTCGGGATCATTGTTCACTTCTATTTTGTCAGGAATCCTCCAAGTCATGTGTGCTTGATATTACTGATACCATTTTTAAGCATAAAAACTTGCCCTCATCAAAAAAGAAAAATAAAATAAAATAAAATAAAAATAATAGTACTGATTAAAATGTGCTTATTATCTTGCAGGATTTTATATTTCAACACCCATACGATTTGGATTCAGAGAAGAGAGGGTCCGGATTCAGAGTTTGCCTTTGGTCTCTTCAGATCCATCTTGTCTAAGCTTTTGGTATTGTTTTGTAACCTCTGCAGATTAAATCATTCCTAAACACATACTTTTATCAAGAATAAAACAAAATAGTTTTCTTTCATATATATTAATGCAAGTCAGCATGCTAACCATACAAGCCCACGTCTATTTGGAGTTCCATGACCAATTTTGACTCTAGACATTTTTACTCCATTATAGGTTTGTCTTGCAATTAGCCTTAGTTCTCTTTTACACCCTGCAACCAGCATTTATTTCTATACAGAAATACTAAGAATCCCTGAAATGTTTTTTTTGTGAAGCTTAACTAGGCCTACAGAGAAGATACAGCAAAAGAGCAAGTAAAACTTCTAGTTTTAATTGTATAAAACATTTCATTTTGTTTTCATGCTCAATAAAGTTTAGTTCCAATTTCATAAAACTGTTTAAAAAATAAAAAGCTTGATTTTTTTTTCATGAAATTTCATTTCAATCTAATAATATAAAACATTGTTCTAACCCCTCTAGGTATTACATGTACAGTCCTAATGTTTACCGTTTAAGTGTTAGCATAAGTGATGAACAAGGTGTGGAAAAGATAATTTTCCAGAAAGAAGGAAACTATGGAAACAACTGGAATTATGGACAAGTAACTTTAAATGAAACATTTGATTTTAAGGTTTGTTAAGCTATTAGTCTTTCATATAATTATTTCAGTTTAATTGATATCAAAGTTTTCTTCTAATGATCCACAGCTTTACATTTATTTTTATAGGTATTTTGGTTGGCTTGTCTTTCTATACTAGTTTTCATTGTTGCAAAAGCACTGCCAGAAAGGTGCATTTACCACCTGAGAAAGTGAATACATCTCTGATCGGGGTGCATCAAATTTCCAGGAAATGTGTGTTATGAGATCTCAAGAAGAGAATTATACTTAACTATAATAGTTTACTTTCACATACTATATACTTAATGATTCAAAGACATCAAGATGTTTTTTATCAGCACAAATTCCTTGGTAGTAGAAT
The DNA here is from genome assembly GCA_011075105.1 of Heteronetta atricapilla. Classification (NCBI taxonomy): domain Eukaryota; kingdom Metazoa; phylum Chordata; class Aves; order Anseriformes; family Anatidae; genus Heteronetta; species Heteronetta atricapilla. The sequence continues at coordinate 104,393,659 of CM021731.1, read as the reverse complement.
TGCCTTAAATATGTGTATATTAAAATGCAGTAACAAGCCATCAGATGATAAATTGCAGTTGACCATGGAGATATGCCATTAGATCCGAAGGGCTGGACAGATAAGTGATACAGAATGTTGTGTGTTAAAAATTACATGTATTTATATAAAATTAGTAAAGTTTTTGAATAATTTTAAATTATGTTCATCATTTATATGAAATTCCTGCATTCCTAAGAATGATCTTTTCAGTTTGCATAGCTTTTGTGTTACAGGAAGTCCTGTCTCATCCCTGATGCTCTCCTCTGAGTATAGCACCAGTGTAGATTACAGTGGAAATAAGAACATTTGAAAAAGAAGACTAAATGGTTCTGTATAGGAGGCTGGAAGATGTTTCATTAAGTTATAACATGCTTTTTTTTTTTTTTTTAATGAATTTCAGGTTATCTTTGATGCCTTTAAAAAGAATGGTCCAAGTGATATTGCTTTGGATGATATTGGCCTGATGAAAGGAAAATGTAACGAAAGTAATTATGTAGAACCAACTGCATTTCCAGTTGTTATTACTACCCCTTCAGGTCCCAGTAAGTAAACACTACTGTTGATTGTCATTTCCTATTATTGTATTTGTGTTTGAGTGATTCAAGATTTGCAATAAAATCCTTTCAGTTTTATAAAGTTACCTCCTCAGCAATATAAAATTAACTTCAGGATAGGATGTTAGGGATCATATTCCCTGCCCATGGCTCCATTCATAGCAAAAGTACTAAAGTACTGGTAGTTTCACATCTTAAGCACTCTGCACATTGTCTTCCAAAACTTGAAGAGTGAAAAAGTTGTGATGGTTTAATATTGATGGGCAGCTTAAGTTACTAAACTCTATCACACTGCTCTCACACTTCCTCACCTCAAAAAAACAGGGAGAAAATACAATTATATATATTATATATATATTATATATATAATATAATATATATATAATATAATATATATAAT
>CM021731.1:104358735-104387684 GCA_011075105.1 Heteronetta atricapilla | reverse complement strand
AAAAAAAAAAAAAAAAAAAAAAAAAAAAAAAAAAAAAAACCCTTTCCCACATTTTATTGCTGAGTGTGACATAACATATAGAGAAATATATATATGAGCCCATATATATATATGGGCTCATGGGTTGAGCTAAGGATAGTTTAATTAAACTAAAAGAAAAAAAAAAAAAGGCAAAGGACATGAAGAAGCAAAGAGAGAATACAATTATTCTCTGTTTCCAATCAGCAAGCAATGTTCAGCTACGAACTGTGAAACTGGTCCTAAATACTTGTAGTGGTTTTTTGAGAGGTCAAACATTTTCATAATGAGAGCCCCCTCTTCTCTTTCCCCTTTCCCACATTTTATTGCTGAGTGTGACATCACATGTTGTGGAATATCCCTTTAGTCAGTTTAGGTCAGCTGCCCTAGTGATGTCCCCTCCCCACCACTTGCCCACCCCAATCTACCGGCTTTGGGGAGGGTTGGAGGGAGTCTGGAGGCTGTGCCAGCCCTGCTCATAAATAGATAACAAGAAAACATGAAAACACACCTTGGAAGTTAACTTCAGGCAAATGATTAGTGGTAGAAAGCCCCTGTAGTAAGTAGTAGCTGAGTCCTGATGTTGAAACACCAGAGAAAACAGCGTTCAAACTGTAGATATTAGCCAAAAGTATAGTGACAAAATGTAATATTAAAAAAAAAATGAAGTGGTCATGTGGTGTATAAATCTGTATAAAATGAATTAGGGAAGATCTGTGTTATCCTTCAATATGATACAAAACTACAGTCTAAGCAGTTCCTGTGTAAAAACTGACTTGGTTGCACTCTTACCTCATCAAGGCATGACACATAAATGCCGTCTGCAACCTGATGAAAAATATGAATATTATCTATCATCTTCAAAGAAGTTTGATATTACTTTGATGGATATGGTGCAAGTTTACTAACACTGACAGTTTCACTACAAATGTCATATCTATAAACAAGAGATGAAAGAATTTGCATTGAGCTCATTTCCTTTGCTAGACCTAGAGCTTCAGTGAGAGGCATTTACATCATTCACAGTACCACAGAAGCTCACTGAAAAGTCTGATTTTTTTTGTCTGGGTATGGGGTAGGGGAGACGGATTTGCTTTTGTCATTTACACAAGACTATCAGCTTACACTTTCATCTAAAGCAAGGATTGCTTAAATCTTCTTATTCATTTGTAACTTGTCTTTTAACACAAATCACAGTGTGGAAATTGTAGTATAGATTCCACACTTCAGATGTGTATGTTAATATAAAGTAAGGTTTTGGTCAAAGCCAGAGTATTTTTTTTTTCTGTAAAGGTCATATGTAATTTTCTACAGTGTTGAGAGAATTGTTCATTATCCTTGATAAAATGACTGAGGGTGTTGATTTTTTTTTTTTTGTTTGTTTGTTTGTTTTTTGGTTCTCTAATTAGCATCTGGAATACAACCCAGAATAACTCCATATGAATTTATCTTTAAAGATTTACAAGAAATTTTAAAAACATTTTTCCATGAGCAAAATCAATTGCTTCCATTGCTTTTCCATGCAAGACAAAGAAGAATAGATCATTACTGATGTCTTACATGTAGCCAACACCAGATCAGGTTTCATCATAAACTGCTGAAGTTCAGCCGTTAAGAAAGTTGGTTTTGCTCTGCTCATGTCATAAGATGAATCTGGCTATGAATTCTTTGTCCAGGTTTGCAATAGTTCTCTGCCTGTTTCTATGGGCATTAATATTCCATAAGAAAGCCAATGTAAGTTTTATTTGTTGTTAATGGTACATACAGAAATCAGTTGTCACTGTAACTCATATAGCTGAAATGTAATACACATTTTAGTGAAAGTGTGATTTTTAACAGTTCCTTTGCCTTTCAGAGAGTTCAATCTATTTTGACAGGTTTGATTTAAAATAATAATAATAATAATAAACAAAATAAAACAAAACAAAATAAAAAATAAAATAATAAAAGGTTGTAATGAGAAAGTTGAAATCTTTCTTATATTTAGTGGAACTTTCTCCCAGTGGAATTCAATGGACAACCTCAGTAAGACTTCGTAAGTCTTATGAAGTCCTTATACTAGAGACTCACAGCATGAAATTCTGACAGACATACCAAAATACAAAATGTAAACCAATAAGGGGATAATGTTTAAACAAGTACTATGTTGACAAAATCATGTTTAATTAAAGTAATAAAATGAGAAAAACAAATGGTAGAATTCTTCTACCTTTACTTCTGTGTCCTGGAAATGTTAGAAGAACAGTGTTTGTTTCTGAAAAAAAGTAATTGAGAGCAACTGAAGTGATTTCTTTCCAATAGTACGGCTGAAATAGGATTTCTCAACATGCAGTAAAATTTTGGGATATGAAGCTGATATGCTCTGGATGTAAACCACCTTTCTGTACTATATATTGAAAGAGAATATTGAGTATATACAGCACTGTTAATTGTGCGTGTGTGAGAGTGTTTATATGTGTGCATATACATATCTAAACTACTTGCTTTTATATAAATGTTATGTTTATATATACAAGTGCAAATACATGTTTAGGAAAAAGACTTTGTTTTTATTGGAGCTGTTGTTTCAAGGAAAGAACAAATGGCTACTTTTACTATTTAAAAAGATTTAGCTAACAGAGTTAAAAGATTTAGCTAAAAGAGCTTTTGATTCCTGATGAAATCAAAATAACAGTGTAACTCACATATCAAGTACTATATGTTAGTGGAGTGGTTGAGACCCATTTTTCCAAAAACATTACATAATAGGAAAATTATAAATCTCACTTTAGTCAGTCTTTTGATGTTCTGTTTCAGAATATATACAAGATTTTGTACATTGTTTTGCTGTCATTAGAGTAAAAGGTATCATCATAGCTACCAAGGCAGATATTTTAAGTGTCAATTTTGTTGTTGTCATATATCTAGATATATGAGAGATATCTTTTCATAGAGATATCATTTGAGATATCTTTGAAAAGATATCTCAAAAGATATCTTGAGATATCTTTTCAGGCTAAGCATAGATGTCATCTGGCTGTTTAATACAGACTTAAACTGGAAATCAAAAAAAAAAAAAAAAAAAAAAAAAGTCTTAAATTTTAAAAGCATTGACCCTTTCACAATTCTCCCATTTAGTATATAAATACTAGGTGTGCTAGTTAGTGTTGCCTGACTCATTAACAATATATGACACCACTTCTTCGTAGATGTATTTGCACACAGTTCTGATGCCTTCACATATTGCATTAGAGTATGTTTAGAAAAGTCTGAGTACCTGAGCAGACGTCTTTAGTGTTTTTCTAAGTTCCTTCCTTCCAAAATCTGAAGTTAATCTCCATGAATTTATACTCTGATATTGCACTGGAAATTTTTATTCCATTTATCCTTATAGAAGTTCAAAGATTTTTCACTTCAAAAATATCACCTTTCCCCCAGTGGGGAGAATAGTAGATATGCTATTAGACATATTTGTTTTGAAATATTTGGGTTTCAAACCTCCTTGCATAAAAGCTTAATTTGGAAGTATTATTTTAATTATTATTATATTTAATTGATGAGTTAAACAATAGTTGTTGTAATAATAATAATAGTTAATTTTTAATAGATTTTATAAGTTTATGGAATGAGAAAAGAAACTGCTCTTTATTTCTTAGCCAAGATGAACTGCAAAATGGTGAAAACACCATGTGAGAAATTTTTTAGAATTTTTGAATGTTTTTCAACGAAAAATTTTGCTACCAAGAAACTTTCAGGTAAATTCTAGTGGTTTCCATTATAGATCCACATGGTCTTGCTACGAAGTTTATTTCCTAGATGACAAAATGGGCTTTAGTATCTCTGCCAATGCTTCCACAAAATCAAATATATAATAAGCAAGGCATGATAAATGCATGAATGCTTATATCTGGTGAATGGAGAGGTTTCCCGTCTTATATACATGTTTTCTAGTTTTTATGTTAATACACTAGGAAATTATACAGTTTTCTTCACATTTTCTGTCATGTGTGCAGCTTGAAGACCAGTAATAACCAAATGAAACAAATTATATCCTTTCCTGCCTATATGGGGAAGACTTCTCGTAACACCATCATGAATGCAGTTGTGCACCTCAGCACTAGCGCTTCACAACCAGCATTGTCTGACCTACAGATGGCATGAATTGTATGGGTCAGCAAGTCTGCCACTGCAGCTTACAGTGTTAATGTTAAACTGAATATCTTCTTCATAAAATTATTATTTCCAAATTGTCTTTGTAGACAGATGATTGCAAAAATAAAGTAATAGATGAATTATGTTTTGAAATGTTTTCTTTTTCAGATGACTGTGGAGGACCAGTTGAACTCTGGGAGCCAAACAGCACGTTCAGCTCTGAAAATTTTCCAAACTATTATCCTAATCAAGCATCATGTAAGTCATTCTCTTCTAAGTCTTCAGGAAAAGTTTAGTTGGATTAAGGTTTTAAATGTGCTTTTAATTGTTGTCAAGAAAAAAAAAAAAAAGCAAAAAAAAAAAAAAAAGATCTAAGCTAAATACTTTGGGCTCTTTTAATTGAAGTCTCTCTATATAGAGACTATAGAAGCTAGGGATTCTTATGCCAATTAATTAAAAAGTGATGCTGATAAGCATAATCCCTTGGAATAGTTTCAGACAAGCCAGATACATTATGTCTTTTATGTCAGATATTTTTGTATCAATACACATGAGAAGGTGTTGAAAGTCCACATTTTAGCATTTCATCCCAACATATTTGTCAGGTTAGTAGTTTGGTCATCACCCCTTTGTTAAATAGTTCACCTATTAAAGTTGAAATTATATATGTATACAATTATATAATTATATATGTATATAGGGATTATCTTTATTGAATATTTCTTAATATACCAGTGAAAAGACAGCATTAATCTACTAATGTTACTTGATTTAGATGAAGCTACAGCTGGCAAAGGTGAAAAGAAAATGAGATTTATGATGTTTCAAGATAGTATGTGCTGTGTGCTGTTGATGGATTAGGCAAGGAGGAGAATTTTGCTGTTGCTTTTTAATTAAATTTCAATTATTTATTACTTTACCTTTAACAGGAGAATTGAGCTGGGATGTTAATCGCAAAAGTTATTTTGTGTTTCTGTCCCACTCTTATGTTCAGGTATTAATTTCACAAGTTCCCAGACACAATTGTTTCTAGTGAGAAAATACTTTTCATTCTATGAAGAGAGAAAAAGTGTTTTGTGTTGTTTGTTATTTTTAACTTCCTTTGCAAGATTTCTTTCTTTGCAAGTATCCACAGTCACTTAGAATAAATATCATAAATTTGGTTTAAACAGAGGCAAATGCATCTTTCGTAAAAAGAGATCTAACTTGAAAGACAGGTTTCTGTGAATGGTTATAGAAATTATTTTACTATCCAATAGTATAGAGCTTAAGTGACAAGACTCTCATGTTTTCACAGTTACAAAAGAACTACCTTTCTTATGTCAGGAAAAAAAAAAAAAAAAAAAAAAAGACACCAAGAATGGTAATAATCACAATTATTTCTATTTCTGTCTATGTCTTAGAAGACTAAATCCAATTTTCAAAAGCATTTTAGAAAATTAGAGTAAATGGGATTTTAGATCTGGACAGCTTAAGTCACTTCTAAAGTTGAAATTTAGACTTCTGCATCTCATGGGTAATTCTGAATATTTTAACAGAGATTTTTTTTTCCTTCAATGTGAAAATGATACAAAAAATGTGACAACCATTAAGTTGATTTTTGTGTTTGTATGTTACTGTTTTCTAGGCGTATGGTACTTAAATGCCGAAATAGGGAAGAACATTCAACTTCATTTTCAGGTTTTTGATGTGGAATGTATTCATGATATAGTTGAAGTCAGAGATGGCAGAGGACCAAATTCTTCCCTTTTGGGCAAGTAAAACTGCTGGGTAGTAAAATGAATGCAATTAGGCCACGGCAGCAAACTGATTGATCTGATGTAAAGGAAATCAATTCTCTCTTTCTTTTACATTTCTTCAGATTTATACATTTTATAAATTAGCAGGAAAACTCAAGAAAACATACAGTATGTGACATCATGTTTCCCAAATGTTTGCACACACTCAGCTTTCCATACAATCCAAAAGAAATTAACTTCTCAATAAATAAGACTGCTCATGTATGTGCAGAAACAGAACAATATTCATGTGTTGGTCAAACTTTATTTTCTATACTGATGTATCAAATTTGGGGTTGAGCTTTGGCATCACAATCTGATAGCAGTAAGTCTTTAAGAAATGACTGTATTCACATGGTAGCAATATTTGCATTGAATCCTAAAACATTTTGAAATAAATAAGTTCAAAATAACCTAAATGTATTCATGTTCTCCTGGAGAGTAGCTGTCTATACAGGACAAGGCCCATTGCCAGATGTCTTCTCTGCAACAAACCAGATGACAGTAATCCTTTTTACGGACAAGACTGTAACGAAGAAAGGATTTCTTGCAAACTTCACTACTGGCTATCATCTAGGTACAATCTCATGTCTTTAAGAGGTTCCAAAGGTCTACATTTATGAAATACATTTATGAAATGTACTTACATTTCATAAAAAGTTGAGAGTAGGAGATGACTCTCAGTCCTTAATCAACAGAAATATCAAAGACTAACAGTTACTCTTTTCAATTTATGTTTTCTAGCAAGAAATGTGACATTTTTGTTACTTTACAATATACCCAGTTGGCTGATGTCAGTACCGTCTGCAACTCTGATCAATAGTATAGGAAAAAGTGACTTGGTGTTTTGACCAGTGAACCATCTAAATGCTAAGACGGCAAATACGAACTATTATTTACACAAGCTCTGGAAAAAGAACATCATTTTGTCACTCATATGATGGTGCCATTAATGTGTGTTTAAATGCATTTCTAAATTACTTATTACCGATCACACTAGAAGAACACAATGTATATGGTAACTCAGATTGAAATATGGTCTTTCATGCAGCTTTAAAAATTTGATCCTTAATGTATGAAGGATTTGAGAAGAGTTACTTTTACATGTTTAGACAGCAGTGTATCTGATCCCAGCCAGTTTCCTGCTGATAGAGTCTTGTTTGTGCTGGGAACTGCAGTTGGACTTATCACCTGCATAATACAGCTATCATCTCTACAAAACCATGCAAACTGGAGCCAAATGCTAATGTGCTTAACAGAACAAATCCTTACACTAACTCTAGGTCAATGTTATTGAAAATAATTAAAGGCTTTGTATTACTTTGTGGAAGTCTGACAACAGAAAAGAGAGAATGGAGAAGCAGTATGTGTTCAGAGACGTGTGCAGTCTCATTCACTTGCATGAACAGAAAGTCAACAAGAATCTACACTCTTTTGCTTTCTTTTAATATCATAAAGTCAGCCAGGCATGGCTAGCCAGCTGCAGCTTTTTTATAGATTAACAGTAATAGTGATATATGTATATATATTTTTTTAATCTCTGACAAATCATAACCATTGATTTACGGTTGGTAAATCAACTTGCCTTGTTCAAGACTGACAGGTAGGTTTATATGGGTACATGACCATTTTACTGCTTCTTTTTCTTCCTTTCTATCACATTTGTTCAGCTCAACAACACTATGACTATTTTTTTAACTGGTTCAGTAAAGATGAAGCTTTGCCCATGTTTTGTTATAAAATAAATTATTATGCTTATAAAGCCAGAGTTCTCAAAGTGGCCATTGCAGGTCTGGTTAAATATATTAAAAGGTTGTCAATTGCAGAAGAATTAAGCTTATTGACAATCTTTGCAGCCGAAGGACACAGACTAATACCATATTGTAAGTAAATAAGCAAATTTTGTAAGTAAAGAAGATTTTTCTTCACATTTTATTTTTCCATGAAATACTAAGATTTTCATAACAAAGAATAATTTTACAATAAATACTTTTTGATGATATGCAATATAATAAGAAAAGCATATTTGAAAATCTTATCTTCATCTGGCTGTGTAAGTAGGAACTAAGTTCTGTGGAAAATCTCGCATCAGTTGTGGCCAGAGAATGTGTGAAAATCTGGTTCAGGAATTACAGAAATCATACTCTTTTACGTCCATGTTAGATAACAGGCCATACTGGCTGATAAATTAATCTTTTTGTAAGAATATTAAAAATTTAGAAGGAGAGTAATTGTCTTGCCTTAAATAAGATTTAAGATACAACAAATGGTGCCATTAAATACACTGGTGCCCTCACAGCAAGGATTACAGCTTTATATTTACTCTATATGTGATCCACATTTTTTACATAACTGATACTGAAGTGGATTAATCCTGTTTTTGTGAATGCTTTCCTCATTCATTTCTATTACTTTTGTCTCCCCTTTCCTCCCAGCTAGGTTTTGAAAGGAGACTCTTGTCTGTTAATGCCTCTTTACTTGCACGTTTGACTTGACACACTTTAAAGCCACTAAGCTTCTGTGAAAGTGTTGAATGTCCAAAATTTGACAGTATTAGTCACTTTCAACAGGATTTAATCATGATTTGATTTTTCTCATCCACCCCTAAGATTCATTTGTGTAGCAGAAGAACACTAGTAACCGAGTAATGCTAACTGTAGCAGAAACTGTAAGGTGTAATACCACTGATTTTATACTTAATTAACTTCTATTTATCTGAAAATCATCATTATTTTGAAAAAAAAAAAAAAGGGGGAAAGTAAAGGGAAATCATAAGAAGAAGGCATTAGGAAAAAATCCTGTATACTATCCACCCAATTTTATTTTCAGGTAAACTGGCTGATCTCCACCAAACTAATATTTATTGTTTTACCTTTCCAGCAACTGTGGTTTCATTTTCATTTTGTGTTCTCCTTCAGGAGCGTGTACACTTGAGGAATATCAGTGTCGTAGTGGAGCGTGTATACCATTGCATAACCTTTGTGATAACCTACCTCAGTGTGAAGATGGCTCTGATGAAGCGAAGTGCAGTAAGTTTTATTTCATACATAGAGAAGTAATGCATGAGTATTTGGTAGGAGTTTCATAGGCAAACAGACACAGAACCTTAGCTAGTGTAAACTGCAGCAGCTGCATGTAAGCCATGCAGATTTACACAGCAGTATCTGACTTTGTCAGGGACAGAGAAGCAGTCACATTTCTGAGACAACACATGTAATCTTGTGTAAGTCTCTAGGAAAGGTAGGAAGTTACTCTGTACTTAAAACTATGACTATTTACAGTGACCTCAAAATAAAATGAAAACTCGTTACACGCTCTCATTCTGTATCTATATCATTTTCAAAATGTAGTATTTTTTCCTGTTATTGATTTCATTTTCATAGCAGTATAAATGCTGTAGTGTGTGATAGAGATTAAGAAGTCTTCCTGAGAGAAACTGTCAAATAGTGGGAAGCCAAACTGTGTCACAGAGCACCCCTCAGCCTGCCTGGACTCCACCTCATGCTGCCATTGCCATAGGATGAAGGCGTGGCACAAATGCAAAACTAACATCTGTTGCTCTCAGTGGATGTGCAGGTTCCTGCAAGAAAATTGATAGTTGCAAATGCTTAATCATCTGATAAAATGGTTCTTTCCAAAATTTAGGTGTTCAATATATGGTTTCATTTTGCATAACATGGAAAGAATGTTCCCTAAACAACAACTTCAGTGTAAAATTTGTTAAAACTACATTGGGCCTAGCACAGAAATCACATTGCTGTTTCTGACAATGTATCATGAAACATTAATGGGAGGGTTAAAAGCATACTTCTAAGCTCAATATATCATCATCTTCCTTTGTTTTAAATATATCATAAATATATCATATATCACAAATATGCTGACAATTCTTATTGATTTCAACATCTTTTATATGGATGTATATGTAATGTCTGACAGAGCAGTGTTAGTGTCCACATTAATGCAATTAGCTGGTTTTTTGCAACCATATTCTGACTTTAAAAATGCACAAATAAAATTCACTTCAGCTTCTTCTTAGCCATTGCTAAAGAAGATCTGAAGAAGGTAACCATCACCTAAATTAACATTATGTACATTTTCCCAAAGATGTATTTTACCATAGATTGTCTATTTCTTCATAACAAATTACCTCACATTAATGGATAGGGACAATTGCTTCCAAAAACCCATTTAATCCAAAAGTTGGCTGAACAAAATAAAATGCAAATTCAATTAGACACCCTCATTTTGAGTCTTTTCAATGTCCAAAATACTTGCTCATTTTCCTGAAACCAATTTCAATTTCTTATCATATAATCATTTTAGATTAGACAAACTGACATTTTCAAATACTCCAACTCATGAAACTTCCCAGGGACTCCAAAGAAAAGACATAGGATATCTCTTTCTTTGAAACTTCTAAATTACATGACATTATAATTAACCACTTGTTGAGTGCTCAGTAAGTCTCTTACTGCTTACCAGCAGTGTATTTGGAGATTAATGTAGATCTGATGAGGAGAAAGGAAAAGGAATTATAGTTCAAGTAGAAGACAGGAAAGGTGTCAAAAGTCATTTAGAGAAATCTCACAGAGCAAGCAATTCTGAGATTTTAAAGACTGCTCCAAAATTTTATATGAGTGATGTTTAACAATAATTAACCACTGTCTATCAATTATTTCATTCATGTGCTCTGGGTGTCAAATATATATATATATTTTTTAATAAAGTAGATAAACGTTAATTTTTATGGAAATATTTTGTTGCAAAAAGGTTTTCTGGAGAATGAATATTTTTCCAAAAACAGTATTTCAGCGACCAGTAAATTGCTATTGAATTATATTCCTTTCCCTGCTTCATGCTGGCAACAGCTGTTATCTGCCTCAAGTTCAGCTGTAGCCTATGAGTTATAGATGGAATTCTGTTGACCTTCTGCTCCAGCTTCCTTAGTCACCATGACAGTAGCATAAGATTTTTCACCACATACTTAGTTTTTTTTTCTGATTTTTTTTTTGTTGTTGTTGTTGGAAAACCTTTGATAGAACTACTGTTTTTCAGAGAGCTTTTTTATTATTATTGTTATTATTTTAACTTAAGCTGCTGTGATGGTTTTACTCGAGTGGGCAGCTGAGCTCCACCACAATCCCTCTCTCACTCCTCCCCTCCTCAAAGAGGAAGGGGGAGAAAAAGACAACACAAAGAGCTCGAGGTTTGAGATGAGAATGATTTAATTAAAGGGAAAGGGGAATGGGGAGAAAAAGAAACAAAAGAAACAGAAGAAACAATAAGGCCGCACGGAAGCACAGAGAGAAAGGAAAACAAGTTATTCTCTACTTCCCATCAACGAGCGATGTTCGGCCACGTCCTGGGAAGCAGGGCCTCAAAAGGCGTACCGGTTGTTCAGGACCCCTCCCCCACGAGAGTCCCCTTTTATTGCTGAGTGTGACATCAGGTGTTATGGAATATCCCTTTGGTCGGTTTAGGTCACCTGGTGATGTCCCCTCCCCATCAATTGCCCATCCCCAGCCTGCTGGCTCTTGGGGGCTTGGAGGGAGTTCTGATGCTGTGCCAGCACTATGCAGCAATAGACACAGCACTGGAGTGATACCAGTGCTGTTCCAGCTACGAGTGCAGAGCACAGCACTGTGTGGGCTGCTGCAGGGAAAGGTGACTCCATCCCAGACAGACCCAACACAGCTGCAATGAAAGCAGACACTTAAAGTTCTCATAACAATTACAACTAGAAAATCCATTTTTCCTGTCACCTCTGGTTTTAACCTTACTTCTAGTCAGTGTTACTGAGTATCATGTAGTTAAAGCTTCACCACCGTATTTCAAAATTTCATAGTATTGGCTAAGAAGAAATAGTTTTTAGAGTAGATGGAAAATATACTATTTATCATCTATTCATGAGACTTGCAAAACACGGGCTATGAAACCATCCTGTCACAGAAATATAGAAGGAAAAAAACCATTTCCTTCCTGTGGGATACAATATCTACATACTGGGTTTATTACTGCTGTAATGTACCTTAACTACTTTTGTTCTTTGCTAGCAATAATATTCCATTGTGTGGAGGGGGGATTGTTTGTCTTTCATGGTGTTTTTTGGTTTTGTTTTTTTTTGTTCTTTTTTTTTTTTACCACCTGCCTAAAATGCTTCTATCTATTTTGGTCTACAGTAAGGTTGCTTAATGGTTCTTTAAGCACCAAAGGGCTGGTACAAGTAAGGACTGGGGAGACATGGTACTTGGCGTGTGCAGATAATTGGAATGAACAGATTTCAGACAGTGTTTGCCACGAGCTGGGATTAGGGTGAGTGAAAATATTCAGAATACTCAGTCTTTGTTTGCAGCTATTCTGACTCTGTGTATTTGTGTTTTCCTGATTTTACTTGTCATCTATACCATAAAAAAAAGACAAAACAAACAAATATACTTTTCTGTGATAAATGAAGTGTGAGGTCAGCCAACAAATTTGTAAGTGTCGCAGCACCTGTTTTGATGGCATTTATCACAGTGTTGCAAACTTTGAATATGGTAGATTAGGCATGAACATACACATTGGAGAACACTTTGAGTCTGATATGGAGGTGTTAGTCTTTTATCATTTTATGTTACGATTTATCATTTTTATGAGGATAGCTCCAGATTAAATCTGGAGAAAACAACAGCCTTGACTGCTCCACTATCATACTGATGTTCATCTCAAGTAAATTCAAGATAACCACTTGAGTATCCTGCTCCCAGTACATTTCATACTTATCATTAGACCTTAGCTGTTGGGTTAGGAAACTGTATTTCTCTTGAGGTGTGGTTGAGGGTGGAGGGAGAAAGGAAGCGTATGATTGAAAAAATTGATTTGGCTTCAATCACTTCAATCAGATGAATTTCTAGGGAAGGGGTGAGGAGGGTTGAGTTCAGAAGTGTTGTATTTTTGCAAATACAGTAAAATTTATGGCATGAATTCTGACCTCACTTTCACTACATGAAACTTTATTGCCATCCATTGAATAATAAATGTCTTTCCTACAGTGCTGAGGTTTTTAGGGAATGTCACTCACCCAAGTAATAACCAAATGAAAGTCTTAGCTTGCAGTTTATCATGGTCTCTAACCAAAGTAGGAAGCCTGCAAATGCCTGTCTCCTAAATTAATTTTAGAAACCACACAGTTAGGAAGATGTACAAAAGCAGCTAAATGTTGTTTGAAAGTATTTTTAATCATCTTATGAAAGAATGTGTACTGTTTTATTTTTTTAAGAATGTGTACTGTTTTATTTTTATTTCATTTGGGTAGGTCTTGCATTTATCAAACACCTGCATGCACAAATCCTGATTGTAATATGTATATGTAATTATCTAATTTATGCATGCATATAAGGACATACAGAGTATGACTAAATGTTCTTCTAGTCAAATGACCTTGTCAATTACAATGACCAGTAGCCTTCTTCCTCTCTCCCTGCCTGCTCCTGCCTCCTTTTCCTCCATAACTTCTGGACACTGGTCATTTTGTGGTTTAGTTCACATTTTGATATTTCATGGGCTTAAGTGAACTTTGTTTTCCATAGAATTTTCTATTAGCTTTTTAAAATTACTTATACTTTTGTCTCCATACCATTCTATGGCAATATATTTCAGAGTTTGTCTGTATAACAGAGTCAAATACACTTGTTTTTGTTTGTTTGTTTGTTTGTTTGTTTTTTGTTGTTGTTGTTGTTTTTTAAAAAAATCTATTAATTTTCCTAATTAGTTCTTTTTAATTCCATTGTTGAGTTTATTCACATATAGTATTTTTAAACTGAAAATGTATCATATTCTTATATCTTGGGTACATTTTCTTTTACAAATCCTGCAGAATAGGATAAAATTATCACATGTATATAGAAATCCCTTAAGCATCAAGCTATTTCTGCATTCTTTGAATCTCCCTGTAACAGCATATTTGTTAATAACTGGCACTGTATTTGTTAGTAAATGGATGGCTGTAATAACAGGTCTTGGATAGGCTACAGCTCATGCTGCTATACTGAAATAACTACCTAGAATCATGCATTATCAGAGCAAGAGGCTAAAGTTCATCTGGGATGATTTACTTTTGCTGTTAATTGGTTATACATTTTCTAGTGTTGTTTCTTATTTAATCTGTGAAAAGGAAACAATGAGAGTTCTGCAGCATATCCTGATTATTTATGTAGGTGAGCAAGGTGCAGTGTTCAACACAGATTCTGGTAAATCACACAGCAGAATTATTTTGCTTCCATATTTCAAGTATGTGACTGTCATATTTGTGATATGTGCCAAATAAGTACATCTGGAGGGATGCCTGTGTGTTCATCTACAAAATGCTTGCAAATTATTTCCCTAACCTATATTCTGAATGAGTCCAGAGTGCATGATGCAAAAATTGGTGGAACTGAGAAACCTGAACAAGAATCCTTTGCTCAGCCTACACCTCATGTGTATCTGATGATGATGTTCAATTTGAGTATTGTTAGCACCTCTTTTATTTGAGCCATCAAATGATACATTGAGCTTTTGATCACTCTTCTGGTTTCAAACACATTTGTTTCTTTGGGTCCAGAGCCAGATGGGTTTTTACTGAATTTTACCCAGGAATGGGGTCAAACCTTGCAGTTTTGCTGTAACCAGAAGTCCAACAAAGAGTTTAGAACTTGCTCTCAACCCTGCAGTCTTTTTTCTTCCAGAACTCATTAAATCCTTGAGAAGGAAATGAGTACACTGGAATATGATTTCTTTTTTGAGATGCCCGGGTCAGTTATATTTTCATTTACCTCATTAATGAACGGTAAGTAGTAGCTGCATGCCTACCTCCTTGAAATACCTGACAAAGTCATGTTTTTGACTGTCAGACCTAGGCCTTCCAGCATGGCAAGAGCCTGCTGTAGAGGCAATGTGAATAATGTACTGGATGTAGCAAAGAACCTGTTTCTCAGTGTGTTGAGACTGTTTTGCATCACTGAGGACCAGAATTAGGACAGTCCTAATAACTCAGTGATAGACTTAATGTCATGTCAGTTGTCAACAAGTTATAATATACACTTTGACCTGAAAGCCATGGGAAGAGTCTTGATGGATTTTTTTGATTTTTAGGTCCACAGCTTCACTTGGGATGAGACATTGCTAGTACACTAGCTTGTACTAGTACACAGACAAGCTAGACACTAGTTTGGTAAACCCATTGGTTTAAACTTCTTTTCAAATCCAGGAAGCATTGAGAGGTTATTTTTATTTACCATTTGCATATTTTCTTACAAAGAAATTTTGTGTACACAAGCATTTAGAAAACAGCTGCTCTCCATATGAATTCACTTGTGAACAAAGATTTATTTATTTATTTATTTATTTATTTATTATGCCAAAGAATGTGTTCATTGTTTGTAATTTGCTACTACTCTTCAGTGGTTGTTTTTCTCATGTTTGTCATAAAATCAGTGGACAAAGCAGAAACACTGCCCTGTGGCTTAAACACAAATTAAACAAAATGCAAACATCCTTGCAGCCTGGAAACTAAACAATGAACTACAGAATGTGAATCACAAATGTATGAATATATATATATTTCAAATAAGTGTGTGGATTTTTTTTAGGTAGTAAAAGGAATTGTACATATTGGACAAATGACACTCTTATAGTTTGAATCTAGTTTGAAACTATAGTTTGAATAGTCTGAATAGTTTTTCTGAAATTTAACATTTTATCTGAATCTTTCCTAACAGTCAATATAGTGCTTATTGTTACTGAACATATCTGAGACAGAGAGACTGAAACCGTAAATAATGCTGTAGATCTGTGTGTAAGAAATTTATCCAATATTCTTCTGTGAGTTTTGGCTAGTGAACATGTTGAATGGAACGAGGGCTACTTAATACCTATGTTAACTTCTTAAAAGTCATTTTTGTCACAGCCTTCAAAATTTCTAACAGACAGACCATTTTCATTAACAGAAGACCCAAAGTGGAAAGCCAAGATACATTTTACTTTTAGGATCTGGCCTATGACAATCTTTTTTCCTTTTGAAATTATAAGAGTCTACATGAGTAGAGATAAAAGCTATCATAATATACCATTATCATTCCCTCCGTTTGAAAACTAGCTGTATTTTGAATGTTAATCAGTTTTAGGAAAAGTAATCTTATCAGAACATTTTCTCTTGGGTACACCTAATCTATGTGCTGAATGATGCCATGAATCAATGAAAATTAAAGAGCTGTGATGCTCTGTCTGTCTAGAGCTGTCCAGAGTTTCTGGACCTGCTAAACTATCATGTTCTTATTAATCTGAGAAGCTCCAGTAAAAGCACATGATTTCTATGATTTCTTATGCTTACAGAAATGCTTAAGACTCATCATTTACCAATAACTTAATTAAAAGAGTAGCAGCTTGATTTTACAATCACATAAAGATTTAGCAATCTCCAGCTGTGTGCACTTCAGGAAGTCAAAGTAAGAAAACAAATGAATCAAATGTAATTATCAAAGGTTTTCTCCTAGTGACTTTTTCCATAGAGCAGGTCATAGAGCTCTCCTAGTGGCACATCAGGGCTACTGAATACCTCCTTTTTCCTATGCCTAATCTTACTCTTCACACACAGCAGATTTGCAGGCAAATAGTAGACTGTATACTTCCCAGGAGAGTGAGTGCACTTGAAGTCGTACTGCCTTGATAGGTGCTCTCTGTATTAAACCTGCACAAATCGTTGTCTTTTCATTCTTGAAATAGCTAAAAGATCACATGGAAGCAGGCTGTAACCCCCAAAACAATTATGTAGTTTGACCTCTGCTGTCTTTTTTACCCAGGTTTCCTCACGAGCCAAGGAGTATATGTTCCAAGCCGGGCATATGCAGTATTACAAAGTATATGATGCAGAATAAGCTATGAACAAAATCTAGATATGTGTTGGAAACATCAAAACACTTAATCTCACCAATTGTTCACAGAACTGCTGGTGTTCAAAATGCCATCGTTGCAGAAGAGGGAATCTAGGAGTACAGCCTTATTCAGATGAACTAACCTGTTCAATGGAAGACACAATATCCTTGATTTATTCCACAAATCTTAGAATCATAGAATCATTTATGTTGGAAAAGACATTCAAGATCACCACATAAAACAATCAACCTGACCTACCAAGTCCCATCATGCCCCTTAGTGTCATGTCCACATGTCTCTTAAACACCGCTGGGGATAGGGACTCCACCGTTTCCCTGGGCAGCCCATTCCAGTGCCTGACCAGCCTCTCTGTGAAGAGATTCCTTCTAATATCCAATCTAAATCTCTTCTTGAGAAGAGGTTATTGTTATTCTGTTATTTTGATTTCAACAGATCTGTAGGGTGAAACTTAACTTCTAAGGTAGAGTTAATTCCATTAGATTCTTCATGAAATAAAGTATATTTTCATTTCTTCTCTAGGCACAAAGGTAAAATAGCAATGAAATTACATCCTGCAAAACAGCAAAAATGTGATATGCTAAGGTTCGGCTTGTTACTCATCAATTTTGCATACTAAGTTTTAGCTCCATATATTTTAGAATCAGTATTGCAAACCATTTAGCGTGGCACCTAAAAGCACAAATGGATTATTTACTTTCATTAAAATAATTATTTCTATCTATTTCAATATAATTGTAGCATTAGAGATCTTAGAAGAAGGTGTGAGAATGAAAGTAGGCAAGTAGCAATTTAATCCATGGAGTTTCAAAATCTCACAAATCTCCAGACAGTCAGTATTTCACTAAAAAAAAATAAAAATGCTGCAGTTTATTCCACCACCATAATCATTTCCCAAACAGTCCTCCACAAGTTAAATATCTAAAAACACAAAAGTGTGTCTTTTTCTTCTAGGGATGCAAATATGTCATCAACTGTATTATTCACTGGAGATGGCCCGTTTGCTGACATCACCAAAGCAGCTAACCAAAGCCTCATTTTAACAAAACGGTAGGTAGAGTGAGGTTTCTTCCTCATACAAAGGATAACTGTAAGTATGGTGACTGATATTTATACAATAATTTCTAGCTCAAGTTTTTCTGAGGGGTAACGTGTTTCTGTACAAGCTCTGGAGTATCAAAATAGCTAGGTCTTTTTCTCTATCTGCTGATAAATTTTATATAACACTGGGCAAACCCCTCTTCCCCCTTCCATTCGAGTCTATTTTTGAATTTCAAAGGAAAGAGATGTTTGCTGCATTTTATAGCCAGCATTCTGTACAGTTTTATGTGAAGTCTTTGAACATTGACTATGAACATTGAAATGATAAATACCATTATTTTTACTTGCATATTTTATTTGTAAATGCTGTTTACAAAGTACTTCTTATGTAGAGATCTCTAAACTATGAATATATAATACATTAATTTGAGCACCAATAGAAGGATTAAAATGGAGTGGTATCCCCCAATGTTATATAAGAGATAACACACTAGGTTCTCTCCAAAATCTGTAGCAAAAAATATGCACTTCCAAATTGTGATTCATCAAGTTATCTTTGCTGGAATAAAATGAATCACATTTTGTAATCCATTGACTTTATTGATATGAGTTTAGACAAATGTTTAGACAAATTAATCTCACTCAAAAATGACTTCTGGGTTTGTCTCAACATTTAGAACTGAATTATTAGGTGAGATGATCCTTGGAATGCATTTGATTATACCCTTAACCTTTCTCATTCCAAACGAACTTCAGTTCACTTGAAGTGATTCTGAAGGATCCTACAAACAGGTACTATTTCTTGTAGATTATATGAAACTGTAACATTTGCACAAGATTATATTCTCAGGAAATTATGGGATTTACAGTACACCTCCAGAAGGAGAAGGGCTTACTATCATCAAATAAAACTTATAATTTCTTCCATCACTGTGTTTTTGCTTATGAGGGCTTATTTACACATTTTCCTGGAATCCTACCAAAAACACTGATGGAGAAAATTACTGTATAATTGCTAAAATGCCGAAATGATGTTGAGGATAGCAAGAGTCCATATTCTTTCAAATTTCCTTTATGAACATACCACATATAACAAAGCAGGAGGGAATTCTTAACTTGATATGCTGTATTTTATTAAATATAAAAAATAAATAAATAAGAAAAAGGAAAAAAAGAAAAAAAAAAAAAGGCAAGCATTGTATTTTTGTTAATCCTAAATATTTATTATTCTCATTGGAAGTGAAAGTATCTTTAACTAATGGTATATCATTACAAGTTATTTTTCCTTTTTTTCTTGACTACATGTCTAAATAAGAATAGCCACGTCTTAAACAGCGGCAGTGATTTAAAGATATCTTCTGCTAATACCTGCTAAACACTAAAAAGTAATTAATGCAGGAGGAAATTGAATAAATTTGTTCATCTTATTTGTAATTCTGTTGCTGAAATAGATATCTGTCTTCTACCATTTTTAATCTGGAAAGCTGATAGAAATCATTTTTACAGGGTAACACCATTATAGTTTCACATGCTTTTGTTGTATATAAAATGAATGATGGAATGGTCACATAGTTTTGATAATTAAAAAATCAAATGCTCGTAATCAGATTATAAAATCTGATAATCTGGTAATCAGATTATAAAAGGTGTTGCTCACATTGCCTTTGTTAACTACATTCAAGCATAACTACCATAAAAGTAAAGGAGAGCACAGATCCTCAGCTGTGGTGCAGACAGCATAACTGTTCTCTGATGCCTTTTGATAATGTATTTCTTGACAGAATAGCTTCATACACGGCAAAATCATGACTTGAAGATAAATGAGCAGATGCCACGGGCATAATTGCTTTTGCCATTCCTAAGTGAAGACTATAATCACAGATGTCCCATCTATTTCAGAATTCTGCCTTGCATTTTCCTTTATGTTTGCACTCAGAGGGTCACATAGTATGGGTATGTATCGCCCATGCAATGCCTCTGTTGCCTTTTGGACTCTCCTGAGTTTACCGAGATGTAGCTAAGGACTGGTAAATTGAAGTGCAGGCAAAGAAGTGGTTTTCAAACTGTGAACTTACTTCAAAAAGATGAAAAAGCAGAAGCCCATAAGCAGTTTATATGAAAGCAATTGGTAGGCAGTGATGGTGGGAGATAAATGTGATTCTATTATATGCAAATCCCTTCTTCAAAGTAAAAAAAAAAAAAAAAAAAAAAAAGGAAAAATCTGACATGTTGGGTATTAGATTGGCTAGTTCATATGATACAATACAAGGTTAGAGGCATATTTCACTCGCTCACCCTCACCATGGTGTAGATTTAATTGGGTGTTGGAGCAGAGTCTTCTCACTTGCCCTTCTTGTACCACTACGCCATTGTGAAAATGCTGGGTCATGTCACCCATCACTTCCCTCAAAAGAGATTTCAAATTTTAGAGTAAACATAGTAAGGGATGCATAATACCACATCATGTTTAAAGAATCCTTCCCTTTTTCTCTTTTAAAAAGAGATACTGTGAACTAGCCTTTGGCAGCCTTTTTAAATTTTCTCTGATATATTTCTCTGTGTATCAGATTTAAATTGCTGCCACACACACTGTCCCAAGTGTCCAGATTCATTACAAGCTATGAAGATAATCTTAAAATCTCTGGGTATCAGAAATGCTTGAGTTTTTTTTGATCTGTGGTCTCATGCTGTTCAGGCTCTGGCTTTACATCTCTGCTAAATAATTCCTAACCTTCTATATTCAGCTATATATTTTATAGTGCACTGTAATCTTAGTAAAGAAGATACATTGATACCAAACTAACCCCTTTTTAAAATTCTTTGGTTACACTGATCTCTAGTGGTTAGTTATTGAAAACTTCTCAAAAGGCAGAAAAATGCCATATCCTGGTACAATTTTGTTGAGAATCTGTCATAAGCAGATGACTTGTTCACTTAAATCACAAGGGAATCTACTTTTATTTCCATAACATGCATCAATTAAGTGTCCATTAAAGAACATGTACATTTAATATTATATATAAAATAATGTTTTGTATTTATAATTAAAACCTGATTAAAGCACAGAGGACTGTAGCCAAAATACTGTGTTTAACAGTTTGATAAACTAATGAAACTAATGTGCTTTTATATATATTAGAGAGAGAGTGTTACCTGGTGTGCAGATACTTGTGATTTAATTATTCTTTTATTCTAGAGAACACTGTTTGAACAACCAGGTGATTCATCTGCAATGTAACATTAAACGTAAGTACAAACACCCTGGGAATGAAAATCAGATTGTTCAGTCCAGAAAGCATAATGTTTATAGTTTGAATTGAAAGGTTAGGTTATGGAGTATAAAAACTGTACTTGTAAGGATATAAACACAGAAACATTTACACTCTTCACTTGTTTTCAGAGTTAAGTATACACTGCAGTTGGGTCTATACTGAAAATGTATGTATATATAAAAATGTTAAGGTCTCAGCAGATAACACATCTAAATCCAAGTTACAAAACTGCATTTTGATTTCAGCTATAAAATGACTTCCTCCACAATAGCATTTTTGAATAGCAGGTCAGGTAGTACAAAGCCTATTTCTCCAAGAATATTAACTATTCAGATAAAGTGTACTTTATGACCCTACAAATCTATAAATCACTATTATTATTGTTGTTGTTTTTTTAGCTTGTGGACAACGCTTGGTAACTCAGAACAATAGAAAAAGGATTGTAGGTGGAAGTGATGCCAGAAGAAAGGCTTGGCCTTGGATAGTCTCACTTCATTTTAATTCCATGCATGTTTGTGGAGCCTCCCTTATCAGCGAGGAATGGCTGGTGACAGCAGCACACTGTGTATATGGGTAATGTTCATTGCACTCATAAATTAACACATGCTATTACTCCCCCAACATGCAAGTATCCTAATGGTAGATGGCTGTCAGTAAAGCTGGCTGAAGCGTAGTCCTGAGCCATTAGTCAGTCCTATACCGAACAAAGCATACTTTCAAAGGATTGTACTGAAAACACTCAGGAATTACACATTTTTGAGGCTTATTAGATGTTTTGAAGTAAATTAATATAAATTCACGAGTGCATCTTTTTCTCCACTGACTCCAGGGCATCATGCCAACTAGCTGAAAGGGTCATGTTACATCCATGCCATGTGTTTTCTTTTTGATTTTAAGAATGATGGTGAAACACTTGTTTTATGTGCAGGTTCACCAAGTGGGCATCAGATAATGAATAACCTGTGATACTGATACAAAAAATTAAAAACTTGCTCACTGTATAATTACTGTGTTTTGAAGCTCATGGAGCTTGGCTAAAGGCTCTTTTACTTACTGGTAAACCCTCAAGCCATACTTTAAAGCAGAGAATCAAGGAAACTAAGAAGCATTTTCTGAACAATGAAGAATTACATTTTAAACATATGGTATTAATACCAAGCATTTGCACTTAAACTATGAGTAATTTGGGCCCCCATTACTTACTTCAACCTCTGTCAATGGTGTAAAGGATGAGATGTTTTGGAAAGGTATATTCATTGTTGCCTGTTCCTTCTGTATCAGTAGCAGGCTATTGATTGATCAAGATCAGCTGTGTGTAATTGGAATGAATCTTGATCTATGTGCATTGATTAGACAATACTGGATGTTCTCTTGGTGGTGCTATGTGTACCATTCAAAGAAGTGATACATATTAAAATATTATCTAGGGTTTGCCTCCATAATGTCTATAATAGAAACATGTTATGTAGAAGACACCCAGAAACTGGAACGGCAAAAAAGAAACATTACTGCTCAAAATTACAGTAGAGATTTAATTATAAATAACTTAACAATAATGCAGTGCAGACTATGCCAATACATGAGTGCCTCCTCACTGTATGACTAGAGCCATATTCCTGTCACAAAGCCATTGAAATGAGGAGGATCAAGCCCTCTTAGTTTGCACACAATAAATCCACATCGATTTTGGTGCTTCCTTTTCACTTATATCACCTTTCTCTTTTCACTTAAATCTCATTTTATCATGTTGACTTTGCTGTAGTTTTTCTTAAGGGCAAGCTCCCAGTTGCATCCCTTAATTCTGAATATTTAACTTAAATGCTCCTGATTTGGAACAAGATAACCTCTTGATGTCAGACTAAAAGATACGCAGAAACCAATTTCACACAATAAGGCTGAAAATATATTTTTGAAAATACTAACTGGTTGATTAAAAAAATAGCAAATATGTAAGTTCTCTAACTTAGATACTATCTCAAACTAGGATATGTAACTCAGAAAAAAAAAAAAAAAGAAAAAAAAAAAGAATATGCCATAGTTTGTCTAAATGTATTGTTTTGAATTTAGATAACAAATTAAGAGACCAATTTTCTGAGTCAGTGAGCTGAAGCATTTTCTACAACATTGTAAATCTATTATTCTTCGGGTAACTCCATAAGAATTTTCTAACTGGGACCAATATTAATTGCATTACAGGGAGTCAGCAGTATTCTTCCCAATGTTTAAAAAGCCATAGCAATTTAGTTAATGTATTTTCCTCCACGTCTTATTAATTCTTATAAATAATGCATTATAAGCTTAACATCAAGAATCAACCACATATTTCTACTACATGGGTGTTGAAAATAATATTACTATCACAAAATTGTAAGCACACCCACTATGTTTTTGGATTTATTTTGAGAAAATGCATGCTATGAATTGCTTGGAGGTTAAAGATTAGCATTTTATCTAATGTATTTTTCAGAACTTTCATTAATCATTCAAAATTGTGAATGTTACTTGCAACTTCTAGGAGGCATTTACAACCATCCAAATGGAAGGCAGTTCTTGGCTTGCATGACCAATTGAATATGACACACCCCTCAACAGTCATTCGATACATCAATCAAATAGTTATAAATCCTCATTACAATAAGCTTACAAAAGACAGTGATATTGCTCTGATGCATCTTCAGTACAAAGTGCAATATACAGGTAAATAAGTGAGTTGGTATGTTATCATAAAATATATTTATTCTATTATGCTAAACTCTTAACTATGCTAAGCATTTGAGGGTGATGGCTGTACATTTTTTACAACCTAATCAATCAGTCCAGTACTTCCTCGTTATTTTGCCCCCAGAAGTGAATTTGAATTAATGAAGATTTTCTTTTGTGACTCCATAAAAAACAGAATAAAGGAAAGAGGTTGAAATTGATTGCTTATTTCACATTCACAGACTACATACAACCTGTCTGCTTACCAGAAAAAAATCAATACTTTTTACCAGGAATTAACTGCTTCATTGCTGGCTGGGGTGAGACTACAGGAGGTGAGTCATCTGTGGGAAAATTATAACAGGCATGAAACCATGAGGGAAAGTTTGCTCCTGATTCCACAGGAGCAAAATAGATTAGAGATGTAGTCCATGCAGAAATTTTGGAGCTATCCCACTCACCCACTATTTCTTCCCTATATCAGAGTAAAAGAGTTACAACATATTTATTAAGAAAATCAAAAATAAATAATAATAATAAAAACTACATATGAAAAAAGCTTACTGCATCCCACTTAGGAGTTACAATGAGTGATTTTCTCAGTATGAAATATGAACATTTTATATCCAGATATTTGGGGAGGGGGAAAGATGGGGAAGGCAAGAAATCTCAGTGTTTCTAAAAATGTGCAAATGGTTTTCTTCAGAAGTCAAGCATATTGACTGTAGTGTGAAATGCATATTCTATTTGTATATCCACTTCTCCAGATTTGGAGTCTCTGTAAAATAATTAACATGCCATTTCACTTCCATGGTTGATTATAAATATTTGCACCTCCATTTTCAGAGTTAAATTGCATTTAAAGTTTCAGGTAGAAACCAGTAACAGAATTTTTTATAAAAACTAGAAATACCCAGTCGAAGTTATACAATGAATAGTGTGGAAACATTGGGCAATCTAAGCTTCTAAGCCTTTAACTAGCTCTCAGACCTCTCCACAGTAAGTTCATAGTCACTGATTTTAATAACCTTGATTCAGTTATAACCAAATTCAGTCACATTACACAAATGAAAGACAGGATTCAGTTAATGAGCACCATTTAATCAGTGATTGTGTTTCAGGGGCATAAACCTGAATAATACAGCAGTGCAGCAGGGCTTCCTACTGTTTGGTAACATGCCCAACATGTTGGAACAAGAACTAAAATATCAGTGTTCTGAGCGTGTTGTACATATTTATTGAAGGAAGTAAACGTAGTCTGTATGTTCATCAGGTTCGACTGCAAATATATTGCAAGAAGCAGAGGTCCCTCTCATTTTAAATGACCAATGCCAGCAATGGATGCCAGAATATAGTATTACTGAGAATATGATCTGTGCAGGCTATGACATGGGAGGAATAGATTCCTGTCAGGTAAGGATAAGTGACTCATTTTCACTGCAAGCACACAGTACATCTAATTATGGGAAAAAGTCATCCTCCAGTCATTAAAACCTGGACTGTGAATCACTGTGAATATAATTGCTACTCACAATATTTTGCCCATTTAGTACTTTATCAGGATACATGTTGTAATAAAAATCTGCTTTGTATCATCTTGACATAAACAACCTTGTAGAGAGATAAATATGAGGACTGGAAATTTTCTGCACAAAACTTTGAATAAATAGTTCTGAGTAATTCCATGGAGGAAAGAAGAACACATTTAGGATAAAACAGAGAAATAAATACCAAGTAAATCAAAATCTCAAAAATACCTCACTCAAGGAAAGGGAGAGAGCAGTGATGCTTTTCCCCAGAATATGTAGGCTCTGGAGATGTTTCATAAGTGAACATCACAGGATTTTGGAGAGGCTGCCTTTCTGCATTTGTCTTGTAGGCTGTTTACTGGGGCTCTCAGTTCTGTCCATTCCCATTCTGCTTTTAATGCACTGCATATCCTTGAGGGCATAGTCAGTGTAGGCCGACACATTTTCCTTCCAACAGTATGGAATTTACAGCACGTAGATTGCCTGGTTCTCTTCAAGTCTGATAAGGAACACTCTCACATAATTGATCTTGCCTTATTGCCCTAAGCCTTCATCAGATGCAGTGACTTTGGCTACTTTAGTTAAAGTATGCAATCTTACTTTCATTTTCCTTTCCTTCAGCCTCTGTGGTTTTCCTCTTTCCTTTTTGTTTTCTGCCCCTCCAACTGAAAAATAAAATAAAATTAAAAAAAAAAAAAAAGTGTAGCACTGTAAGTAGATAAAGAGTACAAGTGACCAGCATTGTGGTCAATGGCCATTCAACCATGAGCAAAGAGGAATAAGTGATTTCTGATACTGCTTCAGCCTTTAGGCCGCTGTCACAACCTTTGAACTTTTGTGGATGCTCTAGATTTATGGGCAGAAGTATTTTAATGGCTGAGTCCCCACAGAACTCTTCCCTAAAGCTCCCTTCAAATGGCCACAAGAAGACAACAGTAATACTTGTTGAACTAACTAGCTCCAGAATAGACAACAAAAAATTATCATTTTCTTTTTCATCAAAACAAGACATGAAAGGTCACTCAGGCTGTGGAATTAATTAAATTTATCTCCTGCACTCTCTTGCAATGCTACATTTGCTAACCCATTGAGAAGGAGGTGGCAGAAAAGTACATCTCCTCTTCTGGAAATCTTGTCATCATTTTCTATAAATTTGGAATTTCCAAAAGTCGGGGGACAGAAAATAGAACTGTATTTTAGCTAAATAGACTCAGCTGGAAAGTAATTCTACACATTTACCCAAGCATTGTGAAAAATAAAGGGCTAAATGTATAATAATTGTTTAAAACTCAGTCCTCTACGAAAAGACTGATGAGAGTTTAAAATCACATCCTTTTTTATTATTTACAAAAAGATCATAGATTATTTAAAGATTATAAATAAGTATATAAATATAGAGAGATTATATATAAACAGTTTTAATAGATTATTTCTGTGTTTTCTGTATGGAAGAATCCATATTAATCTAATTTCTGGAGTCCAAGGCATAAAAAGATACAATGTTCATGATTAAAGATCATCAAGAAAACCACCGTAACTAACAACCTCTAGTTAACACTGTTCACTATTAACTTTTGAACTGCATATTGCAGGGAGATTCAGGAGGCCCTCTGATGTTTGAAGATGGTAACAAGTGGGTTTTGGTAGGTGTAACATCATTTGGCTATAAGTGTGCACTTCCCAAACGACCAGGAGTGTATGCTCGAGTCACCATGTTTGTGGACTGGATACAAAATACCATCTATTACCTTGATATTTTTTAATGACAGAAATTGAATTTAAAGATTGAAAGTAAGACTGTATAATAATGCAAAACAGACTAGCATTCAAAACTCACAGTTAGAGAAACTGAAAAGGTATAATTCAAAATACAGTGTGGATTTAAATTTGGGGAAGCAAATATTAATAATTGAAAATTACTTCCTTTATAAAAAAAATGAGAGGAATATCTCAAAAAAGATTATACACTTTTTAATAGTTTTATATTTTTACTTTTTCCTTTATATGAGAAGCAATTCTACTATCTATTCACTGTGTGGGAAAACAGTTTCTTTGAACAGCAGTGTATTAAATGCATAGTAGAGGGCTTTCCAAAGTATGGGAAGGGAGGGAGGGATGGAAGAAGGAAGGAAAGAAGGAAGAAAATTAGTTTTCAAACCAAAAATGCTTTACTGAAAAATGGTCTAAATTATTAATTTCAGGCCAGGCATTAAGTATTTTTATGATTTTACACTATTTCCCAAGGTAAAATCATAAAAATACTTCAATGCATAGTAAATTCTTCTCAATAATTGCCATGTATTGAAATGAAAGCATATGTTATCTGTTGAATCTGGACTCATGGGAGTTCTTCTACTTTGGCTGTTACAAAAAGCTCTGATGTGATGCTAGTAGATTGTGCATAAAGGTTGATCCTGTATCATCCTGCTTTATAATGAGCAAACTTGAATGTAAGATTAAAGTTATCTCTCGTGCAATTTATTTGGAATTAATAGAGTTAAATAAAGATGGAATATAGCTTTTTAGATTTATTTTTATACAATTGTTCTAGCAATTATTCAAATAATTACAGATATGTACTTGTGTAGACCCCGGCACAGACTAATACTGCAACTTCTTCTCATAAAATACATTTTTTTTTTTAAGTCCTGACAATAACGAAGACCATGGTGAATATTATTTGGATATTTTATGCTTTTTCTCTTCTGGGGACTTTTAATGTTGATTTTGTGTTTTGTTTAAAATCTATCCTGACTGCCTATTAACTGCATTCCAAACTGTAAAAAGTATGGGGGAAAAAAAAAAAAAAATGATCTTATTGATCTCTTGTCTAAGTACAGTTCTATTAAAACACTACTCTCTTCTTGTTAAGATCAGTGGTGTCTGAATGTTGGCGTAAGGTGATGCATATTCTGCTTATAGCCTAGTATAGAAATTTTATGCCTTTTATCCACAGCACCACATGAAAATACAAAATGCATTCTAATTTACTGAATATGTGTATGTATACGTATACACATAGATCAACGATTTTTGTAAGGAGCTTCAATGCTTGGTGTTTACAATGCTAAATGCCGATATGAAGTGCACAGAATACAAAACTAGCTTACAAACACAGGTTGACAGTTATTGAGAAAAAAGTGTCAAGCTTCCTAAGAAGACTCATAAATTACAAATTCTCCCTGGCCAAGCAGAGTAGCTGCTCCCACCTCTTTTTTTTTCCCTTACAAAATTGAAACCATCTGGGCAGAAATAATCTATCTGGATCAGAGGTAACTAGTTACAATCTATTAGTGATTAAAATATAAGCAAACATTTTCTTTGTCAGCTTTTGTAGAAAGGTTTGATTTTCCAGATGACCACCTAAACGTGCTAATCAATGTAATAAACTCAGAGGCCAAAAAATCTCTTCTCCTATCAGAAAAGATCTACAACACCACTTCATACAACATTTCCAGATGTCCAAAGCAAGCAAGATTGAATATATGTAAAAGGAAATAGTGTTTTTAACTTTGCAAATTAACTGGTTACAGATATTCATTTTATTCTAATCTGTTTATAAACTGGGG
>CM021731.1:104315790-104358235 GCA_011075105.1 Heteronetta atricapilla | reverse complement strand
ATTAGATTTTGTGTTGCTATTTTCTTTGGATTTGGGGGGGGGGGGGTTTTAAAAAACCCAGTTGGTTGAAAGTTGGTTGGTTTAAGAGTTCAAAACCTTATATTTAGTAGTGGTCTGTTTCTCCGGTTCCTCTCCTTCACTGGAAAAAAGCCAATGAAAATAAAGTGCATTCTCTGATCAAGTCTCTTGATGCAGATGAAGCAATTACATTAAAATACTTCTTTTTTTTCATTTGCCTTTTTAAAATATATATATAGCAATTCTGTTATCACTACTATACCATTTCACATAAATAACTTTGGTTTTCCTGGATTTTTTTAAGACCCCCCCCCCCCCAAATCCAAAGAAAATAGCAACACAAAATCTAATTTCTAGGTATTCAGTAATTTCTAGGTATTCAGTCTACAAGTGCAAAACTCCTGTTTTTCCCCCTTTCCTTTCTTACTACTAGCCCTATCTCCCTTGTGCATCTGGGAATAGGAAAATAAAGGTGAAAGAAATTATGTATGTATGGAATTTATATGTTGTGCATGAAAGAGAATCAACAGCATAAAGATGGGACTAACTGGTGCAGGACAATACAGTTAATTCTGTGCACCATTTGTTATTTTTAACATAGGACTCTTAAAACTGTTCAGATTTTACCCTTGTATTTAGGAACCCAAGTCCTAGGCAAAGGAAATACATGCATATAAACTATTTCCTTCTCTTGGTCAGGTGAAATGATACATAAATGGTATTGGTCCTCACTGATAAATGCCCAGCAATCACCTTTGCCCTTTGGGAAAGACATCTGAAGGTGTTTGAGTTCTCCTGACTGCTACATGGAAACTACTCCTGACACTTCTGCTATACTAATCCCAATATTGACTGTCAATGTCTTTTAGAAGCACAAAGTATGAAGAAAGGGTAGCTCTGTAGTTATATGTGAATCTTCACTCTCCCTCCTTCCCTATTTTCTTAAGGGAGTTAATCTTTAAAGACCAAGTTCTTATTACCCCAGATGTTCCCAAAAAAGAAGCTCTTGGCCTCAGGTGAGTTAAGCAATAATTAGGTCAAGGAAAAAAAAAAAAGAAAAGAAAAAGAAAAAAAAATCTGGTCTTGGTTATCAAGTTTTCTTTCTATTCATAATCACTATAAAGGAAGCTGAAGTAGGAGACTGAGCAAAGAAAGATGTTAAAGCTGATTGAAAAAACAACTATAGAATGTTGTAAGTAGGAGGAGTGGTAATACTTAACATGAACTACAGAAAAAGCATTCTTCAAAGAGGAAGTAAAAATCATGGCATAACTGCAACTTTAAGATGTTTCCAAAAGTGTTACAGCAATGCAATAGCATTGTACCATTAGTATTAGTGGCAGTGAATATTTATAAATGCTTTTTCTTTACTCAGAAGAACTAATACACATTTCTCTCTGACCTTCAAAAGCTCTATTTCAAAACATCAGCTAGCACAGCATAGGCATCCCAAAGCATAATATGCTATTGGTTCTGTCCATCTCTCCCCAGCTTCCACCCAACGGTAGTTTTCTATTTATATTAATGGAAAACCTGACAAGTGTGAACTCATGCTTTTGAGCTCTTGCTGCAAAGTACAGCAAGACCCTTTAGCTTTTCTGCTACATCACCAAACTGTCACCAACAAATCAGCCAGAGTGCTTTTACTAGCACCCTGAGATGCAGTCCTAATGACTGGTAAAACCATTTTATGGCACAGAAAGCTCTTATAGAACCAGAGAGAATGAACATTAGCAATATTAATGTCTCTAAAAAAATGACTTTGGATGCATTGTGGTTACCTCTAGATCTATCAATTAACATAATTAAAGTTTTTCTAGATAGTAGTCTGAGTAATGTTGGGATCAATTTCTTAGTATTTCCAAGACATGACATTTGTCTTCTCTTTGATCCAACATTATGTTATTCCTATCAAACTATTAGCTATATTTAAATAATTTAAATTAGCTATATTTAAATAATATTTAAATAATCTTTGATGTCTTTTTTACATAGATTTACTGAAACAAGTAATTTTATTCTTAAACTCTTGCCCATTTGGATACTTACACTCTTTTTTTTTTCCTCTGAAAAACTAAAAAAAAAATTTACTTAACAACTAAAGGCTAAATTCAAGGAACACCTCACTGATGTTTTACTGCTTGCCGAGTGACCTTGTACCAGTATCTCAAGAGCTATGATCACTCCTCAGCAATGTGGATTCATTATATAACAAACGACTTTTATGAATCTTTGAATTTTGCCACAGCAGATCAATGTCATAACATGGCAGCAGTCTCTTCCAGTGAGAATAGTTTATATATACTAAAATAATTTGTGCCTTTGGATCAAAAACTGTCTTAAGCATGCAAATAAGTACTAAACAAATATTTTGTATCAAACATTTATGCAAAGATTGTTACACTGTAAAATTATCAGTTCCATTTACAGTACATCAACTAGGTTACAATGCACGAGAGACTAAAGGAAACAATGAGGTTTTGTTTAACTACAAACAATCTATCTTAAAACCGATGCACATTGTAGATATGTCCTCATAAAAATTTCAAATGCTCTGTTCATTTCATTACTCACAACTAGCTAACTTACATCTCTTAGCAAAATAAACACATACCCTTTATTTAGCATGGCATATTTTATTACTGAATTAATAATCAAACAGTATATAAAAATGATCTGAACATTTGCCTCAGGGGGGAGTTTAGAGTTCATTCTTGTAGATCCTTTGCATTTTCAAGCCATTCCAAGCTAATGTTCTTAGACGACATTATAATACAGCCTGACTGCAAAACATTATTTTTGCTTTGCTTTCAGTCAGTAAATCATTATACCTCCATGCTACTGTCCTTCCTAGGCGTCTTTGAAATCCATAGTGTGGACTGGTTTGGACTTGTTTTTGTTCTTCCTTTACTGAAAAATAAGAATATAAACCATTTTCAGTGCATGTGTACTTTTACAGGCCCTGAATCAGGTTTGTGATCAGACATGGATCATCCCATGTTTGATGGCCATTTTTGCTGGCATAGATTCCCCAACCACATAAGGGTCATGCCCATGCTGCAACAAGCATAGTGCCACAGTGGTGGGTCAAGGTAAGAAACTGTTACCAACATTACCAGACCACCCTGTTTAGGAGAGTCCCTCCCATGCAGTGAAGTTGGATGGTATTTATTTTTTTATTTTTCAGTTCACATTCATCCACACCTATTCATACAGTAGTATAGTCTCCTCCATTTCTATCCACAGGCTAAAACCCCTCTGGAAAAGACTGCTCTGTAGGAATAGGTGTGGATGACTGTGTGGCCAGTGTCTGAGCAGAGCAGGGGAAGGCTGATCACTTCCCTTGTATGGAAGGATGCATGGAGGACAGGAGTATATGCATCCCCAAGCCGCTGTCCAACACGCACAAACCCACCCACCCAGGGTGGCTACTGCAACCATGCCCACACGCATCCTGGAGCTGACACACTAATGGGTGACAGCATGTACAAGTAAGCCAGATAGCCTCTTCCCTTCAGAGCTCTACCTAATTTATAATGAAATAATGGGATATGAGTCAGACTCCTAGCAATGAATGACCAATAGGAAGCTTCCTTAGGACTATTTTTCATTCAGCACTGTTGATAGTAGTTTTTTTGTGTTTGTTTTTGTTTTGAGTAAAAAAGATAAAATTGGTCCCAAAATACTTGCTCTGGAATACTGCGAAACCATTCACTCTAATCTTCACAGGGAACCCTGAAGCCTGTAAAATGAGGTTGGCCTCTCTCCATATGGGTAGCATCATCTCTGGTCTGACTTCCACAGTGCACCACCTTCCCTCACTTACATACTAGAGGACAGCACACTGCAGTCTGCTGAAAAGAACAGGCACTTTATGAGCCTCTGCTGCTGCATTTTAGTAAAATTATTTCAGTCTCTGGACAGAATATTTCACGCTGTTTTCCAATTAAGTAAAAAACAGAGGAGGAGAAGTGGCCTTTATTCCAGCACTTAATTCTGTAAGTTGGAAACCTGAGAGTCAAGATCCCAACAGTACTATACATTCAGTTTTACTCAGTTACTGGTATATAAATGTAAGTGAGTCTAAATTGATTTAAAATGTACTTTGAGGGAGCTGAACAGCTTTCAGTCCCTCCAGACTTACCTCTGAAGTCCTACAAAGTAATGCATTATGTACCCAAGCCTATTGGAGGAATTGAAGACTCCTATTGATTTCAGTGGACTTTAGATCAGGCCACAATGCTATAAATAAAGTAATTGCAACAGATCAAGTAGTTTCAGTACTTCTTTCTTTAAGAAACTGATTCACTACGGCTTTCCAGATTAATAGAGCAAAATCAGGCATGTTTTTTAAATTTCTGGTGAAATGCTTTGAATTGAGAATTCTTGCCACACTTCAGGAACAATTTCTAAATACCTTGGGCCAGTACTTTAGCTGTGTAATACAAGCTTATCTTCAGTGAACCTACACTGATTTCCAACAGCTATACATCCGGTTCAGGAAACAGGTTTTAGTAAGAAAGGTGCAATAAATAGGTTGAGCATATTGCTGGTTTGACCATCAAATGCAATCATAGAAACTGAGACATATACCAGGTTGGAATTTAAACTTTCTGCAAGGCATTCAGATGATAATGGAGATGGGTCTTTGAAGCAGTTTCTCCTTGCTTCCCTGGAAGAAATGAAAGGGAGAGCATCTAAGCATGAATGAGCTGATCATTTCTACTAGCTACAGGGAAGATGATTTGCTTTGCCTTATTACTACCCTTTAAGAGCCCAACGCCAGGCAAAATTAATCATGACCTTTCAAGCTAGGCATGTCCTGGTTGGCCATGGATTGTGGCTTTCAGAAGAAAGGTCACCATGGTGTGGAAGCCTAAAAAAAGAATGAGAAATCAGGTTCATTCAGAAAGTTGGGGATCCCTCCTTCCCCGGCAGGACAGAATCCCTTTCTTAAAGCTCCACACTGTCCAGCTGATCAGTTGAAGTGGTTGACTCTTTCTTTGATTTGTTTTTTGCCCAAGAACTGTGTACTTGGGATGAACCAAAATGATTTGTTAGGTACATTATATGTGGAAATATAACTGAAAATAACCATGGAAACACTTTTTAAAAAGAAAGATTTGTTTCAACAAATACAAACAAATTTTTGATTATATCAGAATACAGATAAATTTTAATAAAAAAGATTTTGTCTTCCTCTATTAAAAGCTTTAGTACAACTCAAAATGAATAGTCTGGAAAAAAAAAGTTTTTGTTCTGGTTCAAATCTAATTTCTTCCTGACTTTTGTATCACTTAGTCTATCAAAACAATAAATTAACTGCACAGTCTTCCAAGATAAATTTCCAATACCTGTGTCATGCAATATTTACTTCTTGGAAGTTCAGATTAATTAATTCTGTATGAACTGCTATAGCATCAAAGGCCTGATCAAAGCCCACTGAATTCAATACTACTATTTCTATTGATTTCAGTGGGCCATGAATCTCTCATTGTCTTCCTAAGACTATTTGAGAGCCTCAGCCTCCACAATCCTTTTTCAGAGGGAGAAAAATCTTCCAAAAAAAATGTATGAACATGTCATTATACTTACCAATACATCCAGGTCCATTATAACATGTGTTCCAGATTTAGATTATTTATATAATTGTTACTTCTATACATAAGACTCCTTTTTCATTATTTTTTCTTTGAGTTGCCAACCTTTCATAGCCCAGCTGCCAAGGTCTGGATACAACCTTTCACAAGGCTGAATTTGCCTGCCATAAAGAATTTGGAAAGCATGCATTTTCCTTTTCTTTATAGGGAAATGTATATCATTAAGACACAATCTATTTTATATGGCAGACTTCATAATACCATTTTTATATGTTCAGTTCTCTCAATGAGACATATTACTAAGTGCTAAATGAGAAATACAAACTTAAAGAATAAAAGGAGGAAAAAATCTTTTTTCTAATTTTCTGAAACAGTGTCATCAAATTCCCTACTAGTGTTTCTGCACTTCAAGAGAATAGGGATAACAAAGCTTCTGAATCTGTTACTCTTCTTATTTTATAAAAATATTTTTTATCCATAAAATATACTTCAGTTTAAACTTCTCTGACTACATTAACTTGAGAACACTCTATGAAAAGAATACAGAATGAAATATATCCTTGAAAGTTACAGAAAGACTAGTTGAGAAAAAAAAAATGTATATAGATTATCATATTTTGGTATAACATGAGAAGGTAAAAAGGTCAAAAGTATTTAAGTGTGAATCAAAACATATCCTATTTCACAAGCTGAAATGTTTCCTATTTGTATAATAATAATGATTGTTTGAACCATCTCTGTGCATGCTATTATTATTTAACTTTGTGTCTTTGACAAATACATGATGCACAAAAAAGTTGCGCTGGCATGCAGCTCAAATCTAATTTTTGCTTTTTGTTTTCAATTTTTCTGCTCTGGTAGTCCATCATGCTCATATGGGATGTGAACTGAAACATCGTTAAACACCTGCTGGTCCTGCTCAGAACAATCGGCCCTTTTTGTTAGAAAGTGAATTGAGTCCTTGAGTTCGCCCTGTATCCCTGAGGACCCCAGTATTACTCTCTAAAGCCCAGGTGCTATATAGAAGGTAATCATGATGGAAGGGGTGAAATCATGATGGAAGTGCTGACAGTAGCTCAGTGTATCAATTGGTCAGAAAATCTTGAGAAACAGGTAAAGTCTTAGTGGCAATGTACTTTGAGAGATGTGGAACTATTCTAATTTATTTGTGGAAAAGTCTAAAGGTGAATGTTCAGCTCTAACATCTGTAAACTACTTGGATTTTAATAGATGAAAAGATGGTTCTTTGCATATTTGGGGACAGATGTAAGCAGTCTTTCAGTATGAATAGCTTGCCAATGGAAACAAGAATTCTGCATTTTGAATTAGTATATTTTACCTTTTATGAAGCATCTGGAAACAGCAAGTCCCAAAAGCCACCAGTATCAACAGCAGTAGTGGTATAGTGGGTATTACAACATAAATCAGATTTGGAATTATGCCTACAAGACAAAAGTTCTCATTAATGCCTCCCATGTTGAAATGCACTTGACCACGTGAGTAAAATAAAAACAAACAACAGCATTTATCATTCATTTATCATTTATGCATTTCTTCTCTAGAAAGAGCTCCAAAAAGATGACTCAGCAGTATCAGTAATAAAATTCTACTTCCATGATGATATGAAAAGCATGTCAGAATTTTAATTGTCAAGGCATTTTCTTTGTGCATCAGTGCAATATTTCCAATTTTGTGATTGAAAACTCAAGTATTTAAAATGATTTCTACAGTGCATATAACCTGTCTACTCAGCTGCTCTTAAATTATGGTTTCCCAACTACACAGGACTACAAGAGGAACAAACTCTGCTCTTTTCTTCCCATCCCCTTTAAAAGACATATATAAAGTGTCCAGAAATAATGTGGAGAGAGATGAAGAAGGTCCCCTGCATGTTCCTGGGCAAAAGGAGTGGGAAATGGTACAAGCTGGGACTCTATTATCTGCCTAGAATAGAAGATGAGGTTCACAGCTTCCAGAAAGGGTCTGTTTTTCAAAAAGTGTATACCTGTGTTTTATAACACTATACATATAGGGTACATATTGTGAAGACTTTCTTACTCATTGTTCTCTTCTGAACATGTTTTCACTAGCAAGGATAAAGGCTGGGATTGTTTGTTAGTGTCAGATTCATTTTTGAATTTTATTTTTATTTTTTTAAATAGTAATATACATTTCAAAATACAGTTCAATTTATCTGTTCCTCTGGAGCTGCAAACAGTGGGAACATCAGCTGGGGAACTCGCTCAAATTCAGCCAACAAATGTGGAAAGGAAGAGCCAACTTTCCATAATACCGTACCGCAATCCTGTAAAATCCTGAGTTGCTTTTCAGAGTTGTTCCATTCCTTGAATTAAGGCCATGCTACCACTCTTCAAGAACTGCAGGGCATAGGACATAATTCAGGACATAAATTGCTAAATGAAGTACTTGAGAGCATTATAGTAAGCATTCTAGGCATCCATTTTCAAAATGTCAAGCACCTTCTTTACACTACTTTCAGCAAAGCATTTAACCACTCTTGGCATGTGGGGTTGGTATTGGACTGGCACTGTTTAATGTCTTTGTTGGTGATATGTGGGATCAAGTGCACCCTCAGCAAGTTTGCCTATGACACCAAACTGTGCCATGCAGCTGACACACTGAAAGGAAGGGATGCCATCCAGAGGGACCTGGACATGCTTGAAAGGTGGGACCGTGCAAACCTCCTAAGATTCAACAAGGCAAAGTCCTGTATCTGGGCTGGGGCAAACCCGAGCACGAATACAGGCTGGGTGAAGAATGGATTGAGACCAGCCTTGATGAGAAGGACCTGGGTGTCTTGGTTGATAAGAAGTTCAACAAGAGCCAGCAATGTGGGGGGGCCTTGCAGCCCAGAAAGCCAGCCATATTCTCGGCTGCATCAAAAGCAGCGTGGCCAGCAGGGCAAGGGAGGTGATTGTCCTCCTCTGCTCTGCTCTCGTGAGACCCCACCTGGAGCCCTTTGTTCAGCTCTGGGACCCCCAGCACAAGAAGGACACGGATCTGTTGAATTGAGTCCATAGGAGGGCCATGATGATGATCAAAGGGCTAGAACACTTCTCCTATGAAGACATGCTGAGGGAGTTGGGGTTGTTAAGCTTGGAGACAAGAAGGCTCCAGGGGTACCTTATACCAGTCTTCCAGTACTTAAAGGGGCCTACAAGAAATCAGGAGAGGGACTCTTTGTCAAGGAGTGTATTGATAGGACAAGGGTAATGGTTTTTAAGTGGGTAGATTTAGATTAGATATTATAAATAAATTCTTTTCTATGAGGGTGGTGAGGCACAGGAACAGGTTGCCCAGAGAAGCTGTGGATGCCCCATCCCTGGAAGTGCTCAAGGCCAGGCTGGATGGGGCTTAGAGCAGCCTGGTCAGTGGGAGGTGTCCCTACCCATGGGAGAGAGGTTGAAATTAGACAGTCTTTAAGGTCCCTTCCAATCCAAACCGTTCTGTGATTCTGTGTGATGTTCATTAAAACACAGAGTACTTGAGGATATATGACATAGTGCTTAATCTGCAGATAACTGAAAACTTCATGCCCTGTCTGTTAGGAAGGCTTCCTCTGTGCTTTCTTTGTGATCCCCAGGCATCAGGTATAAAAAGATAAGCACCGTATGTTTGTTTATCTTGTGGGGGAAGAAGATGGAAGGAGATGAAGAGACAAGGCATTGGCTATCACAGCCCTAGAAGAAAATGCTCCACAGCTGGATGAGGGCTGGTGAAATCTTACACCCTAACAGAGACTCACCTGGGTCATAGACAGCAGTACAGATTTCATGGACTGCCAAACTGTAGGTTTGGATAAAAAAATTTGGGGGACATGAAAATATTTCTTTCCACAGTTACAAGTAGGAACACTTAGGACTCTTGAAATCAACTCATAAGCGTTCTTCTTTAGGGTACTCTCTGGGGCAACAGATTGCTTCCTCCCATAGATAATAGTGGAAGTTGTTAATAATTAACTGAGTCCTCTGTTAATGTTTTTACCATAACTCTAAGTTCTTATGAACATATTACCTGTTTCAGTAGCTATAACATGATACTGATCTTCTGGTTTCTGTGTGTCATATGGATTTCCTGCTGGCACTGTTGGAAAAATACCTGGAAAGGATATCAGATCTTTTAGGAAAACTATGTGTATAAAATATAGCTGTTATGTTGTTTAATAAATTAATCATAATTACATTTTCATTTACGTTGGAAAAAATAACTTTTCTAGGATTAAACTGCTGCATAAGTGCGTAAATAGGACTTCATTGCAAAATTGTGTATATATCTGGAACAAGAATTATGACCAGCAGTACTTAAAATGACAGCCATATATTTGTAGCTATTAGTCTCTATAAGATACATTTTTCACATGTTCCAGTACTAACCTATGTCTGTTAAACTTGAGTAATTTTGGAAGGTCTAGTAAGTTATAGTTATTTATTATTGCATTAATTCAGTGTATCAAAATTTCTTACCGTAATCTGGCTCTGCTCTGTCTCCTAATTCTTTTTCTAAGACATTGTCTGTTAAATCAATATTTGAAATCAATAGTTAAAGAATTAAATGTGTAATAAAACAGATACTTTTATTATTTGGCATGTGGTATCACAGATATAGAAATATTCTTCAAAACAATACTTATTTTTTTCAGCATTTGGTTTTCTTACCAAAGACTATTTGCGTACTAATGTCAATTCACTCTAGTTCATACTTTTCCCCTCTCCTTTGAAAACAGCTATAGTTAAAGTTCCATTTCATGGTGGCATCTGCTAGGTTATTGGCTAAATCACTGAACCTCTGAACTTCTTGTGCTGAATAAAGCTCTTAACATATCCAAAGTTTCATTTACGTAGTTGATAGTAAAACAGTATAAGAAATGAAGTGTTCTTGATTAATACTTAAGTCTTATTCAGATTTTTGAAATAATGCCTAAAGAATGTTGGCTATAAAGCATAATAAAGGAGCTCAAGTTTTTGATGTTAGATGTCAGCTTCATGTAATTTGGTTTTACAACAGGCAGCCCTGAATGGGCAGTAGTTTCTAAAGTATCACAAAAGGAAGTGAAATTACCAAGGTAGGAGTGATAGTATCATATTCCTTGTAATGCATAAGAAACTGGAGGACCAAATCTTGGCTTTGAGTTGTACTGCAGAGGCTTATAAGTTTACTTACAGTTATTGTTACAAATAAAGATTACAAAAACAATAACCTCACATTGAAAGGATGAGTACAGGAGTAGAATCTGCATGATATTTTAAATACCATTCCTTTATCCTAAGATAATATAATAGTGCTATTAGCCTGCAGTTCTAAGTGTCCTGATAAACACAAAATGCTGAGAGAAATCAAAGAGACATTAATGCCTACTAGAGCAAAAGTAATTTTTTCATCTCCTCTGGTAAAAACTGGCTACAATTGATTATATATAAAGATATCAAAATACCACTACGAACTGAGTTGTTCACTCTAGACAGCAGAAAAGGAGATGAGTTTTTAATTTGATTATATAATCAAACCTACAGGGGCTGGACAGGAACTAAAAGCGGTTGCAATTACCAATCTATAATTAAGTTTAAGATCAGTGAATGATCCATATGATTTAAAGCCAGACTGAACATTGTAACAATGCTTAAATGCTTAAAATGAAAGTGACTACCAGAAATGCAATTGCTGCTTGAATACGACTGCCCAATGAAGGACTACTCTGAACTTGCTGCTGATAAAATCAGATGCAGCTATATCATTAACATATACAACCTCTCCATTTTGGCCTATGACAGGTATCATACACCATATACTTAGACAGGAATGTTGTGAAGAACAACATGCTCGGATAAAAAAGTGAAATTCAATGTCCACATATCACCATAACAGTCCTAGTAAATTGGCTGCATTTTTTATTACAAATAGTTGAAGTTGAAGCTATTACTGTTATTTGGAAAGAAAAGGAAGGTCTTTCATAAGTCTTCCTGGGTTTTAGACAGCAAATGTAATTTTCTTACACTGTAGTATTTTTTAAGTAGTGAAAGAAATGTTGTATACCTATTTATATACATGTATACATCGATTCTTTTCTTCCATGTGATACAAAAATACACTTCTGGAGAATAGTCTTTTGCTGACAAGCAGAATTCCAGCAGCATGGAAAGTAAATAGCTAGGATTTTGCAGTAGTGTATTTAGACACATAATAATGTCAATAACAATCTGTCTATTGTTTGCCTTATTGATGTAACATTCTTCATTATAGACTAGTGATTTATTTATACATGGTGAAAAAAATATAAATTCATTTTCATTGTTACTTTTATCAGTTTGTTTTCTGGAAACTCCAAATACCCAGCATTTTTTTTTTTTTTTTGATAAAGGAAACAATAGGAATTAATAATTCTTTATCAGGTCACAGCTGGAATGGTCAGTAGTTCACTATTGTAAAATGATTATTTCA
Source organism: Heteronetta atricapilla (assembly GCA_011075105.1). NCBI lineage: Eukaryota > Metazoa > Chordata > Aves > Anseriformes > Anatidae > Heteronetta > Heteronetta atricapilla. The sequence continues at coordinate 104,346,161 of CM021731.1, read as the reverse complement.
TTTACATTTGTTTGTTTTTAAAGATATGAAATATTCTTAAAACTGAGCCCTTTTAATCAAACTTACATTTTTGGATGCTATAATTTTGCTATTCTGCTATTTTTATAATAAAACTTGTTATTATTTTATGCTCTTATTTCAAAATAATTGTGATCAGCTGTGGAAGCGATAGTATTTTGCAGATTGCAGTTCCTTGAATGGCCTGTATGACCAACATGATCCCTGATCTCCATAGGACAGTGATAGACACTAACAATTTTAGAAGAAACAGAGGGTGGGGTGTTAAATATGTGGATATATCAAACCTTCAAAGTATTCAGTATTTACTTGCAATATTAGTTGCGATTATTAACACCATTAAGACAATAGACAGTGACACAATTTTTTATCCACCAAGGCTGGTGGAAGAAAATAGCCTGAATCTCTAAAACAAATGTATCATCTCCAAAAACTGTGATCACTGCTAGATCATTGATATAGAAAACAGTAGGAAATACTGCAGAATTAGCTGGGCTAAATAGCTGCTAAGATTAGGATTTCATATGCATTCTGATTTCCAACTTAGTTTTTGAAAAGCAGGTACACCACAAGTTATTTGAATACATTTGCATGATCCTACTGATAAACATGTTTTCATTTACTGTAAATACTGCCAAAAGCAGAAGCTGTTATATGCTCAACTTGTAAGTTTACATTTCATGTCCTTTTTCTGATTGCACCGTGTTCCAGTTTATAGTTCACATTTCCTCTGCTGACTTGTACAGAACCTATGTCATGTCTGGAAGTACAGCCAAATTGCCTAAGATCTGCCTTTTTCTGTCACTATCTGAACTAGTGTGCATCTGCTTTTTGTATCTATAAATCTACATGTGTGAATGCAGAATTTTCTTCCTGCTGTCCTGGAATTGCTATTTTTTTTTCTTTCAGCCAACACTGTTAGAAATAGTTCTCATATACATACGTTGATATAAAATATCAAGGGTATGAGACAGTTTAATTTTTTGCAATAGGCACAAGAGATGGTCATCCTGGTCATCCTACTTGATAGCAAGCACAGGAATTAGAAAATGGCCATTTAAAATACTTAATGGAGAATAAAATACTGAATGAGTTGAAGTAAACCTGAGAAGGCGTGATAGTGAAGCTAACCTTGAAAACATTCCTATTGGATACAGATAGTTTCACTTAAATTATCAATAAATAGATACATTGCATCTTCTATTAATATCAACTGTGCCATTCACATGTCAAAGGAATCAGTATCATGGGCAGGTCTAATGGTGTGACCGCATGCTATTTTCAGCTTCCCTCATAAAGCAAGAGGCATTGTTTTTCTAAGAAAGGGTCCCATCTGTGAAATATGAATTTAGCGTTACCTACCTGGGCCATACTTGCAGATAAAATTGTGTTTCATGTTGCATCTGTCATCATTCCACTGATAAAGATATGGCCCTCCCAGACCAGGATTTGCAGTTGGCTGATGATACATCACAACACAGGCTTCACTTCCACAGGAAGGCTCATCTGTGTACCAATTTCTAGCAGTATACATAAATACAAAATTTTAAATGTTGATAAATTTCATCAGAACATCAAGGAAAGCAGTTAATATCAATGAAGAAATGTCAACCCCAATTGCCCCATTGTCTTCAAAGATAAGCTGCATTTCCCACAACAGCTCTGTGAAAGGAGTTTAGGGCCTGGGCTACAAATATCTGGATCTTAAAAATATTAATAATAATAATCTGGCCCAAATCATCACTGCAGACATAACATTCTGCTGCTTTCTTACCCATTTTCATTCCTATTTGACTCTTACCTGCCCCTGTGAGCTGTTATTCTGGACTTTTTCTTAAGGAAATGAAAGTTTTCTTTCAAAAGACAGGGTAAAACCAGAATGATTTGAGTTAAATAAGATGCATTAATTTACTTGTTGGCTGCCTGGCTGATCTGAGGTGGCCAGTCTTGCAGAATTTGTCTGAAATGGGAGTAAGGACAATTTTAGACTGGACCTACACTATGCCATCCTTTCACAGATTCAGATTGAAAACCCTTGCTGCCAGCTCCCCTTTGGAGAATTTAAGGAGTCATGCTGTTAACTTCATGGGGCAGCAAGTCTTTCTGCTTCTTTCTCTACAGAAGACTTGCCAGGCATTTCACCCTCCGTTTCTTCCCATGAAATCTTCTCAAGAAGCATTTTTACAGACTTACCTGAATGGTGAAATACTTCCATCAGCCCACTGGTAGAGGTCAGGGCAAGCACTTGAGGTGGCTAGTCCGTCACTGCTTCTCCACAAACCAATCCAGAAGTCTCCATCAGAAATCCCGGAGCCTGACCTTGTGAGGTTTTGCAACATGTTCTCTATTAGTTGCTGCTCAGCTTCACTTTCTAAGCTCAGTAAAGCCCCACCATCAATTTCACAAGCTTGGCGGGCTTCCTGAAAACCCACACGTCTAGACAAGTCCTGGAAATAAGCTATCTTGTAACAAGAACGCTTGAAGTCACCATAGCACACCTTTTGACCTGAAAAAAATAAGAAATAGGTGGGTGAGCATATTAACAAATACAACAAATGAGAAGAAGGAAAAAGTACAGCATAGCATGAATACAGTGACGTAGAAGGAGAGTAGACTTTTTCTTGAGCCCCTCTATGGAAGGGCTTACAGTGATACAGAGATACTGCTGGAAAACTTAGCTGGAATTTAACATAGCTCATATCCCACTAGTACATAGGAATCTATGGCTTTCTTCCCAAGGCTTCTTAAACTGTCTCTGAGAAACTGAAAACTCCCACCAACTTCTAGAAAAATGTTCCCTTCTTTAATGACTGTACCACCAGGTACTTCTGTTAAAGCTAAGATTTGGAAAATAGCTTTTGGTATCTATTTCATACAATTGGGCCAACTCCACTTCTATTTGGTAATAGAAACTATTTGACCAGGAAGAAGTTTAAACTTCTCAATTTTAGTGGCATGAAGAAACTAACACATTCTTGGCTCTGCTATCTGACCTTGAGAGGCTGCTTTCACAAGGACTTCATAGCTACTCTCCAGTATAGCATCTCTAAATACAACCTCTAGGTGTATGTGGAAAGAGAGCATTGGTTCCTCTAAGGGTACGTGATCAATTACTTCATCAGTGAAAAAAAAAAAAAAGAAAGATTATAAACAATATACATGCACAAAACTGGCAGATAAATGTAATACGGAAAAGACAAGAAAAAATATTTATCTGACACCAGCTGGGGGCAATAGAGAAACTGTGTGTAAACAGGACTTAGCAACTGGTAAGTATGCAAACCTGGGGGACCAGGATGTTGGCGGGGGTGGGGGGCGTGTCCTGGGGCGGGTCGGTGGGATGATGCACACTGAGGAGAGACTGTGCAGGGTTAGTGACTGGGGAGGAACGAGGAGGGAACAGAAAGGGGTATAAAAGCAGCTAGTCATGTGTAAAATGGGGCCAGTCAGTATGCTTGCCTGACTGAACCCTGCACCTCATGACCGCAGTCTGTACTGTCTTATTTCCTTAATTCCTTCTCCGTGTATTCTCACTGTCCTAAGTATAGATACGCTTTCAGCACCAGCTCCTGCAGCAGGCAGCATCTCCCAGCTAGGCCCCTATAACCACCACCACCAGGAGTGGTTCATATCCCCAAGAAAAACAGCTTCTGGGGAAGACTAACAAGAGGCGAGTGCAGGGCTACATGCTAGCATCTGGAGTGCAGCTGGAGTGGGGCCACCGGTCACAGCCTGCGCACCTGGTGACAGCCACTAAGGGATGCAACTGTCTGTATCTTCCCCAGCCTAGTGTGGGTTGGGTGTACAACCATTAGCAAAGCTGGGTGTGCAACCATTAGCAAACTTTAAGCTGAATGAGCCAAGTAGCAGAGGCCTTAGGGCTGTTCACACAGACTGCTGCAGAAAAGGCGCTGCCTTCAGCAGCACCCATGTGGGGACCATGTTATAGATAAACAGACATCTGTTCATTTACCACATGGGTGCTGCTGAAGGCAGCACCTTGTCTGTGTGTGGGGGGGACACGTGCACAGCTTTGCTACAGGTTGAACCTGTAAATAGGACAGCTGCAGCTGCATCCCCACAGCCCTGGCAAGGACCCCAGGCACCTGGCTGGACTCCAGGGACCAGGCTGGAGAAGAGCATGCCTGGTCCCAGAGGTGCTGGAGGTGGCAGCCACACTCCTAATGTCCCTTAACACTGCCAACAGAAGCTCCAGACATTAGCAGATATCGCAGTACTATCCAGATACCACAAAAAAAAAGAGATGCTTTCAAAAAGCACTCGATCTACTGCATTCACAAAGGTTTTCCCTTGCCCTTCAGAGTTTTGTCTGTAAAGAATAAAAAAAATAATCAAAAAATAAAAAGACAAATGATGAAATAATGTCTTCTCCTTCCAGTTATTAGGCCGAGAAAGACAGATGCCCTTTTCCTGAAATGGAAAAACAATTATCTTCAAGTAGAGAGATTCTCTAGAGCTTATTCAACATATACAAGATGTGGTATGAGCAAGTTCACTTTTCAGATGCTGCTGAACTCCAGTGAGTTTATTTGGAGGACATGGGAATGGTTCTAAAAAGTATGTAAGGAAATAAACTAAGCACCTTTTAAAAGATCAGCTTTTCCATTATGTTTTATTACCATTGCAAAATAAACTCTCCTACATTTTTCAAACTAAATAAGAATTATTGAAGGATACCAACATGATAAGAACTACTACACATTATCTAAATTACTTATCAACCAAACTTTTTTTTTAATGTAACATTGAATGTAGAAAGAAACATAGTCCTAGCTGGGCAATGGTGCTGAAGAATCAAGGGGAAGGCACTTCATTACAGATGCATATAAAATAATGTGTTTCTTCATAAGACTGCTTTCAACAAAAAGAAAAAAAGACCCCCTATTATCAAAGTAACAAAGTGATAAGTCTAAATGATCAAAAGTGTGAAGTACAGGATTGAAAGCTGCATATGAAATCACAGCTCAACTTGTTTATATATAATGTTGCAATTCAAATTTCCCTAGTGGTAACACAACTTTATTTTTCCCAGGAGCTTTGTATCATTGACAGGATGGACTGCACAGTGAGGAAGGAGCTGTTCAACATTCTGATCCTCACACTGGGAGAGTGACTATCGCTTATTGCCAGAGTACACATGTATATAAGAGTACAAGGTTAGCACTGAACTATGTAAGACAGTAATCATTTATAAGGAACTGGACCACACCCCTCCCTGTAACTAAAGATTGAATTCAAAGCTTTAATTCAAGATGTATAAGCAGATTTAAGGAGGTTCCTTTGTCCATTGTCTTGCTGTTTTTATTTCCCAGACAATTTTTAGAAAAACTCCTATAGAAATATTTCATTTGGTGCACGTTTTCCTTGACATAAATAGTAAATTCAGGTAACAAAATAAGCAAATTCAGGTAACAAAACATCTCTGCCATGATTTCTGTTCAAACCACTAAAACGAGTAGGTTGGCCACTATAGATGTCAATGCCTCTGCTGCACCTCCCATTCATTGGAAAGGAACCAGCTTTCCTTCCATAACATCACACTTCCACTACTCTACCCCTTACGTTTCTCACGTGCCTGAAATGCCTCCTCACACTCCATTCCCATGCACTTTCCCTGTTCTTCTGTTACTGCCCATAAACCTGAATTGAATGACCTCTCCAACAGGAGAAATGGGTCCTTGTTGACCAAATGATAAAGCTTTCAGTATACTTGTCTTCCAGTCAGGTGCATTATGACTAGTCATGTGCTGCAGGGAAATTTAGGGTGCCAACTAGCACGTGCCATTTTGAGCTGCTATAGAGCGTGTGCCCATAAGCTGTAAGTTGCACTGTATGACAATGTACCTTCCATATTGGACCAGTGTTAACAGCTCCATCACTGACACCAAGCTGAAGAAAACATGGGAATGCATGAAGCTGGGAGAAAGACAGGTACTTAACATACAGTGGCAGCAAACTGTACAATAGGTGCTACTGCAGCACTTGGTATGATCCTGTTTCATGAAGCCCAGTAACAACTTGGAACTGTTAATGCACCCTCAGCAGGGAGCCTTCTTGGGACCATCCAGAATACAGAAGTAAAGGCCCAGCCCGTACCCAAAGGTTTGTCTAAAATAGTTAGTGAAAACCTGTGTGTGAAGATTTGTACGCTAGTATTTCTATATAATTCAGACTGATCTGAACCACTTTTTTGTAGAAAATATTGTTATTGCAGATATTTGTGCATTGTTAACTCTAAAATTCAGTATTATAAAATTAAAAAATTGAACAAGTGAAACTTCATATACAAGCTAACTTTTAAGTTACTCCTCTTTCATAGAATCATATCCCAGTTTGGAAGGAATCAACAAGAATCATCAAGTCCAACTCCTGGCTCCATACAGGACAATGCAAAAATCAGACCATGTGTCCAAGAGCATTGTCCAAATGCTTCTTGAACCAGCAGGTTCAAACAGGCTTGGCACTGTGACCACTGTCCTCAGTAGGCTGTTCCAGTGCCCTTTCATTTGTTGCCCTCTACACACAAATACACATAAAACAAAATTTAAAAAAAGTTTCCTCTTCACAGGCTGATCATTTGTGCAAGAATATACATCAAAACAAAAACAGCAAGCAACTAAGAAATATTTGAGTTTAAGACCTAACCTGCGTGAATGAAGTATGATGCAGAGTAGTAAGCTTTCTGGAAGAAGCTGTGAATATTTTTTGTTCAAGTTAATTTGGTTCCTATGTTTAGCTAATAACCCTCTATGAATCTTTTCTTTCTTCTTTTAAAGGAGACTTTTATCTGCTGTTGTAGAGCAAGATCAATGTGTTAATGGAAATTTGCCGTTGTACATTAATAGCTGGCAAATCAGTTAACATTTTAGTGCTCTTCTCAGAGCATGCTGAGATGTCAAGCTTTCAACCTTCATTTTTTACAGCTTTGTCTCACTACTATTTTATGAACTACAAAGCAGAAACAATTTTCTAGTGAAAATGACAGAAGGGACCACACTGTATAGGAGATAAGTATGGAAACATTAACTATAGGCTATTTCAACTTTTTCTAACATCTTTATGGCAGTCAACATCCTACTGTTAATCCTAAAGCAACATTTGCTATTTCAATGTTACTTTAATTCCATTTTTCCTATCACAACTGAATAGAAATAGTTTTGAAAGCAAGTCTATTGGATGAATCAGGATAAGACACCTATATTTATTCACTTTGCATAGTAAGGTAGGCCTTTGCAACCCTTCCACACAGTTTGCCCTGTGCTGTCTGAGATGAAAAAACAAACTTGAAAGAAAACATTGTTTCATCACAGCACATCCAGAAAGAAAAAAAGACGTAAATGTGTTTAGTCCTCCCTTGAACAAGAGACCAAGAGACCAAAGATCTAACTAATGCAATTAATAAGATCTAAGAATTTATTCTCACTGTTATCCCTTACAGATGCTCAGACAAGTGGATGTTTCAAACAACCCCATCTGTAGATGTGAAGGTGGAGTATTTATACCCTCTGCATGGAGTGTATTACCTCTTTAATCCCTGAGCAACCTTCACACTCCCAAGCAGGGCAGCTCAGATCCCAGTCAGAAGAAGGCATAGAGAAAAGCAAAACATGGCTTGCTGACATAAACCCACGTCTTAACATTTCATCAACACTAGAGCTCTAATAAGTCTGTTGAGGGAAGAGTGCTGTTGAAGCAATAGTTAATTGACAGAATGTTCCCTTTTCTCCCTCCCATTCTTGCACTGCAAAACTGCAAGGTCAGGTCTCCCCAGCTTCCTCATCAAAGAACAAACCTGGAGGTGTTTATGTTTTTCTCCCTTTCCTGCATACACCAGCCATACAACAAAAACTCCGGCCCTGTTCCCTCAGCCCCCTCAGCCTTAGCAATTCCAGTTGCCTACTACAGATAATCTGATTTAAATTCTTTTTCTTTCACTTTGTCTCACCATCTCTGTGGCTGAAGAAAGCAAGGGTACAGTACTTGATCTAAGAAGTTCTAACCACCATTGCATTCATATGGCTCAGTTTTCGTCCTTGGGTGTCACACAGCAGCTCCATAATAGAATGTTTTGGTTACATTGAACCAAATCTAGCTTTAGTTCGAATACTTGATACTTAGTTAAACCATTTCTGCATGTAATTTTGCAAGAAAAAATCTCCTCTGAGAAAAGGGGAACAAGCAAATCTTCAGCTGGTATTTCGATCAATTATGCCTCCACTATGTTTTAATAATGATGCCTCATTAAACAGAATCAGTAATTTCCTTTAGGTCCATCATGACAGAATTTATGATGTCACTGAGGACAAAAATTACTAAATAGAGTACCCATCTCAAAGAGTCACCTCTCTAAGTGCACAGGCTCAGTCCCATCTACAACCCATTGGCCAAGAAGGGCACAAAGCTTATTTCGAGTAATGAATGTGACTCAGCTTGAAGTCCCAGATAAAAGACAAGCTCCCTGCCAGTAAATCCTATCTGCCTTCCTCTTGAACCTAATAAACTAACCTACAGTCCATGGCTCACTTCAACTACCATTAGAGTTCACCTAGATTTGCAGGGAACAGTAGATCAATGTGCCTAGCATGTGTAAAGAGTGAACAAAGGAATGTACAAAGCCTGCTGCAGAAAGTCCCCTGTTTTCATACTGACTTTTTTCTAGACAACGGATTCAGCAGAAAAAGCAGAGGAACATTTGGTGAGAAAAAAAAAAAAAAAAGTTGTACTTCATAACCCAATCAGAGAAATATATTTAGCCACTGGAATGTTTGGGTTAATTTACATTGACTTCCATCATGCTATTATTTCATGATCTCTTTCACAGAAGTCCCAGTGTCTTTGTTACTTTATTTTCAGAGGCCTCCATCAGTCTTGTTCTGGCCTTTGGGATTCTGCTTAGTGTTAAAAGTCCAGGCTTGGTTTTAAACTTGTGTGTGTGAGCACATTGACCTCAAGGGCTGTGTAAGCAGCATGCAGGACACAAGGTGTTTCACAAGTCCCACTTTAGAATGTGGTAAGTAGAGGCTAAAAGGAGTGAAAATTTCCTAGTTACAGTTTTATTCAAAACTGATACATCATGTCAACTGTCCCTTGTATCATTTAGTCATATTTTGATTTGGTTCAGCTGTTGGTCATGTTTTGATATGTTGTTGTTCATATTTTACTACATTATACTTGTATCTGTCCAGCATACTGAATTCAATTTGTATTTTTGGTGAATCTTTTTTGGTACATTAGGTGCATTTTTCCACCCTCTTCATATCTAAGTCTGCAGAGAGAATAGTCACTCATTGATATATAGCTTTTTTCCTGGATTAGGGCTTATACCTTAACTGTCATAATACAGTTTCTCTAAAGTGATGTTTATTAAAAACAAACAAGAAAAAAAAACTTTCAAAGATTTTGAGTTGCCTGTAAGTATTTATATAAAATATTTGAAGGTCATTTGTCTTTTAAGTAGCTGTACTTCAGGGAGATATTTGTGCAGGCAGATAGTCTGTGTGCCTATCATATGGACATTATCACATAAGTGAAGTTTCTTAAGAAAAGCTGTCCTTCTCTTAAGCAAAGCTTATTGTAAAAATACTGGGTCATAGATAATATTCATAATAGAATCAGTTTCTTGACAAATTCTTATGCTTTAGCCTGTAAAAATGATAGATTATTTGGCCTGTGTTTGAGAAAGAACAGAAAGAATTTACTTGCCATTTTATAGATGCTACCTATGCATTTATCTTCAGTTATTAACCATTTTATATCCTGTGAACCAAAGATGATGACCCAGACCTCAGACACCTGCAAAACACCCATCTCTAGACCTAATGCACAGAAAGAAAATGGGAAGGGGGAAGTTGTAAGAAAAGATACTGTATTATATTGTTCACACTGCAGTTCAGTACAATTGAGCAGGATACAGAGCTACACAAGAAGCATTTGTCTTAGTCCATTCCAGGTCTTATTTTCCTCCATATAGCCATAGGAATTGATTTTTGGTTTATTTATTGCAGAAAAAAGTTTCTATATACCAGCATTTGCTATTTATGCTATTGTGTGGCCAAGTGCTTTTGAGGACAGAGAGCTGAATGGATTATTTCTGAATAACAACTGTTCTCAGACAAAGACGACATTTACAAAAACAAGCCATCAGAAAGGTGACAGTTCTGTTTGTAAAATGGCATTGGGCAGTGCTGATTTGGCTATTAAAGATCATTAGTTATAACTGCCCCCTTCACTAAAACCTGGATTTTTCCATCTGCTGAGTAAAAACACAATTAAAATGACACTATCTTGTTCTAGATGTACTGGGAATTGCAATACCTGCCGTCATGAAAGTCTGTCATCTTCCCCAGGCAGTGATAGGCTTATTCACTCATTTTACAAAGCAAATAACACACATTTATTTCTTGTAGTTAGCTTCACAGCACTGGCACACATGGCACTCTTCTAACAGAGTTGTGAAGAAGTAGCTTGATATCACCATCTCATTACGGATGGTGAAATGTTGATTAGCTTCTAATTATCCATGCAGAAAAACATACAATTACAATAAGTGAATCAATACAGGGTAAGTGCATTCAACTAGAAAATGAATATCCCTTTTTATGAAACAATTAGGCAGTTTTAGTTGCTGGTTTGTATGATATATAGGCATCAAAAAATCTTTTAAGTATTTCACAAGTACTTCCACCCCTCCCCATAAAATCATTAAAGCCCTGACAGTTTTCCTTTCTTTTAAGTGAAACATACCTACTCTTTGGCATGTATTCTGTTTCAGATATCTAGCATATCATAAATTTAAAGCCCAAAATCCATTTAGCTTCTTCTGTAGTAACTTTTTTCCTTTCTTCTGATCTCGTGAACTTTAGGGTATATATCACAGGACTGATCATAGCAGACAGCCATTTGCTTGGATAAGGAGCCAGTGCACAATTGCACTGTCCTTGGGGTTCGTCATGCACATAAAGTGCTGACAGAGTTGCTAAGACAACCCCCTAAAAATTGCAAGTTGCCTTCCCTTTTCCTATGTGAAGGAAGAAAAGACTGATATCAGACCTGCTTCCCCCCTTCTGTCTCTGATAGGTCTAGCAATGTGCAAGCAACAGGCTCCTTGGCATTTTACAATATATACATATACAATATATTCTTCCATTTCCCCAGCAATGAATTATGCTTATTTAAAGAAAGCTACAAAGCTACCCAAAGTATAACACTTCATAGGTATTAACCCTATTCAATTCCACAGATTCAAGCAGGGAGGCTAATGATAACAACCAAATGCCAATGAGGGCTGTTTGAGCCTATTCAAAATAGGAGGAAATGTATTAGAAAGATTTATGTATCTACAAGTCTGCTCCAAGATATGGATTATTTACCCAGGACTTAAAACACTTACTGCTGAAACCTTTAGCAGTGTTTTTGCTTGATTGTTTTCATTTTTCTGAAGTCTTCTATATACACAAACAGTATATATTTTCATATAGAATCATAGGTTGGAGGAGATGTTTAAGATCATTAGATCCAACAATCAACCTTACCTACCAAGTCCTATCACTAAACCAAGCCCCTTTTGACCACTTTCTCTGTGAAGAAATTTTTTCAGATGTCTAATCTGAACCTTCCCTGGCACAGCTTGAGACTGTTTTCTCACGTCCTATCACTTTGTCAAAAGAAATCACTTGAGAAAAGGGTGAAGAGAGAAACACTCTCCTTTCAGCAACCTCCTTTCAGGTAGTTGCAATGAGGCTGATGTATCACAGTGTAAAGACACCAATAATATTCCATCAATTTCAAACATTTCAGCTGTTTAACAAAAATAAATAAATAAATGAAGTACTGACAAAAACACTCTGACAAGACTGGCAAATTAAGTCTCTTCATCACTAGTTTTCAGTGTGGCTGTAAACTGTATGATGACAGTGTGGATGAAAACTGTAGGGTCTGACATGTGTGCCAGCCTAGGGGAGCATGGAGTTTACCTAATCTCTTGTTCCCCACCAGCAGACATTTTCACGTATACTTAATTTTATATACATCAGTAGATTCCCTCAACAGAATTTCCTCACAAGCACAAATTTAACACTTCTGAGGTTTTCTGCTCATTTCTGTCTCTAGAAGAGAATAGCTCATAAATCTTTAGTCATTAAAATACTCTTTTCTATTTGGTACCCACAGTAAGCATCAGCCGTTCTCTTATTCTTTTTCAGTGAAATTTGAATTTCTTTTTCATGTAATTATATTTTCATGCCTTTGCATCCAGAGACCTATATTTACCACAGTTGTAAGTAAAATTTATGTACAAATGTGATATTATATTCATTTCCTTGTTTTGTGGACTGAAAGTTTCCTAGAGTGGATCACCTTACATGCATCTCAGTATAAGAGTGCAACAGAGTGATGACTGACAACCTTATTGCAGTAGTCCCATAATGAAAAAAGATAGCAATGGACAAGTCCTTGCTCATTCACCTTCTATTCAAAGGAGTGGAGGAAAAAACAAACAAAAAAAACCCACAACTTTCCATATATGGGAACTTAGAACTAGCTATAGTTCATTTTGTACAAAAATAGAACAGACCTTCATAGACCTGTCTGTGTCTGAGCTGGCTCACCAACCTCACTGTATGGACAACTGAAAGAAACAGGTGTTCCTAGGGTGTATCTGCAGTATTTTCAAGATATATTTTAAAATGAAATTAATCACACCCCCCAAAAAAATACATTTTTTCCCTCACTGCTTATAAAGTGAGACTAGAGTTATTATTTGTATAATTCAGCTACATTTAGATTTTGCTAAGGCCATGACAATTGTTTGATTTGACTTATTTCTTAAGACTGCTTGGAGGTGAAGGTCCTACAGTTTGTCAGTGGTGGGAGCTTCTTCAGCATGAGAAACCATCCATTTCAGGCTAGTGAGTGCTTGGTGTGAATATGGGACTACAGCTACTGTCAAGACATTGTTGCATCTTATTTCTTATTTTACGTATAGTACTATACATTATTTTTAGATCCATGAGAGACTGGAGAAGAGAAACTCATTATGAGAATTAGTCTTAAAAAGAAACTTTGAAAAGCAGTGCTGTAAATTTACAGAGCACTTTATGAACCAATGAGTGTTTTCCTGCAAACAGCATATAATCTATAAGTTTGATCTTCACAGGATCAGACCTGAACTACAGAGAAGTAAACTCAAGATACAGAACATGACTTCAACAAGGACGAGACCATTTGTCACCAAGCTGCAGCACCGGGACAACACACCAACACTGGGAGCAAGAAAAGCTGTGAAACAGCAGAACATCCATTCTGTCCTTCAAATTATGTAGCACATATGGAATCACTCTGTGGTAAGTATGTTCTCCTGAGCCTGTCAAGTGGGGTACTGGATCTTGGCAATCATGAGTTTGAGAACTGCAAAGCCTTACTTCATCTTTGGAAAACAAGACATGCTCACCTGAGACAAAGTGTTAGAGTATTTCTTCTCTCTTTACTTAGCCCCTGAAAAGATCTGCAGTCTGTCCAGCCTGCAAAACACTCCCCAGAAGCAAGGTAAGTTTCACCAGGTTGATATATAGGGGGATTGCTTCTCATGCAGAAGTCTCATTCCTGAAAATGATTTAAGTACTTTGGTATTTCTACCCTGCTATAGACTCATCCACCATCAAGCATCTCAAGTTATCACTACTGTGTTTTTAACTATGAGTCACAGCAGTTTACATAAGATAAAGTGTCTTTCTGTGAAATATTATGTAATTTATTGCTTAGGAGCAAAGAGTGTTTAGAAGAAATATATATCCAAGAGTCATCATTTCATTTCAGTTTAAGAACTCAGGTCATTGACTAATCCCCAAGAAGACACTGGTCAAAACGTGTGCAGAAAGAAAGAATTAATACAGGAGTCTGTGGGCATTAAATGCCCAACTTCTCTTGCAGTTCTCAAAGTCTCATCTTTAGTGATTATTGAGACCCATGTTTAAATCAATCAAACAAAAAGATCTTGTAATATGTGGATATGCATTTCCATTAAACTTTCCAGTATGGAACCAAACGATGAACATTCACAACAAAATACATACGCAATAGCTGTGTAACAAACACCGTCTCTCTTCTATATGAGTTTGGCAATGTTTTTTCTACTAATACTGTTCCAAATTCTGAGCTATCATGTAGCTTAAAAATAACAGACCAGCAGGTTACTAAAACCAACAGGTTTCATCTACCAAAATTACTGAAAGACATTAAAGCCAGACAAAACTCATGTGTAATAAACAGTCCAAGCCAGCTGAACTAAATTAAATTTTGCCTTTTGAGAAAGGGTTTGTTATGTCTATCCAATTTATTACCCATGAAAATACATCTTTAATGATTTTACTTTACAATATTTTACGGCTATCTCAAACCCAGTTAATAAGCTGTGCAAACAAACACATCTACATCCTCAAAGGTGTCTGAAGCAAATGAGCCTTTAATAAAAACTTGGTTTTTGTGGCCTTCCAAATGTTTAAATTTATTCAGTATTCTATATATTCAATTACTTTTACACCAAAATAGACACACACTGCTTTAAAATACTGAATCTAGTACTTAATCTGCTATTGATATATTGCCATAGTGAAAAGAAAAATTTTAAAAGCCTTAGAAACATAAAAGGACAGCAAATGCCAGTCATTAAAGTATATTTTTTATGATTAATACATAGGCTGTTAAATGATTAGTAATAAGATTAGCTTGCATCTTTCCTGCCCAATAGATACTTAAAGTAATTGCATCTTTGCAAACTGCATTATCATCACTTTATGTTCTTCATGATGTCATGGGACAGCAAGGCAGACTCAGCAGTTTCTCCTGAGCCTGCTTTGATCCTTTTCTTTAAGAATTAATTCTCTGGAAAGACTAGATTCTCTCATAGGGAAGCTGTGAGCACTGCTCAATACATCTGCCTAGCAATGTTAAAAATTTGAAACTACTTGCATAACCTCTCTTTAGCAATTGCCAAATTAAAGATGACAGAAATAATGCCTAAATACAAATGGCCTGGTGCAAATAATCTATTTGTTTGTAGCCTAGGAAGACTAGCATACTTGGAAAAATAAATAAATAATAATAATTAAAAAAAAAAAAAAAAACAGGAAACCTTTAGCTAAGGAAATAGCATTTTGAAAGTGTAGACCTTTTCTTCTGTGCCTCCTTGCTCCTGTGGGCAAAATAGTTGCAATTTTGCAATTATTGCTAGGACTGCTAGAAACTTACTGCAGCTGATGGGAACCTTTCCACAGGTTTCAACCAGCACTCATGACAGTTTCAGGAACATTTTTTTAATGTAAATAATAGGGATTATATTTTTAAACATATTTGGAAAGTGGAGAGTTTTCCATTTACTGTAGATTATGATGATTCAAGCCTAAGTTACCAATTTTACAAAATCAGCTCTGTATAACTGTGTAGACTTCTAAATTTAATGTAAGCCTGTTTAAGTCCAAACAGTTGGTTATTGTATACAGATAAGCTAGACTGAAGTGATGTGGATGGCAAACATTGGAAACAATACTGATTCATCAGTATTGTTTCTTGCTTGAAAGAGTGCAGACTACTAGTTGCACTAGACCTATCCATGTGCACCTGGCAGGAGAGGGTGTGGTTCAGTCCTCCAGTATTTCTGAAAATAGGCATGCTAAATATCTTTGACAGTTACTGCCTAGAATGGATTCCCTTTGCCTAATGAATACAACTTCAGCCAATATATTTAATAGTACATAAAGGATTCCCTCTGTAAGTGACTTCAAATTTCCTGTATTAAATCAGCCAAACATTAGCTAGCATAATAGAGCAACATGAGACTCATCACATGCTTTTAAACAATTCACTGATATACAAGGTATAGCCTGTATTCTCTCCAAAACCTGAAGTCTTTTGTGCACCTAGGAATTGCTTGTCTATGTGGTAGACGTTATGCACAATGTTTTAAAAGCTGGACCTCTGTTCATTTTGCCGTATGTATCACTTAAATGCACAAGATTCAGGTAGAAGGTTAAGGGTCCAGGTTTCCACCAGCACACACTGAGAACACTAAAAGCAAAGTGCAATATCATGGACAAGCAATCTTCACTATTACTTACAACAAAGTGCAGTATAGTATTCATTTGAATTGTTAAACTAAGAGTTTTGCTGTATTGTATATGACTACACAGTTTTTAACAGAAAGAGATGAAACTTCTGGGTACACTCTAGGCAGGCAAGCTTTTTCAAAATGTTTTGAACTTGCTGCTTAACTATTTTTCTTGAAAGACAATTTCTCTCACACATAAAAGCACACCTCACCCGTACACATGAACTTGCAACAAATAGGACATCATTGCAGTGGGCAGTGACCATTAGCAACTAAGAAGGAAACTGCCTGAAATCAGCAACCTACTGCTTGCTACCAAAAACCCTACAACTTTCCTTGACATTTTGCCATCACAGCCTCTGAGACAGCTCATATAAAAGTAACTTGCATTGTTCTGCAATCAGTTTATGAAGAGACACATTCTTACCTGCGTAGTCAGAGATTACACACGTGTTATCAAGTGCAGCCAAGTGTGTAAATCTTTGTTTCAAGATAAATGTTTGGATTTGCTTGTGCACCCAACACACCTCCAAGAGCCCATTAGCTTTAGTTTGGAGGATCTGACCCAAAGTCCAATTGAGAACAGCCTTTTTGTTAGTTTTAGCAGCTTCCAAGCATATATACTTCTGCATTGGAAACATTTAGTGGGATCCTAAAGCTCTTACACCAAGTTTTACCTCACATTTTAGATACAGATTTTTGAAGCAAATGTCTTCCTCTCCATGTTGAGAGAGCTGTAGATACACCCACCCATAACAAAACTACTTATGCTGTACACCCTTAGTAGTTTGCTTCCTCCTCCTGGCTATGTTACAAAGAGAAGAAACATTCCCATGTCGTTGCAAACACATCTCACTGCATAGCTGTTTCTCAGAATGGTACCACAGCAAGTCCAGGCTCTGGTTTTAAGCAGTTTGAGCTACATTACGCAGACAGGCAGCCTTAAAACTCTGTACAAGGAAACCCCACGGTGCCAGGAGCCAACTGAAGGCTAGTGCAGAAGTTTGGCCGCCGAGCCTCCTGTCTCTGCCCAGCCGAGATCCCAACTGCTCCAGGCTCTGCTGGGGGCACCGGTCCAGACGAGGCACTCTCAGCTGGCCAGCCCCTAGCCCACCACCGGGCCACCAGACACCGGGCTACTACGGGAGCCCCAGGGCTGGCCGAGCACGAAGCCGCTGCGGAGCACGCCCACCAGCCGGCCGCCAGCCAGCAAGTTCATGCATCTCCTGCTTTGCTCCCGCATCCCCCCCGCTTTGTCACCGCTGCCCCGGCAGCCGAAACCCCCCGACGCTGACCCCGGCCCCGCTACTCACCGCTGAGGACGCGCCCGGCGAGCGTCCCGGTTCCTCCCAGCGCGGCGGCCGCCAGCACGGCCACCAGCAGGGCCACAAGCCCCTGCCCCAAAATATGCCCCAAAATATGCCCCAGCCACAGCCCCCCGCCGGCCCCCATGCCGGCGGTGCCCACCGAGAGCTGCCCCCCTCCAGGCAGCCCGACCCCGACCCCGAGCCCGAGCCCCCTGCCGCCGCCACCGCCACCACCGCACACGGCCGGCAGGGACGGGGCGGCCGCGATTTATCGCTTCCCCTGTGGGGGCCGGGCCGGGAGGGCGGCCAGTACCGCCCCCCGCCGCCCCGCCGCCCCCCTGCTCCCCCTGCCCCTGCCGAGGGGAGTGGGGCGGGTTTGGGGGCAGCCGCCCCGCCCGCTGCCGTCCGGGCGGCGTGGATTTGGGGGATGCTGGAGGCTGAGTAGGTGTTCCCGGTCGCTGATACGAGGAGAAACGCGCTGCTGACAGCTTAAACACGCGGACGGTGCGCGAGCTGGAGAGCCCCATTTTCTCCTTGCCCTGGGAGGTACCGCAGCCACGTTCACGCCTAAGGCACGCCGTGATAACTCTTTGGGACCCCTTAAGCACCGCTCCGAAGTCTTTGTCCTTCAAAGTCCTGTTGTCAAATGGTTTTTCATTAATTACAGTCTAAATTTCTAAAGGCACGCACTCTTTCTGCACATCAGTCTGTTACATAGGTTCTTGTGAATGCATAAAACAAGTTCAGTCTTTAGAGGATTATGCAGCACTTTTTAAACTTGCCTTAAGTGGGCTTATTAGTCAAAATGGTATATGCAGTGATAGTTCCTGGCATTCTGCTGATATTTGATGCATTTCTCATCACACAGGTCTTCTGGAAATAAATAAATAAATAAATAAATAAAGATATGGGCTGTTATGCTGTGAGACTGCATTTTCATAGTTCTTATCTGCAGAAACTTTCCAGGCTCTTCGTCATCTTTCTTGAAGCCACTTGCTCCTTTCTTTTCTGCAGAAAAAAAAGCATGGAGCTCTACGTTGCTGCATAGAGGAGTTTTCTTTAGCAATACCAATTCACATCAGTATGAAAGTACCCGTTGATCTGTCTATGTCTCCTTATCTCTTTCATAGTTGAAGTGTATTTCTTTTTTCAGGAAAGGGTGACTCCACTTTGAGTTAAAAATAATTACTTCCCAGACCTGGCAACTCAATAATTTGCATCTTTCATCTGGGCTTTCTAAATGATGAAAAGAGGAACAGTTTGTTGCTCACTGCTGGGACCAGTTTTATGGTCTTTATAATACATTATAGATACATTCTATTTATAATACATAATAGAATTTTATACCCAGAACATAATTAGTTAATTAAAATTTAAGGTAAAATACTAATACCTTATATGTACATGAAACGGTTATTTGAAATGTAAAGTCTCATTCATTTGTCTTGTGTCACTATTTAGTCACATTGCAGGGTTTTATTTCCTAGTGTGAGGAAAACAAAATAAGGAAGAAGATTGTTTAGCTGAACATAAGGCTTTCAAAATAGTGCCATCTTCAAATCATAAGTAGGCATCTTTCTGAAGAAAATTTTACTCTAAGACAAATTAAATGCCTTAGCACAGAAGAAAATGGGTAAGCTTGTGGGTTTATATTCCATAATGTGGTCAAATCATTAGATAACTTAATGGTATTCTGTGTATGAATTTGTAAATAAATACAATCTAAAAATGCTGATGTGTTTTTCCTTATTGCTTTTTAAATACTTTAAAAAAAAAAAAAAAAAAAAGTAGGAGGAAAAAAGTTTTGTACATCTACTCTGCAATAGCTTACACATGGACAATTTATCAAATAACATTGCTAGAGCTTTATCAATTTGGTATTCCATTAGCTTCCAATACAGTTTAAGCTACTTAGCTTCCCCTGACAATTTTCTTGGTACTATAATAGGATTATATTTTTAATGATTAATATTATTATTATTATTTAGTTATGGAAAAATAATTCAGTAAAGATCTTAAAAACAATTGAGAAGATGTAAGATGTACTACAAGAGGGAAAGGATTAGAGAAATTTTAAACTTCATTTATGCCCCTTCATTATTATGTGAGGTACCATTTTCCCTTGAAGTTGATGTGTGTCAAAAGAAAAAGAAGAGCAGAAAAGGGAAGAAGAAAGAAAATGTACTTTGTTTGCTCTTCAAGTATCCAAAAGTGTACCTCTACTCTGCACAATGCAGCGTGGTTTAGAATTTGAATTCTAATACCTGTGAGAGAGCAGTCTGCACAGCTGGGGACAGCGAGAGGCGTTAAATTGAGCTATGATACCTCAGTGCCCAGTTAGAATGGCACAGTTCCCCCATTAATCCAGCTCTGAAGCCAGGTAATTCAGTGCTAACTCAGGAATTTCTGCATAGTGCTGCATAGCACAGTGCAAAATACCATCATGGTTGTACATGCAATGCAGTACGACTGACAGTTACACAAAGTCCTGCCAAGGAGGACCAAAGTAATTTAATTTCCTTCAATTATAATCCATTTAGGTATAATATATAGCAGAAGTAGCTTTAAAAAATGAACAAAACCATTTAGATAAACAGGCCTTCTTAAAGACCACAAGATATTTTTATGTATTAGCACAAAAATTGTGAGTTCCCAGAATTTTTAAATTCTTAAATCATGATATCTTGTATCTAGAAAAGTAATATGCTTTTCTTCAGCAAATTCTTCATGGCTACAGACCTACTTTATTAATGTTTCTTGGTTTTAGATCAGAATAATCAGTGGAATGAAAGTCTGTGCATGTTAATTAAGTCCGATTCTCAAACCAGATGCAAAATATAACTCTAAGTGAACAGTATTTCTGTCCCAGACTGAGACAGTAAGTCCTGTTTTACACTACCTAGATGAGTATTTTTACAGCTTCAAAGCTTTATTGTGAAAACATGTTCAAGGCAAGGAGGTAAGTAAAAATTGTTAGAAAATTAGTCTTTCTGTATAAAAATAGTGGTTCATCAAAATCTGCAGCCAAATCAAATCTCTAGCCACTTCTTTCTCTGTCCTCTCAGAGAAACAGCTAGTACACAGCTAGTCTCCAGCTTCAAAGACCTGATGGCCTCGACTAGAGGATATTGTTACATATGTTCGAGTGAACACTAGCTTCTATATATCTTGACTTGATTTGTCTGAATGAAAATTAAATCCTAATTATTGATATTCATCAACTATTGTTTAGCAAATTTGTGAGAATAGAATTACTGAGGTTAATGCTATTCTTTCACTGTGTTATCCTGTTTTCCCTGTGTGTCAGGGACAAAGATGCAACCTCATTTGGATACTAGCATTTTTATATGTCACAGATACAAGCACTATTTATATAAGCCATGCCCAGAATAAAAGAGGCACCACACGTTTCCTTTTTCTTATGACCCTTTTTAACTGTCTAATTTCATCTTTCACTCATGTATTTTATCAAACTCTTTGCAGTTTGGAATTTTCTGTAGACTTTCTGGGTAGCAAGTATGTTCAGAAATGTCACAGGATTCACGCATTAAATTTTCAGGCCTTGTTTTTCTTGCTTACTCTTAATACTATTGTAAGAACAATTGAGCAGGACAGATTTGTTAGGAGTGCCCATCAAATGCTTTTGTAAATCATCAATCATGCAAGAGGGAATACAGATTTTATCTTATACTTTTTTTAGTCATAGTCTCATTTCTCCTAAATACCTTTATCTGTTCCTTCAAAAATGTCTACTAGGCCAACACACTCAAGCTCCCTTTCTCAGCTGCTTTCAGGCATTTGAAAAGAAAATGTGATTCAAGGATGATCTGGTTATCAATAAAGGTTCAATGCTATTAGGCCTGCTCAACAATAGAGATTGTCTGGCAGCCTCCAGATCTGTATTTCACTTGTAGAACCTGAGCTGTGGGTTGTGCTTCACTGTTATTTGTACCTCACAACTGAAAGGCTTGTCTAGGCTGTCAGAGGCAATGTTTGTACCACATATTAGATTTGATCATGCAAAGTTGTTTAATTTTAAGGACCTTCTTACAATGTACTTCTTCTCAAGTCTACTAATGCTTATTCTGTTCTTCTGCTCCTTATCCTGTTACCCTAATGTGATAACTCTGCGAGCATTACCACAAGTATCTTTCAGTGCCACTCTGAGTCCACCCTGTTCTCCGAGCACTATATTTACCTAACTCTACTGATACCCAGGCTGCAGCTCATACTCTGAATATGAATCACACTCCATATGCCCTTTAATGCCATGAAATAAAATATATAGTGCCCCTTAAAGTCAATCTTCTTTTAGCAGCGATGACATGGCCAAGTGTCTTTTCACTTTGACCAAGTGAACCTTCTTTGTTCCCTGCCACACCTTTCTTTTTCATCCCAGTCCACCAATACACTTATTTTCCTTTCCTAGATCTGCTTCTTCCTAGGGCTGAAACATGGAACCTGACATGTCAGCTGAAGCTGTGTGAGTACGCAGGCAGCTATGACTGTAAGGATGTCTTCTCCCTCCCCTTCTCTGGAAGGGACTTAGTGTTTCTTAAGTAGAACAAGGAATCCTGCCTGCCACTCAGTGTCTGCTTTTGTTAATGTCGCAACTTTGTAATGACCCAAGTATCTCTAATGCATGTCTTCACTGGAGTAGGGGAAGGAAAAAAACAAAACAAAACAAAACAACAACAACAACAACAACAAAAAAAAACTTAGTTTCACAGCATTATTTTGCTTCTTAATGTGTTCTGAGCAAATCACTCTGTTTGTTAGTAAGAATTCTCACCAAATTTATAGCATTGTGTTATGAAGCTTGTAATGCACCTGTTTTTGTCTTTTCCAGGAGGCAGAAGAAGAAAGAGACAATGTTGATGCTGACAGTTTGTAATTCCAAATCTGGGATTTTCAGCCTGTTCCTCCTAGCTGGGACAGATCAGCTCACATCTCTTAGTCAGCCTACCTGATGTCTTTGCCTATGACACAAAGAGGGAGAACGAGGAGACCTTGCACAATGTCTCAAAACATAACAAACTGTAATTAAAGTCAGGCTGGATGCAGTCACTGTATAAGACATGTCTGTGAATGCAGAGATGATTTCTTACATCTGTGCTGTCTGAACTGTGCAGACTGTACATTTATGGAGTGTTGTGGCCAAATAAAGCAGAAATGCAAGAGCACAGGGAAAGGGATATCAGAAATACACATATGTGTAAATTGTTTTGTGTTGCTCCAGATGCTGTTGCATTTGGTTGTCAGCAGCTGATATTTCAAGTTTTTCTTGCTGCCCTTCTGATCCAGACATTCTTGCCAGCAATAACAATATTACTTGGAAAAAATCATAATAGAAATCTGGTTCCTGAGATTATAATGTTTTCCTTCTTTAAGGGTCAGTCCAAAGTTCCTTAGAAGAAGAGGCCTAACACCAGAAGGTTACCTTACAATTGTGTGGTGTAGTATTTGTCAATCTTTTTTGAAGTTCCAGTCTGGCAAGGTCAATGTCCTTAATATAGAAACTAAAGTCAGAAATCCCCAAATCTTTAACCTGCAATTCCCTGTTGGTGTTTCAAAGGCTGGTAGCTTGAAATTTTACATTGCCTCCCAGCTCATGACATCCTCATTTGCAGGCACCTGATTTGATCTTCTGTCACTTGAGTCTAAGTTTCCACTAAGAAAGAGCTCTGCTTATTCCTGGGAGGAAGGATGATGCTCTGGAGCATGACTTCTCCAGGCCAGCCTTGAGGAGAGAGTGGCCAAAATCTCTACTTTGCAGGCTGTAGTCAAACAGTAGACAAGAGCCTCAGGAAACTGTAGGATAAAGATTAGGGACTTCAAATCCATTAGATCTTTAATTCCTCTCTATGAGAAGTTTCCCATATCCTGATTCTCAGGCTTCAGTACTGATGACTAACAGGTGCTACTACCCTTGTTTCCAATCATCCCTTTCATTCACATCCCTCCTCTCCACCACTTTTCCTTCACAAAATCATCCTTCACTGCTCTGGCTTTGTTCCAACCAGAAGTCTTGCAAAAACAGGCACACTTGAATACTGCCCCTTGATGGAAGCAGAAGGGATGGTGACTGGTGATGTCCTTGTAAGATCCCAGATTTCTGTCCTACCATCTTACTGGTTCAGCTGCTGGCAACTGGATCCCAGAGCAGCTGGATCACAGCTTTTCTGTCTGAGCAGCCAGCATATCAGACTTGTATACATCTGTGCTTTTTGTGTATAGATACAGTTTAAGATTAAAAGGTTTTTATAATGACAATGGGTTGCTTTTACAAATACAACTAGAGAAAGGGGAATGGGGATGGAGAAGGAAATACTTGGAGTTCGGTTGGGAGCTAGCCACAAATAAGGCAAAAGCATAGACTTGTTATTCCAAACATACCTAACCTTTGGTGCTCTGATTAAAGAAAATGCTCAGTATTTCCAGAGTAAGATGATCGCCTTCCATTTTTGTCATACATTTCCATACCTGTGGTGTTCCCTGCCTCATTTACTGCCCTTTTAGTATTTCATTTGAAACACAAGGCATTGTGGCTCATTAAGATGATCTAGTTCTCTTACCAGAATCAAAGCTGTGATGCTAAAGCTCTCAAAGAGGCTGAACCAAATGTTGCATTGCTATTGTAACCTAACA
The DNA here is from genome assembly GCA_011075105.1 of Heteronetta atricapilla. NCBI lineage: Eukaryota > Metazoa > Chordata > Aves > Anseriformes > Anatidae > Heteronetta > Heteronetta atricapilla. The sequence goes on along the minus strand of CM021731.1, from coordinate 104,322,068 downwards.
AGTGACACTAAAAAAGTGATCTCCATGGATTTGTTCTCTTGAGGTGGTGGTGTTTCCCAGACACAAAGTCTATTACAGCTAACTATACATTGGGAGATTACTTCTCTGATAACGGGTAGCTTGGTCATAGATCTCTTTTCAATTCACAGAACTGACTCATGGACTCATAACTTTCAGTAATTCAGATGGTGGTAATGGGGTGTCAGTGACTCTCCTCACTGTTTCATGACTCTAATTCCTGGAGAGATGGGATTAATTCAGTTGCAGTTGTCAAGTGTTTTGCTAATTAGACTCTTCAGGGGTAGTGTGGCTGATTCAGCAGGAAGCAGAATTCATTTTCTTCAAGACATACTGGTATTTTTTTTCACTAGCTAAGCTTTCTTGTGATCCTCCCTACGTTGCAGAAGCAGGAATGCCAGATATGACTACAGTTCTTGCATTCCCAATGAGGCCTAATCAATACGGGGGATGCCAGGAATTCTAAAGGCTTGGCTCTCATGCTTCTGTCCAAAACTGAGCTTTGGCCAGAAATACCATCTGATCATGTTACTTACTCTAAATAGCTTTGTTTTCTTCCTTTCTTTTATTCCGCTTTTCCCTGCAACTTCTTGCTGAGAATCACTTTAAAATAAACAATACAATAAAATAAAATTAAAAAAATAAAAAGGCAACCCACAAAAAACACCCTGAAACAACTAATTTAATAGATAATATGAAATACAAAATAATCCTCTAGAAAGTCTGATCAGTAGATTTTACTTCATCTTTAAGGAGAAGAATGGATAATCTCATGAAACTGTGTTGTTGAATTAAAGCCTTGATTGTATTAAGGGTGGAAAGTTTTGTTCAAGGAGGGAGGAAAGAGACTTGACATCACCAACACAAAAAGAAATGTAAAAATTTAAGAAATAGGTGTTCCTATATGAGAAAATTGATTGGTAAAATCTTGGAAAGAACTGTATAGCTTTATCGAAAGAAAGAAGATACATTTCTGTTTCTAGAGAACATTTGGCAAAGGTCCTTTTATTGCAAGAGGGTATGTCAGCCAGGGTAATACTTCAAAAACAAATATTTGGGGGATTTTGTCTTAGCTAAAAGTAAGCAAAAAGAAATACTGGCATGCCAAGAATGCCAGTTACACTTGCTACAACGGAAACTCTATGTAATAAGCTTATGTAATACATACGCTGACTTTAAATATGTGGAATACCTTAAGGATATCTGCTCATTAAAATGATTCTTGTCAAAATTTATGTTGCACAAGTTGACCCATGGCTTCATAGGTTTCCAAACTTGGAATGCCTTCAGGTAACCAGGGCTGAATGCCAAATGACAGGATGTATCCATGAGTGGATTAGATGGAAAATACTTCATGTCCTCTTGGAGGAAACTCACTGCAGAAAAATGATTTCAGTGTTTATTGTTCCTTCTGAAGTCACCTGGCTATTCTTCTGCATGTGGTGTAAATTCCTAACATATAGTTTTATAAACTAGCCATAGAACATCTCAGATATTAGGGAACATATATAGCAAAACTGCAGAGTTAGTCTCACCGACAAAGTTTTCACCATGTGGCTAGTCCACAAGGCAAGATAACTGATGATTACTCTTAACCTTTTGCAATCACCTTCCCAAGCAAAGGACATTTAGTCCCTTGAATGTGTTTGGATTCTCTTCTTAAAATCCTGCTAACAAACACATTGGTGAAGTAAATATGCTACTTAACCAACATTAAAAGTTAGCTACTTTTTCTAGATCAGTGAAAGAAAATTAAATGATTAATTATATTAAAATGGAACAAAGAATGGTTAAAGCTGAGTATAAAACCAGACTTGCAAGTCTATTTTGAGTTTACTAACTTCATGCAGGTTAGCACTTTGCAAAGCTTCAGACTTCAAAAGAACTGCTCATATGAGTTGGGATTATTCCTAAGAGCAGCGAGAAAAAACCTTCCATTCATCTCTGAAAGATCACATTATTGTGATCTGACTGTTCTGTTAGAGTTGTTGTTTAATTATGTTTGTTTTAGTTTGTTTTAGACCTAAGCCGCATCAAGAGTTAGAGAATATATATTATATGTATATATATACACGTATACATATATATATGTATATATGCACACATATTTGTACTAATATGCTAATATAAAGTAATATTTTGTTATAAATTCTATACTATGTTTGATATTAGAGTATAATATGCTTTACTATCCAGGTAGAGTGATGGTAGCTATAAAATAATGAAGTGCTGTAAACATAGTTATCTGTCTCAAAACAAAGAAAAAAAGCTATTATTTCCTGTATTCTGTATAAGCTGTTACAGTCATAAAACTGAAAAAATTGATCATTTCATTTAGGTCACATATGTGTCTTTGTGCTGGAATCTAGAGAGAGTTAAAGACATAACTGATGCAATCAGGAATGTTAGGCTGCTATAGCTTGCTAACTTAACTTTAGCCAAGAGGTTAATTGTGAGTAGTTACCTACCTTTAAGTGTTCATGTTTGTTTGTTTGGGTTGGGTTGTTTTTGGGAGGAGAGGAAAGCTGAAAACTGAGAACATACAATTAAACAATTTATTAAAAGACAGAGAATGTGTCTGTTTTGGGTCAGGGTAGTGGCAGGAATGTATCTTTATGATTGTTAAGTGCATAATGACTGCTGTCATATTCTCATCTCTATCTGAAAATATGAATATCAGGCTATTTTTCTCTTCTTTCTCTGTAGATTCTCCTTTTTCTTTGTAGATTCTCAATGGTTTTTACCATACGATCAGTCTGTTCTTCTGTCTTTCAATAAAGTTGACCAATCCTACTCCTAACAGAACCATCTGACTTTATCTAGGGATTTCTTGATTTTCTTTATTGCATACATCCTGCTTAACCATTCTTCTGATTAGGACTAAATTTCCCACAGAGGAAGATGATTCCATTCCAATACTTTATAATCTCTTACTAGTTGAATATTTTCCTTCAGACACTGATTTTTATTATTTATTTTATTTTATTTTATTTTATTTTATTTTATTTTATTTTATTTTATTTTAATTTTTTAATATCCTCCTCAGTTGTCATGACTTCTATTCCACCAGCATTTTTTGCATGCAGTTCTCTTGGCCTCTTTCGTCTTTATAGCAAGGGAATGGTAATAACAACATCCTCCTTTATTAAAGCACTGAAAATATGAGGCTATTTAATGATAGATGAGAGAAAAACATTTAGCATATACAAGGTGTATGTTTCTGTTTTCTGACAAGGGAACAAAATTGATGAAAGTATTAAATACAAAACATCTTAATGTTTGTGGCTGTTCCAGCTGCCTAATACAGAAAACATGAGAGAGTTTCTTAGTGAAATGGACAAAGGGGTTGCAGCCAAGTGTTTGCACTGCTGGTCTTAATTGGCAGAATTGTCTATAGTTATGTCATGGTGTTGAATTAGCTCAGGAAAGGATTGGGTTTGGTCTAATTGTTAAAAGCCATCAGTAAAACTGTGAGCTAAATGACATGCACTGTAAGGCACTGTATTTCAAAAATTTTCCCAAGCATGTTAGGGAAAATAAATTAAAAACAAGCTATCTTTATAATATGTGAGAATTTACAAATGTTTACAAGTAGTGCTGTAGGAATACCTGAGTGGAAATGGATTCGTAATTAATTTTTGTTGTTGTTGTTTTTGTTTTTCCTTAAGGGTTCTGCCCCAGTTGTCCATTCACTCAACATCTTGAAATAAAAGGTTAGAAATGAGTTGTTCAGTTGTGTACTATAGGGGAAACTGTATTTAGAAAGTTTTGAGCATCCAAACAGCTTAAATATATATTTTTTGATCTAAAGAAAAACTGAAAATTCTCAAAGTATCCTGTATGATCTCATATATATTGTAAATCTTATCCTACTTGCCTTGAGGCCAATGAGAGACTTCATCCTGACTTGAATGATGTAGATGTAGAATCAGCATGATGTAGATTTAGAATCTTCTTTCTACAAATAACATGAACTCCATATGTTTTTGATCTAGATTGATGTGATGTAACCAAACAGTCCCCAGACATCTCAGATAGTTCCCATGTTGCCATGACCCTACAGAGCAATAACCAGGATTGTCTTGAGCCATGTGATCTGTCCAGAATTGCCTGTAGACTTGAGGGAAGGCAAGTCTTAATTGTGTGGCCTGCATTAATATAGGGTGAGTGTCTAGGAGAGGTGAACTACCACAAATATCTTCATTGATGCTCCCAGGTGAATGTACATTATGTGTATGGGTAGATGAAATTTCCAAGGTTCTAGGGAATGGAAGAAAGCTTTCTGGAAAATGGAATAATTCCTCTGTAGTTAATATGAATATATTCATAACATAAATCTAATTTAAAAGAAAAAAAATGGAAAAAAATATACACGTTTTCTGATGGAAATTGGACAAAAATGTTAACCTACTGCTACTTCCTTAAACGTCTTATACTGCCATCTTCTGGGGACATGAAGGGAAGAGAGATAAAACAGAAATGAACAATGTAAAAGTTAGAAAAACAAGCTGTTTTCAAAAGATGGAAAAGCTCCTTATTGAGCTCTCCAACCGGTTTGCAGAGTTCAGGAAAAAGGGAGACTGTTAAGTACCATTTTGATTCTTCTTGACCTCTAAATAACACTTAGATTTCTGATGCTTGAGTGTTTTCCATATTTAAGCTTTGTGATTTGGTTCTATGACATAGATACAAAAAAACAAGTTGGTCTGCTTACATCTTCAGACCTTTATTAATAATATATTGTAGTAATTATCACAGTAGTTATCATAGAAACTGACCAAAGTAACTTTGGAAAAATATTCTTTTTTTTTTTTTTTTTTTTTTTGGTAAAACAAAAGTATTTGAGTTACAAGTTTGAAAGGTTTCACTTTTGTTTTATAACATAACAAATTAATTTAGTTAGAATAAATCTTTATTAGAAATAGCAATCTGTGGAGGCATATTGGCTGGGAAAAAAAAAAAAATCAGAGGAAATTACTATGTAAATTATGTAAACGATTTTGGTGAAATCATTTTCACCTAATAACTCTAAATGCAATGAATCTGGAAGCTGAACGTCAAGTTCTTATTTAAAAACTGCGGATACTTAGTTTTTCTTTTATATTTCTTCATTGACTGAAGTTACCCTTCTCACATCATTACTTTCACAATGACAATTTTCTCTTTGTGACAAATTAGATATTCCACATTAGGGCTTTCTATGGTTAGAGTAAAGACTTCAGAGAACCCTAATGGAACAAGAAGTTTGTCAACATATGTTTAACAAAAGCAACCTTGTTGTGATAGTGTGTCAAAATAAACTTTCAAAGTCTAGCATACTTTCTCTAAATAATAGATTTTTCCTCCTATTATGAGATTATCACACCTGCTCCATATTCCATAATTTATATTTTATTAAATTTTCAGATTTCAGATCTACTTATTCTTGAAAATCAGTATAATTTCTGTATCCATTTATTAATTTTTGATGGAAAGGACATGAATCATCACTGTCTAACTTTACTTTGTTCAATATGGTGATATTTACTTTGTAAACATAAACTTACATATTTACTTTTGTTTAATATGGCTTGCCCTGCTGCATGTCCAGAGAAGGACAACAAAACTGGTGAGAGGTCTAGAACACAGGTCTTATGAGGAGTGGCTGAGGGAGCTGGGATTGTTTAGTCTGGGGAAGAGAAGGCTCAGGGGAAACCTCATTGCACTCTACAACTTCCTGAGGGGAGGTTGTGATAAAGGGGTTGGCCTCTTCTCTCAGATAACTAATGATAGGACTCGAGAAAATGGCCACAAGTTGCACCTGGGAGATTTAGATTAGATATCAGGAAAAAAAAATATCTCTCAGAGAGTAGTCAGGCACTGGAACAGCCTGCCTGTGGAGGTGGTGGAGTCACTGTCCCTCATGGTGTTCAAGAAGTGCCTGGACAAGGTGCTACAAGATATGATTTAGTAGCTTAATGGGTAGTATTGGTGATAGGATGATGGTTGGACTAGATGATCTTGTAGGTCTTTTCCAACCTGGTGTTTCTATGATTCTATGATTCTATGGTACAACATAATAGCTTCTAAAAATCTTTTTACATTTATCTATACACCACTATTGTGGGAACTACTTCACCTTCAGTAGTATATATATGTATATGTATATATATATATATACATACATATATATATGTATGTATATATATATGTATGTATATGTATGTATATATATATGTATGTATACATGTATGTATATGTATGTATATATATATACATAC
>CM021731.1:104292579-104315690 GCA_011075105.1 Heteronetta atricapilla | reverse complement strand
TATATATATATACGTATATATATATATACATACATATATGTATGTATATATATATATCTGTATACCCTACCCCTTCTAACGATTTTAAAGCGTTTCCATCTTTAACGACTATGTAGTTTTTCAGGTGTGCAACAGGTGTGCTTCCAGGTGTATTACTACAGAAACAAAAACATTACAAGGACAACAGCAGGGTCCATATAGGGACAACTGTGATCACTTCTCTGTATGAGGAGTAGCAAAGTGTGCAAATGTTGTAATTGTGTTAGAAGAAGAAACCCTAGAAAAGGGTTTCCCAGTCTTCGAGCTTAATCTTTAGATAAGTTTATCTCTGTAATTGCAGGACTGAAATGGTTCTCTGAACTCACTAAATCCATTTGTTGTGGAAGGATCATCCTGAGGAATCATGCCTTTTGTACTAAGCTCAGAATTTTTGTACTGCTTTGGTATGTTAAGTACTCTCTTGACTCACTGATAAACATCATAAGTTTAGTGAGAATGTTGTAATAGAAAGTATGGGAGTCATGTCTACCTTTCAGGGCATAAAGAGAGTTCAGTGAGAGAAAACCCTTCTGCATTCATCTAGAGAATAAATTTAGCCATCATAAAGAATTTTTGAGTGTGCTAAGTCCTTTGTGGAATGTGCTTGTGTTTGTGCATTAACAAGATCAGAGGTTTTCCCCTTATTTAGTTGAGGGACACATCAGATAAAAGCGCAGTATTAAAAGTAAGCTGGACAAGATGAATAGGAAACCACAATTTCAGAGTCTGTAAGTGCAGCTGTCAAATTGCTTCAGTTGTGGATGCTGAGAATTGTTCACAAAACAGCAAATGAGCTACTAAAGAGGTCTCCAGATATATATATATTCATGTGCCTTCTATTTTGACTTTGTGATATCTGAGTCTAGGGAATTAGATCAAAACCGTCATAAGCCTTGTGCAAAGGACTGTGTCCAAGACCAGGCACCAGATATCTTAAAGACAGTGGAAATGCTGTTAGTTAGCTATTTAACCTCATTAGCATTCATTGGTGTAATACTGGTACTTGTAGCCAGGGCAGGTGAAATTTAATCTAATGAGGGAGAAGAAAGAACTATGCTGTGACAGGACCACACATTGCACCAACTGGCTACTGGCTAAATCCCCACCTGCTAACTATTTTGCCCTTTTGCAATATGCAAGAACCAGTCCCCATAATTGCTGAGAATTATACCATGTGGATGGCATCCTTGAAAATTATATCTTAATGAGTATTCTGCTTTTTAAAACATACTTCCTGAAGAGTATCATGTGAACTGTAATTAATTCTGGTAAGCTCAGAACACGATTATGAAACTATGTCTAGTCTATCTAATCAATTTATTGCATCAAAACACCAAATAAAGAAACAGAAATGGGGGAAAATATTCTGTTCACAAACTTGGTTTTCTTGTGATGTGAATAAAAATACCAATTCCCCAAGGAGGAAGACAATTATGCTGCCAGTCTGCTGTAGCATTCATGGTACCAGAGCTAATGTAATAATCATTACTCATGTCATCTTTGTGAAATAGAGGAAGAGAAAAGTGAACTAAATGGTCAGAATAAGTACATGAGTTAGGGAAGGTGTTTTTTCTGGAACACAGACTTCTCTGCGTGCTGTGGATTTGATTTTTACAATTTGGGGTAAACTTTATCAGAAAGCAGAATTTTCCCCTTGGAGAAAGAGTCTAATTTACCCCAGGAGCTGGCAGGGCTCATTGAGAGGGCTTTAAACTAGGTAAGAAGGGGGATGGGGATGAAACAAAGCTCATTAGAGGTGTGCCGGGCGGAACAATGGCAAGGCTGGGGGAGAAGGCAAAGGCTCAACTGAAGTTCATCTACACTAATGCAAGCAGCATGGGCAGCAAGCAGGAGGAGCTGGAAGCCACTGTGCAGCAGGCAGCCTATGACTTGGTTGCCATCTTGGAAACGTGGTGGGATGTGGGACCACCCTCATGACTGGAATGCTGCAATGTCTGGCTATAGGCTCTTCGGAAGGGACAGGCAGCACAGAAGGGGTGGTGGAGTGGCTCTCTATATTACAGAGTGTTTTGATGTAGTCGAACTTGAGGCTGGGAATGATAAGGTCGAGTCACTATGGGTTAGGATCAGCGGGAAAGCCAACAAGGCAAGCATCCTGATGGGGGTCTGTTATAGGCCGCCAAACCAGGATGAGGAGACAGATGAGGAGTTCTACAGGCAGCTGGGAGAAGTTGCAAAATCGTCAGTGCTTGTTCCCATGGGGGACTTTAACTTCCCAGACATATCCTGGAAGCACAACACAGCCCAGAGAAAGCAGTCTAGGAGGTTTTTGGAGAGCATGAAAGATAGCTTCCTGACGCAGCTGGTAGGCAAGCCTACCGGGGAGGTGCCCCACTAGACCTTCTGTTCACAAACAGAGAAGGCCTGGTGGGAGATGTGGTGGTCGTGGGCTGTCTTGGGCAGAGTGACCACAAAATGGTAGAGTTCTTGATACTTGGCAAAGTCAGGAAGGGAACCAGTAAAACCGCTGTCTTGGACTTCCAGAGGGCTGACTTTGAGCAGTTCAGGTCACTGGTTGGCAGAGTCCCTTGGGAGGTACTTCTGAAGGGCAGAGGAGCCCAGGAAGGCTGGGCGCTCTTCAAGAAAGAATTCTTAATGGCTCAGGAGCGGTTTGTCCCCACATGCCCAAAGACAAGCTGGCGCGGAAGAAGACTGGCCTGGCTGAACAGAGAGTTGCGTCTTGAGCTTAGGAGAAAAAAGAGGGTTTATAATCTTTGGAAAAGAGGGCGGGCCACTCAGAGGGACTATAAAGATGTTGTGAGGTGGTGCAGGGATAAAATTAGAAAGGTCAAAGCTCATCTGGATCTCAATCTGGCTACTACTGTTAAAGACAACAAAAAATGTTTTTATAAATATATCAGCACAACAAGGAGGACTAAGGAGAATCTTCACCCTTTACTGGATGCGGGGGGAAACTTAATTACAAGAGATGAGGAAAAGGTGGAGGTGCTTAATGCCTTCTTTGCCTCAGTCTTTAGCAGCAAAACCAGTTGTTCTCTGGATGCCCAGTACCCTGAGCTGGTAGAAGGGGATGAGGAGCAGATTGTGGCCCCCTTAATCCATGAGGAAATGGTGGGCGACCTGCTACAGCATTTGGATGTGCGCAAGTCAATGGGCTGGATGGGATCCACCCAAAGGTATTGAGAGAACTAGCAGAAGAGCTGGCCAAGCCGCTTTCCATCATTTATCAGCAATCCTGGTTATCAGGGGAGGTCCCACTCGACTGGCGGCTAGCAAACATGACGCCCATCTACAAGAAGGGCCAGATGGTAGACCCAGGGAACTATAGGCCTGTTAGTTTGACCTCAGTGCCAGGGAACCTTATGGAGCAGATTATCTTGAGAGTCATCACGCAGCACTTACAGGGCAAGCAGGCGATCAGGCCCAGACAGCATGGGTTTATGAAGGGCAAATCCTGCTTGACGAACCTGATCTTCTTCTGTGACAAGGTGACACGCTTAGTGGATGAGAGAAAGTCTGTGGATGTGTCTACCTTGACTTCAGTAAGGCTTTTGACACCGTTCCCCACAGCATTCTCCTCAGGAAACTGCCTGTTCATGGCTTGGACTGGCATACACTTTGTGGGGGACAAAGCAGTCATTGGTCCCAGCCAGCATGGGTTTGTGAAGGGTAGGTCCTGCCTAACTAACCTGATTTCCTTTTATGATAAGATCACCCGTATGGTGGACCAAGGGAAACCAGCTGATGTGATTTTTTTGGACTTCAGCAAGGCTTTTGACACGGTTTCCCATAGGATCCTACTGGACAAAATGTCCACCATACAGCTAAATAAAAACATCATCCGATGGGTGAGCAATTGGCTAACGGGCAGGGCCCAAAGGGTTATGGTGAATGGGGCTGTGTCAGGCTGGCGGGCGGTCACCAGTGGGGTCCCTCAAGGCTCCATTTTAGGGCCGGTACTTTTCAATATTTTTATAAATGATCTGGATGTAGGAATAGAAGGTATTTTGAGCAAGTTTGCTGATGACACCAAACTTGGAGGAGTTGTGGACTCGGATGAGGGTGGAAAGGCCTTGCAGAGGGATCTGGATAGGTTGGAGAGCTGGGCGATCACCAACCGCATGAAGTTCAATAAGAGCAAGTGCCGGGTCCTGCACCTGGGACGGGGAAACCCTGGCTGCACGTACAGACTGGGCGATGAGACGCTGGAGAGCAGCCTAGAAGAGAGGGATCTGGGGGTCGTGGTAGACAGCAAGTTGAATATGAGCCAGCAGTGTGCCCTGGCAGCCAGGAGGGCCAACCGTGTCCTGGGGTGCATCAAGCACGGCATCGCTAGTAGGTCGAGGGAGGTGATTGTCCCGCTCTACTCTGCGCTGGTGCGACCTCACCTCGAGTACTGTGTGCAGTTCTGGGCACCACAGTATAAAAAGGACGTGAAACTGTTGGAGAGTGTCCAGAGGAGGGCTACGAAGATGGTGAAAGGCCTGGAGGGGAAGACGTACGAGGAACGGCTGAGGGCACTGGGCCTGTTCAGCCTGGAGAAGAGGAGGCTGAGGGGAGACCTCATCGCAGTCTACAACTTCCTCGTAAGAGGGTGTCGAGAGGCAGGAGACCTTTTCTCCATTAACACCAGCGACAGGACCCACGGGAACGGGGTTAAGCTGAGGCAGGGGAAGTTTAGGCTTGTCATCAGGAGGGGGTTCTTCACTGAGAGAGTGGTTGCACACTGGAACAGACTCCCCAGGGAAGTGGTCACTGCACCGAGCCTGACTGAGTTTAAGAAGCGATTGGACTGTGCACTTAGTCACATGGTCTGAACTTCTGGGTAGACCTGTGCGGTGTCAAGAGTTGGACTTGATGATCCTTAAGGGTCCCTTCCAACTCAGGATATTCTATGATTCTATGATTCTATGATCTGTCTGGATGGCCAGGCGCAGAGAGTTGTGGTGAATGGAGTCAAATCCCCTTGGAGGCCAGTCACTAGTGGAGTCCCCCAGGGCTCGGTACTGGGGCCAGTCCTCTTTAACATCTTTATCGATGATCTGGATGAGGTGATTGAGTGCACCCTCAGTAAGTTTGCAGACGACACCAAATTAGGTGTGTGTGTCGATCTGCTCGAGGGTAGGAAGGCTCTGCAGGAGGATCTGGATAGGCTGCACCGATGGGACAAAGCTAACTGTATGAAGTTCAGCAAGGCCAAGGGCCAGGTCCTGCACCTGGGGCACAACAACCCCAAGCAGAGCTACAGGCTGGGAGATGAGTGGTTGGAAAACTGCCTGTCAGAGAAGGACATGGGAGAACTGGTTGATAGTTGGCTGAATACGAGCCAGCAGTGTGCTCAGGCGGCCAAGAAGGCCAACAGCATCCTGGCTTGTATAAGAAACAGTGTGGCCAGCAGGTCCAGGGAAGTGATTGTCCCCCTGTACTCAGCTCTGGTGAGGCCACACCTTGAGTACTGTGTTCAGTTTTGGGCCCCTCACTACAAGAAAGACATGGAGGTGCTTGAGCGAGTCCAGAGAAGGGCTACGAAGCTGGTGAAGGGTCTGGAGAACAACTGTTACGAGGAGCAGCTGAGGGAGCTGGAACTATTTAGCCTGGAGAAAAGGAGGCTCAGGAGCGACCTTATCGCACTCTAAAGGAGGCTGTAGTAAGGTGGCTGTTGGTCTATTCTCCCATGTGCCTGGTGACAGGACGAGGGGGAATGGGCTAAAATTGCGCCAGGGGAGGTTTAGGTTGGATATGAGGAAAAGCTTCTTTATGGAAAGGGTTGTTAGGCATTGGAATGGGCTGCCCAGGGAAGTGGTGGAGTCACCATCCCTGGAGGTCTTTAAAAGACTTTTAGATGTAGAGCTTAGGGATATGGTTTAGTGTGGAGGACTTGTTAGCATTAGGTCAGAGGTTGGACTTGGTGATCTTGGAGGTCTCTTCTAACCTAGACTATTCTGTGATTCTGTGATTCTGTAACTTTTTCCACCTGGAAGTCCAAAAATGAAATGTGAATGAGAACATTCAGAACAAAACAAAATAAAAAAATAATAATAATTTGAAGCTGCAAATGTATAAATGCAAAGGTCATTTCATTTCAGACCCTACTAACACCTTGCTTGTAGTTCATTCAATAAATAAATAAATAAATAAATAAATAAATAAATCTGAAGCCTGAAATTCAGCATTGCAGTGGAATGGTCAACAAAGAAAATCAAAACAAGTGAACTTTTTCCTTTTAGAAGTGAATGACTGTTTTTGTACCTCTGCTCTTGCCACTGACTAACTTCAGGGGAGAGTGTTATGACAAAGATTAAACACAGAGTACAGCTGCAGGAGAGTGGGAACAGGAAGATCCTATAGGAAACTAAAATTGCTTTAGTATTGATAGATAGTACAAGTAGCTCTTTTTGGGGAAAACTTTTATTCTTATGTTTGTTTCAAATAGAATTGCAAGGGAACCCAGTCTGGAATTTGAGGGTTGAAATGAGGATTGGGAGTGTGCTAGCGCTGGTCTGCTTCTCTCCTGCTGAGAAATCTAAGCTCCTGCATTTTGTAAGCATCCTGGCCTGCAAGGCACAATGTCTTATTGCTGATACTGGGTCAAACTATCTTTTGTGTTTAGTTCTGAAGTGTGCCCTCGAACTGCAGCATACCACTGAGGTCCTGAAGGTCTGTTGTACATCTGTCTTGGGCTTAGCAGACATAAATGCTACTTTTCTTCTCTTTCCTTCTCTTTTCTTCTCTTTATTGTTTTAAATTTGCCTAGAGATAATGTTCAACATGTACATTGCATTTTAGGCCATGATAATTACTGACAAACTGAGACTAATTAGGTCCTATTTCAATTATCCTCTTCTGTCACAGTTTTCCTCTATTGTCCTTTTGCTGTCCTCCTTCACTCACTTGCTTATCTCTGTATGTTTCTTTTTCTGAAGTTCACTCACACTATGCCATTTCACAAAGCTGTGAATTTAAGGTCTTTTATTTAAGGTCTGAATCCAGGAAAAATGTATCAAGGTATATGTCAAATATTTTGGCAAATACCTGTTGCCTATTTTGAAGTTTGAACATCCTTACATCCACTAAAGAAGGCTTTTTCCCAATGTCAGCTGGGTTACTGTTTGTCTGTCAGCTGGTGTTATCTGATCAAAGTTTTTAGGTATTGTGTGCAACCCTAGTAAGTCAGTAGTACTGCATTCTGTTCTGTTAGCGAATCAAAGCCTAGCCTTAGTAATAACCAAACCTCCTTTATTCTGCCTCAAAAACATACAAAACTCTGGGACTAAAACTTCTTGAAATATGTAATCAGCCAACTGGATACCTAGTCCCCCATGGTGTAGTAACACTGCGTGTTACTACAAATGTTAATTCAGAATGGCTGTCAGATGGGCTTCTGTTATCATTTTTGTTCTAACAATAGTTAAGTGAAAAGATGACAACAAACAATAATTTTGTTACCAAGGCCAGTCTTTGAGAGGGACTACACTTCTGTTTTTTTCTAGCATTGTGGAATTTGATTGTCTGTGTTTTGTTTTTAAACTAGACTTCTATCTGACACAGGCACGATTTCCTTCTAGAACATACTAGCACAAGTGCTAACAGTAACGGCTGGGTTTTGTGGGCAATTTAGCAATGCAAACAATAATGCTGTGCACAAATCATTCCAGAGAAGAGATGATGAGTATCTTAGTTGGTACAGAGACTCTGAAGATTATTTTGCTTCTTTTTTATCATTAGCAATTTTTGTCTCTTGTCTTTGCTAATGCATTGTACTTCACTGTCATAGTTGAAGCAGAGCATTAGAGCAAAATACTCTCTTCTGATAAATTCCATCTGCAAATTTACCAGCCTCCTTTCTCTTAAAAGAGGAAAATGTCTGCTTTCTGCTACCACTTGGGGTAGCTGGTAATTAGTCTTCTGACCTGTCACTGGGACATCAGCAGGCACTTAGAAGTCTTGGCAAATTCTTCAGCAAATAGATAAGGTAGTAAAAACAGTTCTGTTTTCCTATTGCTTTCAATGATGGAAAAAATATGAATCTTTACAGCATTCATAAGTTAGCTGCTCAGTATTAAAATATCTGTGGTCACTTTCCTACCTCAGCTCCTTCCATAACATTAACCAGTGAATGGTAACATTTTATTATTATTATTATTACTATTATTTAGAATTGTATACTGCAACTTGTGCAGAATATCATTTAAGCAAGTAAACTCAGTCTAAGCTTCCTGAAGTGGGACTCCTGCTTCTTGAAGCGTGGGCGAAATTATGCCCTTGGAGATCTCATTGCTACTGGAAAAATACATGAACAGGGAAAAAAAGTAGTTTGGTATTCAGATTTAAGGATGGTCTGACAAAGCTGATAGTAATAAAATCTAAACAAAACACCAGTTTGCATATGAACAAAATAAATTTGATCATAAAGTTACTGACTCACAGCGTACACAGAAGCCTGAAATCAGTGTGGTGTGGCATGGACATATGGCTTGTCTGGGAGAAGCTGTTCACAATACCAAAGTCTTGCATATCATTCCTTATATACTGTTTTAAATAAAACTTTAATAGGTTCTATATGAAAAATGAAATGAAAATGCCTACATGGCAAAGGAAATAAGATGAGGTGAATCTCTCTTATCATAACATTACTTCAGAAATATATCTACACCTATTCATCTGACTATTTTTAATACAATTGTAATGCCTACTACAGATGGCATTATCTTTGTGTGGACAACTTGATGGTTCCATCAAAATTTTTAACAGAAGCCAGCCTAAAGCTTGTCTAGCCAACCATTCAGCCCACACACTGAGAGCTAACTCCACAAAATAGATCCCTTTGCTGTCTGGGCTTTTTTATTTCCCAGCAAACCATTTGAAAAAGTACAGTTAGACCTTCCGGCCAACTGCATTAGGTTGTCAAAAGATCAGTCTGTTAATGTAAAGTTCTGGCTTGAGCACAGCTCATTCTGGCTTAAGGTGGGCTGTCCAGATAAGTAAGATGATGAACTGTTTTTGTCAGTAGCTATTTTACTTCTACTGCTACCTCCAAATAATTATTTTATGAAACCATACAGTTTCCGTGAGTTTGAGTCTACTGGGAGGTATTCATTACAGATATTCTGTGGAAGGTCTACTAGCTACAGAGACTTTTCTCCATCATTTTTGAAGAAAAAAAAAAAAAAAAAAAAAAAGGATCAAATTTATTTCCAACTTAACTCAAAGGAGCAATTAATTCAAAGGTTAAAAGAGTCTAAGGTGTCTTAGGATATTTTAAAACTGGCCTTTATCAGAGCATAAAACCACAGTTTTATTGGCTTACTGCAGAAATTATTACAGTTTAAAAAATTACCTTATATTTCAAAGAATTCTATTACCTGTACAATAGTACCTTAGCTGGTAAAAAGTTTGTTTGATGTATGTACGTTACTTTATTGACTTGTACTTTACTCTATGATAGATTTATTCCTTTAAGTGACAGTGAAAATAACAAATGTAAGACTTCAAATGAAAAACATTTTTAGTGGCACAGTGAAAAAAAAAAAAAAAAAAAAAAAAAAAAAGAGCAGTGTATTAAATCTTGGCACAAGCAATCTGCAGTTGTGAAATGAGGCCAAATTAGTGAGAAAAAAACAGTCGGAATAGAGCTTCAGCACACTGGTCATTTTCCAATAGTTTAAAAAGGAAAAGAAAAAAAGAAAAATAAAAGACTGAAGGCCTGGTTGTGATATTTTGACTGAAGTGCAAGCACTGGTATATTTTATTGCATTACGGAAAATGAAAGTTTTCTCCTGATTCCAAGAATATCCCACTGCACTGTTTGCAATATTCTGTTCAATATTCTTGTGTGCACTGCTCAGAAGATTAACACAGAACTGTAATTCATTATAAGAGTTCATCATTACATGTAGCAAGGTTGAAAAAAAAACAAATAGATGTGGTTTTGAGTGATATTTTTCACATAGCCTGAAAGGTTTGCAAAGTTAGATTTCTTCAGGTTACTAGCAGAGACAGAGTTCAGGTTATCCCTGTATAACAGAAAGCTCAAGAGCTGTTCAATAGTGTCAGTAGCAAAGTGATGAGAGCTCCATGTCAAATGACAGAAAGATGTACAAGTTACTGACCTCCTTTACTTTTCTCCATTCTTATTTTTTTCTTAAGTCTTTCTCCTGATTTTGTCACCATCTTTCACTTCAGCAGTGCCAGTATGGTGTCATTCTGTTTTCTTACTACCTCTTTTAACTCTATTTTCATCCTCAAGTCCTTCTCTGTACTCTTATTGTACCATGGGTTTCCTATTACTCATTTTTTGCATGCCATGTTGTGAACTGGTTAATGAAAGGTTTCACATGGACAGACAGCTATTGGCAAGCCAATATATCTTCACTGAAAGAGATAGATAGACAGCTTCTAGAGATCATGATTCAACATTCCTGGTGTAAAACTTTGCAATTCCAATTGTACTTTGCTAGTCATTAGTCTTTCAGTAGCCCATCAAATGACACTGAGAGGACAGTCAAGATAAAAGTACAGCTCTTCTATGTGTAATAAGGAATGGTGTGCTGGAATCAAATACAAATATTTCTTAATGTTTCGAGGTGTAATAAAAATAAGTACATCCAACCATTATATCCTTTCCTTAAGGTGATCAGATCAACTGAGATCAGTTTAGTAACAGCACATACATCTCTCATCCCTTCTAATGTTTACTAGCAAAGGAGGTAATTCAGGCAGTTCTTTGTTATCCTGGCTTAAGGCTGTTGGAGTTCTGTTAACAGAAACCCTTCTGACCATCCAAAAGTGTTGTCTGAAATACAAGTACCTGATGCAAAAGACATAAGAGGAAAACAAAAACAAACAAACAAACAAAAAGAATGGAGGAAAGTAAAGGAAGTCAGCATCTTGGACATTGTGTCGCGTAGTCTGTATGGTCTTTTTAGGGTACATTTAGGATACATAAATCAATCATTGTCATACATTTTTTGTTTTTATTTTTTTTTCTTCATGACAAACTAGTCCATGCCAAGTTTTCTGTTCTTCTGTATAGGTAGTTTCTAGCTTTTGAATCAGCTAGTTTAATTTAAGTATCTCTACCATAAAACCTGTACTACAGACACCCTTTTGAATATGTCTAATGCTAAGAATTCAAGAATCTGGATTAAATAAACAGTAGAAATAAAATTATCTTGCCTATTGCAGCAATCAAGATGCATTTTATTGTCTGATCAATTATTATTATTTTTTTTTTTAAAGGCCCATAAAACTGCAAAGACCTAATAATACTGAACTGGGAAAACAACCGTAGATCAGCCAATGTGATCGGGTGATAAACATTCATAGCTCTTCCCATTGTCTTGTAAATTGGCCTGATCTGCTTACTATGTATTTGCAGGGATACAGTTAATCCTGGTGGATTTTGTTTGTTTTTTTGTTTGTTTGTTTTTAATTGAAAGTAGTGATACATGTTTCATTGACAATTTCTTTTTCTGTTCATGGATGACACTCAGTTAGGTAGCTGATTGAAATACCAGACCACTATCTCATTGTTTATTTCATTGAGTTTTAATCATTAAATAGTGAAAATATTGAAAATTTTATCTTATGAACTAAAAATCTCATGACAGTTTTCATTGAAAACATTGAACTGTTTTGTTTAGAAATTTACTATTAAAATTGATCATATTTGAGATTTTGAGATGTTTTGTGACTGAGATGGTAAAAACAAATAGCCTGGTGGTTTAGAATTATTCTTCCCTTATTTAATATTCTATGAACTCCCTGTCTAGACTAAATCAGTCCTGATGCACCAATCAGTATCAGTGGGAGATTCAGGTGTGTTATGGTTGATGATGCAGTGATAATTGAATAGGTTACACAGCTGCATTACTTTGCCCATGAAGCCATGTAGTAGCACAGAAGATATTGGAGTTTTTCATTGTATTTATTTATTGTAAAAATGTTGCTAGTACTTCTTATAGCAGTAATAAATAATTTATTCAGAGTCCACACAAATGGGAATGTGTTTATCAGGGAACATTTCTCCTGTTGGCATCTCTGAGCACATCTGTATTTCCATCATTCTTCATGGACTTTCCTCCCACTCATATGTCATCAGTTCTGGTCTATCCAAACATAAGTCTACAAGTCTGATGGACATATAATACTGATTTCTATATATAGCTATGTGAATAGGACATACTTCTGCTGGAGAGTCATAGTCAGCAGTTAACATATTTGCCATCAGGAAGACAGAAATTTATTATATGGATTGCAGGTGCCAACTCATAGAAGTTCACTGAAATTTCATGGCCAGCAGCCATGGAAATTGAATACCTCGTGAATAGGGTGTTAAATTAACAGGGCTGGTGAAGCAGGCTTGCTGATATAACATTGCCGTATGTTTGTCAGAACTGTTTTGTGCATGCTTTTGACAAAACAGATGAATTTCACATGACAGATCTCTTGTTTGGAGAGATGCAGGGTGATTAAGCTGTAAATACAGGTTTTTTTATTATTCCTTTAGAAGAATTCAAATAGTATTTCTTTAAATACAGCTCAACACTATAAGGCAAAGGTTGAGGCACCTGTGCAGCAGTGAATGAAGGCTATCTAAATATGAATGACTAATTATCAGGGAACAGGAAAACACTAGTTTTCTTTCATAAGTGAGATGGCTTCATCCTATTCAGAATAATCTGTTGGGAAAATAATTAGCATAAAGAAGATGGAGTTTTGATAAGTAACTTTGATGTTCATAATTATAGTAATTTTTGTATAATTTATTTCATTTGTGCTCATTTTATTTCATTTTTCCCCTTCTATCATAAAAGCTGATATTAAATTTTAGATGAAACCTATCTAGCTGTAGGCAGTCTCCTCAGGAAAAACTGTTCTTTGTGATAACAGTAGACTTAGCACAAACTTGCTGTTAGGATTTCTTTCCATCTCCCTGAATTTGTGTTCCTTACTATAATAAATCACACAGATTAGTGTGACAGGAAGAGTCTAGAAATATGTCATGGTTTTGGCTGGGATAGAGTTAATTTTATTCATAAAGACTTGTATGATACTGCATTTTGGATTTTTGATGAAAATAGTGGTGATAACATGCTGACGTTTTTAGCTGTTGCTGAGCAGCGCTCACACAGAGACAAAGACACTGCAGCTCCAGGTGCTGCCCTGCCAGAGAGGAGGCTGGGGGTGCACCGGGAGCTGGGAGGGGACACAGCCAGAACAGCTGGCCCGGGCTGCCCAAAGGGATGTCCTACACAAAGTGACATCATGCTTAGCAATAAAAGCTGGGTTAAAGAAAGAGGAAGAGGGGACATTTGGAGTGATGGTGTTTGTCTTCCCAAGGAACCATTACACGTACTGAGCCCTGCTTTCTGGGAAGTGGCTGCCTGGCAGTGGGATCTAGCAGATTAATTCCTTCTTCTGCTTTGCTTGAGCACATGGATTTTGCTTTGTCTAGTGAACTATCTTTGTCTCAACCCACAAAAAGTTCTCACACTTTTACTTTTCCGATTCCCTCCTCCAACCCACCTGGGGAAAGTGAGTGTCTGTGTGGTACTGAGCTGCCTGCCAGGGTTAAACTACAACAAAGTATCAAATTTAACATGGCATAATACCAAACTGATTTCACTTTATTTGTATAAAGTTCAATATTTTAAAACTTTATTCTAGACAAAAATGCACCACCCAAAGTGGGCAGCAAAGAAGCATGGAAGTATTTGGATTGTTGTGACATCAGAACAATAGAGGATCTTCCTGAATTAGCTCCTGCTTATGAAAGTGTGGTATCTGTCAGAGGACTCTGAAGATTGCCAGCCAATGCTGTGCCAATGCTGGTTTTTTTTGTTTTGTTTTGTTTTGTTTTGTTTTGTTTTGTTTTGTTTTCTTGTGTTTAGTGTGAGAAAAAGTTGTTTTATTCTACCTCTCTGTAGACTCTAAAATATGTTTCAGTCAACTGAGAAATCTAATTTCTTACAAAGAATTTCTTTACCCAATAAATGAAAAAAATAGTTTAGACATTAGTAATGCTTTTCAGATCCATTTAAATGTGACTCTTTTGAATAATTGCCACAACCTTCCTCACATTTGCTGTCTAAGGATTTAACTGCTAGGTTTCTTCTAGTAGCTAATTTGGTGTTAAGCTGCTTGTACTGTTCCTCTTATCAGGGAACAGTACTGATAGGGAGGAAGCTTTATTTTTTTTTTTCTCTTCTGTTTATTCCAGTGTTTGCATGCACATGTTGTTTAGTAGGAATGCTTGGATTTCTGGGTATTTATATCTTGGTGCCCTGCTTTAAAATAGCATATTGTTGTGAAGTACATTCTATCACTTGTCAGAAATTCAGTTATGTAGAAGAGGTTAATAGGCTTCTCATAGCTTGTGTACATAAATGATAGTCCCAGTTGTTCACAACTCAGTGATTCTGGAGATATGTCTTTAGATGTCTGGTTATGTTACAAGAAATACAGAGGTGATGAAGGAAGAATTGTTGCATGTGGCACATTGAAATAAAGGGAGACTTCTATGCAGTAAAAATGTTTTGCAAGACAGAAACAACGCTGTTCTGTAGCTGCACCACTCGGCTACAAACTGCTGAGCAAGGCAGGCAACTCATGTCAGAGCTCCAATTTAAAATGAAGCACGTTGTTTACTGATGATGCAAGCAGGAACAGACTATGAAGGAGGAATTTAGAAAAGCTGCCCAGGCATGAAGGGGTGGGATCAGGAAAACCTAAGTTCAATTAGAGTCAAAACCTATAAGGATTAAAAGGACAAAAAGAATTGTTCCTAGCACTACATTAAAAGTCCCCCGGACTCCTGCACTTAGAGGCAGGGCTGGTTCAAGGAGGAGAGCAATCAGAAGTGGGTGTAGATCAAGCCAGGGATAACTGGACTGGTACAAGTCCGTGGGAGCATTCAAGGCAGAACTGGTTGATGTCCATGCAAGGCCATTATCTATCATATTTGAAAGGTTATGGAAATCCCAGGAACATCTCTGATAAATGGAGAAAGGTAAATGTCACACCCATCTTCAGAAAAGACCAAGCAATCAAACAAAGGAATTGCAGACTGATCAATCTTCAGTCCCATGGAGCAATCCACTTGGGTACATGTTTCTGAGCATATAAAGCAGAAAATGGTGTTGCGGAACAGTCATCATGGATTTTCCTAGGATAAGTAATTTTTAACCAGTCTGTTTACCATCTAAATTAAAATGTCTAGGTCAATAGGTTAAGTAAGGTTAGTAGATGTCATTTACCTTAACTTTAGCAAGACTTTTGACATTGTCTCTTTCATTGTTTTTATGTCCAAATTAGGGCATTATGGACTGAATGTCTGACAAAAAGGCCCAGAGGGCTATGTAATGAGACATACTTCAATTGGATGCCAGTAACAAGTGGAATACCATTCATTTTCATCCTGGGATCTGTCCTGTTTCACATCTTAGACAGTGACCTGGAGGAGGCATGCTCAAGTTTGGAGGTGACACCAAATTGGGTAAACACTTGATACCCTTGAGTGTGGGACTTTCATCTAGACAGACCTAGACAGGCTGAAAAAATGGTCCAACAGAAACTTTATGAAAAGGGACAGCCATATCCTACCTCTTGGAACAAAAACCTGCTGCTAACAGTAATAGACTGGGGACTGCTGTTTTGGTGGGGATCAGCTCTGATGGAAAAAGCCTGGACCTCTGGGCCAGCAGAAAGCTGAGCATGAGCCAGCAGCCTGACCTGGCAGCAGAGACAACCAGCAGGATCCTGGGCTGTGTGAACAGGAACAGGGCTGGTAGACCAAATGAAGGAACTATACACCTTTGCTTGTATCATCTGCTTCCAGATCATATCCAGAGTACTACATTCAGTTTTGGGCACACCAATACAGGAAATATTTCAATTAACTGAAGAAAGTTCAACATGGTGTTACCAAGATGGTTAAAAACTGGAGCATTTGCCCTGTGAAGAGAGGCTGATGGACCAGGGCTTGTTCAGGCTGAAAAGGGCAAAAGACATCTGTGACGACACCCAGCAGCTGCCTTACTCATACCTATGGAGTGGTCACTGAGGAGGCAGATCCAAGCTATTCACTGAGGTGCATGACAGAATGAGAAGCAATGGGCATGTGTCAGAAAAAGAGATGTTCGGACTGGGTATAACAAGAAACTTCCTGTGAGAACTGGCAGTCAGTGAAACAGGTTGACTAGGAAGACTGTGCAGACTCCATGGCAGCAGGTATTCAAGACCCCCTGTGCAGCCTTTTTCACCTTGTAGATGACCCTGCTTTGGGCTGGGATTTGGATGACAGACCACCAGTGGTTTCTGCCAGACTGAATTATCCCATGATCTAAAGGGTGGATTTTGAAAAGCTGTGTTACATGAAGTCATTGGCAGATTGGTCTGTTAATAGATGAATTCCATGAAGTTTTGCTTTTCTGTGATCTTGATATGATTTTACTATTTGCAAATTAAGTATTTCCCTAAAATATGGTATTTCTACCATAACAGAAGTCTAGAAAGACGTGGCAAATAAACTATCTGATGCATTCTCAAAAATTTGATTCAATTTCAGTTCTTTTTTACAATTACTTAGCATCTTGGATAACACATATTATGAAAATAAAATATCTGTTGGAGACATATTTTTTAATTCTATATAGTTTGCTTTGCAGAAAATATATATAAATATATGTTTTTGTTTGTGTGTTTGTTTGTTTTTTTCTTATGTTCTGTTTCCAGAGCAGAGGATTGTCTAACAGTAATCATAGAAGTCTATGGTAAAAAAAAATAAGTCAATGAAAATGAAGACAATATCCATATTAATATGAAAAAGTTGTTTATTTTTTATTTTTATTCTATTTATGTATTATTGCTACTATAATTCTTATGCTTCTTAGGGACTTGCTGCTACCTGCTAGCTCATCCTAATTTGTAACTGTCTTCTCAGCAAATTATCTGCTCCTTTAGAATAGGAATATCCGCCTGTTTCTATACAAAATGTTACAGTTTTAACTTTCTCTTGAGGTGTACATACTCAGAATACTTTTGCAGAACATTCAGTTCCAGTTCGGCATTTTTTATATGTTTGAGACAGAAATGTTTTGATAACACATCTGTTTCCTAGTAGTTCCAGATTCTGAACTTAGGGGATGAAGTAAAAAGTCTGGAAAACATCTTCAGGGAAGTAGGCTTATTTTAGGGTTCAGTTTAGTAACAAAAAATGGAAGGGGTCCCCACTTATTTCCCCATGGTGAGAATAATTTCCCAGTTTTATTTAGGTTTATAATAGGATGAAAATCAAAGCAAAGATCTTTATCTGATTGCAACTCAGACACTTGCATTTGACAATTCAATAACTTTTGTTAGGAAAATTAATGAGAAATCATCAACTACACTGCTTTGTAATTTCAGCTGATGAAGTTACTGACACCAGTATAAAAGCAATGTCATGAAAAGTGTGAAGATTAAAAATTCTGCTTATCTTCATGAGTTGTGATGAAAAATGTAAATGTATGAAAAAACATGACACAAGAGTAAACTAAATGCATATTCAAAGCATCTAATTAGTCTCTGATATTAGAAAAATAAAGATAAGACAAAATGTTTGCAATGTTGACTAATTGATAGCAGTGAGATGATTAGAAACTGGTGTGGCAAATAGCTTCAAGCCTTTGCTAGAAGCTGCTTCACCACAGTGATGAAATCTATTTGATAACTATCTTTAATCCATTGTTTTCACTGGCTGTGCATATGGAACCAGAATCAATAGTTGCCACACAGATGAGACTGGTCTTCAGTCACACAGTATTCTGGTTGTCAAGAAATCCAATAGGTAGAAAAGGGACCTGTCATATCTCTGTTCATTTTCATTTTTCAGATCCTTTACTTTCTCGATATCCTAACAATTCTTTCTCCTAGATACATCTTACTTCTTTCTTTCTGTGTACTCTATTTCCATTTATCCATTTTTCTTTTCTCCTTGTCTCTGCCTACAAATTTCTAGTTTGTCCAAGACAAATATTTAGCAATTACTTACAACCTTGATTTCTTCTTTCTCCAAATTCTCATATTTTAATATTTCTACATTAAAATTACCTTTTCATTTACTTTCTTTCCCTTATCTATATTATACCATTATGCTTGCAGTAGCACCTAGAAATCTGAAATAAAAGTATTATAATTATAATAAAGTATTATAATTATAATAAAGTATTATACTCCTTTAGTCTACATTGGTCAAATTTAACAGTATTATTTGATTTTTGGAAATATTTGTTGCACTTTTTAATTTGTTGCACTTTTTAATGCCATTTTGTGTATAAGGGAATGTCTCTTAAACTACTTTTATATTTCAAGGCACTCATGTTTGTTTGTTTTTTATCTGTCAGGAAAAAATAAAGAACTTAAAAGTCTGTATAATGTAGCTAGTCAATGTAATATGTACTAGTTTTTCATTTGGTTTGGTTGTAGTTTTGGATGTGTGTCTATGCATTCTTATTTATTTATTTACCATTTATTTATTTTTGTTACATAGAAAGCAAAATAATGCAAATCTCAGATGTTTTATGACCATGAAGGAAAAAAAAATGACATGCAAGTTGCATTATTTTAAAAAAAGCTCATGCAGCAAAGCACAAACTGCAATATTTCATGCGTTGAGATATCTTTCAAATATTATTGACTCCAAAAACTCCAAAACACTTCTTGTTCTGGTACAAAGAAAGATCTTTCTGTAATACAGAGTGAGTTTGAAACACAGCTCCAATGCGGCAAAATATATGACTGGCAGGACTGGCAGGAAAGACACTGTCCTTGATTAGGAGGTACTGACAGGATTACCTGTCAAGAATATTTGGCAATTATCTGTGCTGAATTTGTGATGTATTAAGCAGCTGCACAATATAAACAGAACTTTAGACTCACAGCAAGCAATTATTTGCTCCAATATAAAAGATAAGAGATTCTTCTACCATGAGTATGAATTAAGAGAATTTTTTGTCATGCTAAAACATCATTGATGCTGCATGTTTAATATACATTTGGCTTGAAACTACCGTAAAACTCTATGTAAATCCTTATAATAAAATTGTGACAACTCTTTTCTTAAAAGCAGCAATATTTCTTTTGTCTAAACAGCTGCCAGAAAACCATGGCATTTTGATGTGTGTGTGTACCTTACTGGCATAGCCTGCATGCCTTATCTGCTTGTTGATTTGTATTGGTGAATGTCAGATGTCTTTTTGTTGGTAAATGTCTCTTCCTGAAAGAATGTTAGGACGCTTATATTTAAAACCCAAGGATGTTCTTTTGTTGATTCACTTTTCTATTATTATGAATGTATATTATTTGTCTCAAATTACAGTTTAATTTGCAAACTGATGGTACACCATGAGTCAAATTTTGTTGCTCTAATTTCTACAGTCCACAAATGGCACTAACCAGACAAAACCGGTAATGTGAACTCCACTTTTGTACTATACACTTTTTCTCAGAAAATTCATTGAAACACTATTGCAGTGACTTGTCCCTAAACAGAAGCTACAAAATCATAGATGCATTTCTTATAAGAATTTGACTCTACCTATTGTTCAAACCAGTTCTGAATTCCACACTGTCAGACTGAACAATCATTTCAAATTACATGTTTTATTGTTTATCTGTCTTCCCGGATACAAAACAGGGGATCTATTGATTTTTTAATTTTTTTAGGCCAGTTTTTATTGTGGCATGAGGCATCTTGATTGCTTTTAACTGTGATACTGTATAGGCAGTGAAATAGTCAGTGCTATTAGTTAATGTGTAAGCAAATATCGACCAGTAGTTTTTAACAACAAATGTAATGATACAAGACATGAGGGTTTATTCAGCATTGTATTTTGATAATCCAACTGGAGAAAATCTCAGAGTAGGATTCTAGCTATCCATTTAAATTTATGCTGTGACTTTCGTCCATCTAGGTTTGGTAAAATTGTCTTTGAATCAATAGTCTAATGACTAGCTTTAGACGGAAATCAGTGTTATGCAAATACTCATTGAATTGTCATAGTCTAAGTAAAGCACCTAAAAGACTTAAAGGAAAAAGAGTGGTTTTGAGTTCTGCTACTATTTTGCTGAAAATGTAGTTTATATCTGTGGTCTTTTGGTTTTGATAGAAAAAATTACTGGGAAGCTGAGTGGCAAGCACACTTAAGACAGAACATAGTTACTTTTAAAAGGAACCATGTAAATTATCCGATAGAGAGAAGAAATTTTACTCTGTGCAAGTGCAAAGATCTCTGTAATACTCCCTCTGCTATGCATCAGTGCATCACAGTCTCTCCTGTTAGAAACTTGATAACATGTTGGTTTTAGTAGCATGATGTTCATTTGCCTGAATGAAGGCAATACCTTATGGGTTGTAGCCCTTCTAAGGTCAGCACTGAAGGATTAATGCAGTTGGTAGCCCAATAAATATGATTTTCCCATCACTATGAGAAAACCATAGACCTTGGACTTGCCTTGGGCTGAGCTGGCTTTCATAGGTCCCTCATGGCCAAGTGAATGGGAATGGCTTTTTCTGGTAAAATAAGGCCTAGATTTACAATAAAGAAAGGAAATTCATAGTTTTCAGACCAGATAATTATATAGCCAGATGTGGCTTTAATACTAGAGAGACAGTTTATTTGGTGGTCTCCTTTCAGGCATAAGTAATGTCCTTTTTTAAGTCTGAACACTGGCTGGAGTCCTGCAGACAAATGAGAAATACTTGCTACTTACCTTGTATCATACAGGATATGGTGAAATAAAGCAGAGGAATAACTGACCTCTTTATTGAAAACTAAATGATTTTTTTTCTGTTAACATTAGGGTATAGCACTAAAAAGTGAAAGATTTATTATCAAATTACTAGGAAACACAAAGTATTCAATTAAGATTTGAATCTGTGGTTGCATGTTTTTAATTCTTCATCACAGGCAGATCTTTCATAAATCACTGATAATTTATGAAATACGTTATGAGAATATGCATAACATTCATTTTCTCAAAGAAGGAATTAGAAGGAAGTCAATTATTAAAAAGAACTTATATTATTAAAAAAATATATTTCCCATCATTTCTGTCAGTATTTCTCAATGTGAAATTCAGTACAGAATGCTGAGTGTAGTTTCCTTCATTTTTTATTTTATTTTATTTTATTTTATTTTTTATTTTTATTTTTAATTAATGATTCCACACTGTAACCCAGTCACTCTACTTGTATTTGTCATCGGAGAGGCAGGATCAAGGCCATGCCAGGCCTCAGGGGCAGCCGCGCTGCCCTGGGCCTGTGTGGGGTGAGCTGGGTTTCCCCAGTGCCCCATGGCCCAGGGCCCTGTGGCCCAGTGCCCATTGCCCAGCATGGCTGAGCTTCAGCTCTATGAGGGGTCCAGGGTGGAGGGGCTGACAGCCCCAGGCTGTCCCTGTGGGGCATACAGCCCAGGGGACATGGTGGGGCTGCAGGACACCTTTCAACCCTGCCCAGGGAGCAAAGGGACGGCAGAAGGACTGAATGGGAAAGCATGTATTAGCATCGAATGGGTCATGAGATTGGGGACAACACCAGAAAGAAGGGATATACATCAGGAAAGTGTTTCTGTACATGTAACAACTTGGTCTGTAATATTAATGAGGTTTTTTTTTTTGGATAACTAACTGTATTTGACAGTTAAAATGCAAATTGGAAAAGCAATAAATGGCATACTCCCTTTGCCCATAACAGTGTTTTGAACATAAGAGTATTTACAACAGGCAATACGTCTAATTTACATTATATTAATTAGTATAGCTAACCATTAATTTATTAGCAAATTTAGCACCTGTATTTTGGAAAGTGCACAAGTTGTGATTTTTTCCCTTTGTGCACATAATAATATTTTAAGTAACCTTGCCCCTCAGTTAATTCTTCAGACTTATTTGCTACATGTTCTAATGTTTTCTTTGAACTGCAGCAAGCCTCATTTCCCTTCAGTATCACAAATTTTTGACTTTCTCTGACTTTAGTGCACATATCCGTGCAAAATGCTTGAGAGACAGGAAAGGTACTTTATAACATAAAGAACCCGAGGCACAGAAACTGTGCTTTAACAGTAGTTCATAGAAGTCTGCATCAGAGTTGAGAATGAAATCTTGACACAGTAAGATTCAAGGTTCAGGTCCCTACTGTCCCTAAAGGTGAAGCTTATTGATAAGGTTGTTCATTTATAACAATATTCATGACCATAATGTTAGCTAGGAGCTATGGTGAGGACTGGAGCCAGTATTTTGAAAAGCTGTTGTTCTCAAATTTTTGATTGCTCAGGAGGGCCTTGTAGTCTGCAATTGTATGTGGACAACTACAAATGCAAGATCTCTTCAGAACCTCACATGTGAGACGTCCAAAGAATCATCTTCCTCTGGGCAAGAATGATGTTTCGTGCACTGAACAGGGATAGTTTTTCATATCTCTATGAGGGTGAAAAAATGCCAAGCATGGACAGAAACTTTAAGTCACTTGATAAGAAAACATAATATCCTCATGCTGACAAGATCTGTGGTGGTTGAGCATGATTTCATAGATGACACCAACACTGTCACTTCATCCATCCTTTCACCGAATTGCTTTGCTGACTGCACAGAGATAATCAGGTGTTTTCATTTTTTCCTCTCTCAGTGAGAGGCACACCAGAAGTGTAGTAGATTTTGTAGTAACCACATAATGTCTTTAACTCCACCACATAAGACTCTAGAGAGACATCTAAAAGATAAAGAATACCAGAGGTGACTTTTTGTCAGGACCCCAAGCACAAGTGCAGAAGGTACATGAGCAGAAATTATTTACTGACGGAATATTCCTTCTCTTTCAGTTTGAAAGCTTTTAAGCATAACAGATGGCAGTACTATCAACCTAATGTAAGATAAGGGACACTGGCTCATTCTGGAACACCACTGAGCTGATTGATAATATTTATGGACGTGGAGACTTTTTCTTTCTTTCCTTCTTTTTTCTTTCTTTCTTTCTTTCTTTCTTTCTTTCTTTCTTTCTTTCTTTCTTTCTTTCTTTCTTTCCTTCTTTCTTTCCTTCCTTCCTTCCTTCCTTC
>CM021731.1:104234997-104258381 GCA_011075105.1 Heteronetta atricapilla | reverse complement strand
TTGGGTGGATCCCATCCGGCCCCATCGACTTGTGCACATCTAAGTGCTGTAGCAGGTCACCAACCAGTTCTTCATGGATAATTTGATGTGAGGCTGCACCAATGTTAAATGTAGCAGGAGAATTACCTCTTCTGACCTTTTGACTTGCTTGTTCAAGCAAGCCCAATATGTGTTGTGCCATCCTGACTGCCAGGGCATGCTGCTGGCTCATGTTGAGCCTCCCGTCAACCAGCACACCCAGATCCCTTTCTGCTGAGCTGCTCTACAGACACTTCTCTCCCAGTCTGTACCTGTGTCCAGCATTGTTCTGTCTGAGGTGCAGCACCCAGTGTTTTTCTTCATTGAACTTGGTGCCATTGATGATTGCCAATGCTTGAATGTATCTAGATCTCTCTGCAATGCTTTTCATCCCTCCAGGAAGTCAACAGCACCTCCCAGTTTAGTAACATCAGCAAACTTGCTGAGATTGCACTCCATTCCTGCACCCAGATCATTGATAAAAATGTTAAACAGAACTGGCCCCCTAGGGGGCCTGATCCCCTAGGGAATGCTTCTAGTGGCTGTCCACAAACCAGATGTAGCTCCACTTACTACAGCACTTTGAGCTCTGTCTTTGAGGCATCTCATCAAACAGCACAGCATGAACCTGTTCTATCTTAACAGTTGGACAGTTTGTCCAGAATAATGCTGTAAGGGATGGTATCAAAGGCCTTACTAAAATCCAGAAAGTTTATGTCTGCTGCCATTCCTCCATCCACCAAGCAGATGACCTTATCATGAAAGGATAACATATTACTAAGGCAGAACTTTGCCTTGATGAACCCCTGTTGACTATGCTGGATAATCACTTTGTTGAAAGTGCCTTTCTGTAGTTTTCTGGGTCTTCCCTCATCCCTTTTTTGTAGGTGTTGCTTGACTGGAAGGAAATTTGGGATGTCACCAATATCCAGGTTTGTGTCACTTTTTCTGAGATCCAATATACAAGAGTATGCCACAGCCCATCATGTTGGGCACAGATGCTGAGCACAGTGCAAGTTGACAAATGCACATTGGCCAATGCTGTACAGAGCAGGCTGTCACTCATGGGATATGTTGTGGCAGACCCCAGCCTGTTCTGGAGACATGATTAGCAGGTGCACTGAGTTTGGAATGCATCATGCTCTAGCTTTCATGTGCTTCTTCAAGTCAGTGACTTGGCATTTCTATTTACCCATCCTGAGAAACCTGATTACAAATCCTTTCCCATGTATTTGATCCATCTTGTGAGGACAGAACTGTGTATGTTCATAGATTTTTATTGATCTCCTTAAACGTGAGGTACCATTGTGGAGTTATTTGTTCTTGTTTTAGGGAAAGAACAAACATTGAAAATTTGGGGGTTTTAAGAAAATTCATAAAATGATGTCCTTCCTTTACAAAATTGTTTTATAAAATGAAGACTGAGAATTAAAAATAAAATTTCTGTTGAGCATTAGAACAAACTGGTCTTCTTATCTATGTAAAAAGTCCTTTGTTGTTTCAACATGTTTATATAGTTCAGCTATTACATTTAATTTAGAGGTTTCTGGCACATATCAAGTTATAGAAAAGAGAGAGAGAAAGCTATTAGGTGAAGGAGACTAGATTTCCACAGTCTGAACTATTTTAAAAAGCAGTCACTGAGAAGGAAAAAAAAAAAAAAAAAAAAAAAAAAATTACTGGGACCTCTGGTAGGTAAGCTGTTGCATTGTCCTTGGGAGAGCAAGGGTAACGTGGTGGTTTAACCCGGCCAGTAGCTAAATCCCACATAGCCGTTCGCTCACCCTCCCCCCTCCCTCTCTGGGACGGGGGAGAGAAACGGAAAAGTGAAGCCTGTGGGTTGAGATAAAGACAGTTTATTAAGATAGAAAATAATAATAATAATAATAATAAAACATGTACAAACAAGTGATGTACAATGCAATTGCTCACCACCCACTGACCGATGCCCAGCCCAACCCCGAGCAGCTGCCCCTCCCACCCTGGCTAGCCACCCCTATATATTGTTCAGCATGACGTCAGATGGTATGGAATACCCCTTTGGCCAGTTTGGGTCAGCTGTCTTGGGTCTGTCCCCTCCCAGCTCTTGCTGCACCCCCAGCCTGCCCGCTGGCAGGACAGAGCGAGGAACTGAAAAGTCCTTGGCTTAGTGTAAGCATTGCTCTGCAGCAATTAAAACATCAGCATGTTATCAACACTCTTCTCATCCTAATCCAAAACATAGCACCCCACCAGCTACTAGGAGGAAAAATAACTCTGTCCTAACTGAAACCAGAACATATATCCACCCCTTATTCCATACCATTTATGTCATGCTCAGGTTACACTCTTTCCAATACATTCTAGTTAATCACTATTTTCATCTATGGTAGTAATGACACACAGTATTATATAATAATTAACATAATACAACTCAACTCATGGGCTATTTTCACCCAGTATTAAATCCCCTTGAGGTACACAATGGACCTCCCCATTCTTTTGCATTACCCACCAAGTGCATCCAGGTCCTTGAGCAAAAACAATCCCATGAATGGGTTTGCCTTATAGAATTTAGATTTTAATTAGGTTCTATAGACACCCCTTGGGAATAATGACAAAATATAACTATTTCAGCAAAAACATCTTACCCGATCAGAGTAGTGATGGCCAGAACCCAGCTGTTTGCCACCTAGGAGCAGTTTCAACCATGGAGATACATTTATAATTCCTTTTATTGTTTTTCTGTTTCCAATAATTTTGACCGTGCAATGGCAAAAAGTCAACTGAAACAAACAAACAAACAAACAAAACATAAATAGATAACAGATCAATAAACAACAACAGAGTGACTCCACATAGCTTCTCTTTTAGTACTGTCCCAACTAGTCTCTTGAAACTTCTAGGTCTGAATTACCTCTCACAAAAGAACAAATGTGCCAATGATTAATATATTTTGTAAAAAGTAGACACTGTAAGTGCTGCCACTGGTTGTAGATGTATTTATTACCCAGGAGCCCCAAGTCATATGTCCCTCAAAAGGAACTGGAGTTCAAATACTCCTCCTTGCAAGCATTATGTTTTGACTGAATTTGGTAGATCCTCGCTCAGTTATCCTACTGCTGGGGATTTCATTCTCAAGAGTCAAGCAAGGCTGTATTGCCCAGCTGGCTTAAAAGGCTGCATAAGGACTCTACTTTAAGGGAATTGAGGAAAAGTTTGACACTGTCAGGCTGGAACTTCACAGTAGTCCTAAATTCTGGTGAAACAACACGGAGAGAGAATAAAGAAATTCAGTAAATGTTCAGCTGTCAGCTCTCAAACAAAAATGAAACAGCTCTATATTGCATTTCTAATGACAGACTGAATACAAAATTAATTGTTGAAAACCCAAACTATCTAAAAAAATGTGATTTAGAATTGTGTGTTGGGAGCAAGCAGAAGCTGAGGAAATTCTGTGATGCCTTGGTGCGTCCCCATATTGAAACATGGCAATTGAATATATTTCTGCATGGTCATAAATTTGCTGATAATCTTCCCATGTAATTCTAAATTCTTATGGTGAGCAGTTGGACAAGACTTATATTTGTTGTGGTTTTTTTGTTCAGTTTCAGCCAGTGAGTTTAATGAGGAACATTTTTTAAGGCTGAAGTTAAAAAAAAAAAAAAAAAAAAAAAAAAAAAGTGAATGGAAAAAAAATGAAGGCAGGATTCTATGCCAAATTAAAACTTTTCAGGTATTTACATGAACAGTTTAAAAAGTGTTTGCACCACATGCTAGGTAGAGAGAAATGTCTCTTTTGTAAGCTACACTTCTAATGAGAGAAATCCACTGCCTTCTGGCAAGCCAGAGCAGGTAGAGAACTACCTGCAAATCTTAGCCTATCAAATGAGGTGGGTATGCTCTAATAAGCAAAGCATCCAGTGTCTCCCTTACTTTTCACATCCATCTTGTTCACTGTAAACTTGAGCAAGTTAGTCCTGCTCCACGCCCCTCTCAGCTAGACACTATGACTGTGATTTGGAGCACCTTTTTCAGTCCAGGGAAGACCAGAATTGTGTTCCTGTTTTATAGTAATGTCTCATTCCCCAGTGTGTTGGATTATTGCTTTTGCCACATTCACTTTGCTGTCCAGACCATCTACTTGCAATTGCAAACTTGACTTTTAACGTAATTAGTGACAGAGCTCTGCTTCTTAATATCAAAAGATTTCCTGGCTGCTTTTCCCAACCTGTTGCTCCCAGGGTTTACAGCTTGCACTGAGCTTGAAAGCCCATTACTGGCTGTCATCAGTGAAATAAGATATCAAAAAAAATTGCTGATGCGTCATTTACTGCAACTGGAAACCACTTAATTAATATGCTGTCTTTATTCATTTAGTAGTTAAAATTTAATTAATTCATTTTCCTCATTAGTGTACAGAAGGAGTAGCAACTCGTCCAACAACTGTTTTACTTATTGTTTTAAGGGCATTTGGGCATTGTCTTATGAGAACTAAAACATTCTCTTCACATGCTTCCCATTTTTTCCTTCCAGCTAGCACATGAACTAAGAACTGAATCAGTAGAAATTATGCTCAGAGCTGATGGCTCATCTATTTCTTTTCTTTGGCTGCTTTTGCAAGTAGGCATAGAAGGTGCTGACTTGGCAGACTTCAGAGCCAAGACTTTTTAAGACCAACTAGTGATTTGGAGTTCTTATGCTTTATATGCCTGGCTTGAAACACTATAGAGGCAATTGATTTCCAGAGGAATGACACTCAGCACTTTGTAGAAATCCAACCCCTTTCTAGCACTTTCAGAATCATTGGTTACTTTTGAAAAACTCAGTCTAGGTCTTTGAGTTCAGGATCTGGCAATGGAAATGAGGGTGCAGTTTTGCTTCAGTGCCTTGAAAGGTTCAGACTGCCAGAGGTCTTTGGAGAAGTTTTTTTCAGACATCTGTTTCCACCTTCCCATTCTCATTTTGTTTCCTGCTCAGTTTAGGAACTGGGAGGAATTGACACAGCTTTTATTCCTCTAGACAAAAATAAAATCCATGATGTATGCTGTTTTGGACCTCTGGAAGTACTTTGAAATTCAGTTTGAGGCCACAGGTTGTTTGGGTGGAAAACAGAATAACAGAGTATTTTGAATTTTTTATATTTTAGATAGAATCATAGATACAAAGAGTTCTACAAGGAGTTCTACTTTCTAGCCAGTGCCCACTGAAGTTCATGAGTCAGAGCACACAAAAATTGAAAGCAAGACCACAGAATCAAAGAAGTATATGTGTACAGTCACCCTCTCTTCTGGGATATAGCAATTCATCAAGCTGAACAAGCAGTGAAAAGTGTGCTTTTTCTGCCTTGTTTCCTGGGTCATCAGAAAACACACTGAACACACTGGTTGACTTTTCTGGCTTTTAGTAAGGTAGGTGATACAAATATTGTCTGCTGCAGTGTGGGAATTGTCAAGAAGGCTGTCAAGTGTGGGAATTGTCAAGAAGCTGTACATGTTCACGTCTGAACACTTTCTATCCAAATGAAAGCACTGAGGGGAAAGCAGTTCCTACTAATAAGGGATGAAGCATTTCTTTTTTTTCCCAAATTAAGTGTTTTTTTTTTCCAAAAAAAAAATATATATATATATATTTTTTTTCCCAACAAAGGCTGAAGGAAATAATTTCAGAAGCAGAAATGTCTCCATTTTTATGGGGAGGGACTGTTCTGTAGTTGCTGAGCAGGATCTAGCCTGGACTGTGTCAAGTAGAACAAGATGAGACTCAACAGAACAATACAAAATGGAGTGAGATAAGATAAATCATCTTGTGGATATATATATAATATGTATATATATATATTTCCGCAGAAGAAGAAATTGACCTTAAACAAGCAGATTAAGCTCTTTGCCTAAGATTGACAGCTGTGTTCTTCAATCCAAAATTGAATAATGGGATACATACACTGTTCTGAGTGGGTTAACTAATAAAAGCACATCAAAACATTCTTAAATTAGGTTTAAACTTCTTCTAAACAGTGCTGTGGTGCAAAATGAGAGGAGATGGGGAAGACACAAATTAAGAGCATTACATTAATGATCTACCTATAAAATCAGGTGAATGCACAATCATTTTAAGAATTTCAGTAAATGAGGTGAAAAATTGTCACTGAATCCTACTCTAAATTTTAAAGACAAAAAGTTTTTCTGATTTGCATTTCTCATGAAACTATTTTTCTTTCTTTTAGCCATAATTATTTCACTCACATGCAAATTTGGAAAGAATATATATGAAAAAAATAATAAATCAGGTGCAGAAAATCATGTTTTGCCAGTTTTGCCAACCATTTGCCAACTGCTATGACAATTGACTCCATTTTGATCCCCCTACACTTTGAACATTCTTCCAAATGAGAAACACTTTTGAGGGATATGACATAATCATATAGCCAGGATAAAGAATGTCCAAATAGTCAATTTTCCTTGAATACGTTATAAGTTCTACTATAAGTCACTCCTCATATCTCATCCACTGCCATCAGAATAACCAGAATCCAGTATTTTAAGACTAGGTTTTTCCCCACATTTGTGGACATGAATTATTTTCATTTAAATATAAATTTGAAGAATATTTATCCCACTAACATGAAATAATCCCATTAAATCATAGCGTTGTGAAACTTTGTCTTAAGAAAACATCAGTACTTTTCTAAGAATTGTGACACTAATCCCATGTCAGTGAGTCGCAAGTAATGAAAGAAAGTGGAACAGAAAGGGGGAAAAAAGAACAGAGTAAATCCTGGAATATTTTGTTATTTTTAACAGTAGTAAACTTGTGTTAATTAATTATCCAAGAAACTGTTACTTTTGAATAAAGTAATAAAATTAAGAATTTATAAAAGAATAAAATTATTATATGAAACTCATTGATTTTCTTCCAATTTAATTATAACAATATAAAGTTACTATTACACATTGTATTCTGTCTGCTTGTACTTATAGCATTTCACTTTGGCCTTTTGTTGCACACCTGCTATTTTGGCTGTAAATCCATAAGGCAAAAATAAAAATAAAAAAAAAAAAAAAAAGTTTTTTTAAAAAACTTTCATTTTTCCTGTCTGAAAAAAAAAAAAAAAATAAAATAAAAAAATCAGTGTACAAGCTCATAATATTTCTCACTCTGAAGAAATAAAAGACTGCAAAAGAAAATAACCTTATTGAGTTTTTAATGCCTCCCTCCTTATGAATGTCTTTGATCAGACACATCTGGTGCCTTTTAAAGTATCAAAGCTGTTTTAAAAAACTAAACAAATCACCAGTCCTTTTAAAATGTTGATTCATAAATCAGTGGAATTAAAATAGATACTCATCAATTTCACTGAACCTTTTAAAAGGAAACCAGACACAGCCAGGTCTCTCTAGGGCAATACTTAATAATGAAGCATTTGCCCACCAGTCCAGTAGTGAAAAGCAAGCCAATGATTTTTTAGCTTATCTCAAAAAATATATATATACTGAGTGTATATTTATATTTTAAAAGTAGTTTGGCCCAAAAAGCCAAGCTGAGCAACAGAATTTCAGAAATGAAATGTTCACTCTCCAGATTATTCTCTATTGATATTACCACACATATTGTATTGTTCAGATAAAGCAATGGGAAAGACCAATATCATGAATATACACACATGCTAAAAAGGTGAGAATATACTCTCTTGGCTCTTGGAGTGTTAAGTCATTGAAAATTTTAATGAAAATTAATTATCTCAACATCCTTAATTAGATAATTTAATACTTTCCATCATGCTAAATGTGTTCTCAACTCAAATGTGTAGTTCATGTGTAGCCACAAGTTGTGGCTGAGAATGTTTATTGAGAAAGACATGGGAGAAAATGGACCATGAAGATTATATAATTGAGATGAGAAAGAGGAGAAAGGAAAATAAAATAACTATGATTAAGTATGGTAAAGTAAAACTTTGACTTAAAATCATTTTTTGCCAAATTTTCAAATTCAAAAATCACAGTTATGCATACCACATTTGTGGCAGATATATATGTTGTGGTAGATATGTCTTAAAAAGTCATGTATATGCTTGTTAGCATCTCAGAATGATAATGAATTATTTGTTAATTCTATGAAATTTGTATGATGTAAAATAGCAACAATTCCACACATTTATTATACAAATTTGAAAAGCCAGTTTTATATAAATAAAACTGGGACAAACAAGAGCACTTTAAGGTCACTTTCTTTTCAAAAGTACTCATTGTCTTGATCTGATAAAATTGAGACAAAATAGGCCTTTATATGATATCAGCAATATTTAAATGTTGTAAAATAATCATAAATCTAGTATCAGACATGAGCAGATTGACTGCAACTGTGTTTTGTAGACATAGAAATGTTAGAATACAGATTATGAAATCTACTTTTTTTTTTTTTTCATCAGATAAATTCAACCTGTGGAAAAAAATAATAACCCCAGATCATATTTTTTAAATATTATATTAACCTTACAGGGTCTACATAGGTAATATAATGACTTCATGGTGTCTGGCAAATCAATTCTGCACGCACAAAAATTCTGTCAAAATAAGACTTTTTCTGAGAGAAAATATTCAATATCAGAAGCAAATACCAGAAGAAATACTGGAGAATTATCTACATTTATAAGGTTTTCTTTATCCTGTGCCAGGACCCTATGATTCTATGACACAAATTCAGCTGCATACCAGTTTGTTGATCAAAGATTTACACTTGAGTATGTTTACGGTCCCTGAGCACCTGAAAGGAGAGAGTTTGAACTGATATTTTGCTACAGTATAGGTAAAAATGTATGTCATTCTGCAGCGGGCATGTACATAACAGTATTTTTATATGGATCGAAATCAAGAGAAGCCAAGGGCAGGCAGGAAAGGCTGGGCTGCCCTGGGAAAGCTGTGTATGTGGCTTAAATGCCTAAGAAATAAACACCTGAAAATTGGCAATGTGAATGAATGCAGAGGACACATAGTTGTGACAGCACAACATGAGCTGGCTGGTCTCTTAGCCTGCATTTCAAGAAATTTATGTGTACCCCAGTAGATATACATCTATTTTGTTCCCAGATCTGAGGTACACTCAATAAACAGTATTAAATCACCTTGTTTGACAAATTCAAGTCAGAGGATAGTGAAAACAAAATATGCAATTATTATTTAATATCAATATCACCAACATTCAGAAAATAGAAAATATTATTGAAATGTTGACTTTTTAGTAAGTGTTAAAATAAATTGAATTTACTTTCAGAAAATCTGCTTTAGCAGTTCCCATTTGGTTTTGGTCTATGTCATTTACCTTTTTGCTGTGTACTTCCTGGCTATGTCTTATTTTCTAACAGATATTGCAGTCTTCCCATTTGCAGTGCTGATACTCCAGTCCTGTTCATAATGTATGAAGGGAGATACAGTTTAAGGTGATCTTTTCATAGAAGAGTAGACAGACAGAGGGTTACTGGACTAAAATTTTTGTGAAGCAGCATGGATTTGGGATTTTCTTTCTCTCCCTTTCTTTCTTTCTTTCTTTCTTTCTTTCTTTCTTTCTTTCTTTCTTCCTTTCTTTCTTTCTTTCTTTCTTTTTCTTTCTTTCTTCCTTCCTTCCTTCCTTCCTTCCTTCCTTCCTTCCTTCCTTCCTTTCTTCCTTTCTTCCTTTCTTTCTTTCTTCCTTCTTTCCTTCCTTCCTTCCTTCCTTCCCTCCTTCCTTCCTTCCTTCCTTCCTTCCTTCCCTCCTTCCTTCCTTCTTTCTTTCTTTTACTTCTCTCTTCCTCTTCCTTTCTCTCTTTCTCCCTCCCTCCATCCCTTCCTTCCTTCCTTCCTTAATTGCATTTAAAAAAATGAGAAAAACAGAAACTTCTGAAAATATCCAATAATAAAATAAAAAATAAAAAATCTGATCTCAGCAGCCATGAAGTCAAATAGCTTAATTGTAAAACTTCATTTTTTAATAATTTTGGTCACAAACTTTTCAAAGTCTGTCATCTAGCCAAACAGCCAGAATGTTACCATGTATATTTAATGAACAAACACAAGATGGTAACACAAAGTCATCACAAAGATAATTGAAATTAACATTCATTGAACAAACAAAAAATATAATTGACTTGTGTGAAACAATCTGGTCAAACAATCTGGTTTAAATAATAATAATAATAATAAAAGATAAACTCAGCTTGTACTTCATAAGAAAATTCAGACTATTTATGCACAAAATATATGTAAGACTAGGAAGAATGATTAAAGAAATTAAACCCTAACTTTGCCATTCTGGCTGACCTATGCCAGTCACTGAACCTGAGCATCCTGTTCTGATGAGCTGTGCATTCAAAAGAGTAATACATGCAGCAGCTTTGGATGAGTGTATTTCATCAAGTAAATACTACTGGTGGTATAATCAGCAGAATTAATTCAATTAGGCTGTGTAAAAGGCTGCCAAAACTGTGCTTGATGGTTCACTTCTACGCTAGCATTTCCAGCAAGTATGTAGCTAGTACTAAGTGCCTTAGTGGCTGCTGCTCCAGCATGGGGAGCCATAAGAATATGCTGAGCTTTGTAAATGTATCCATTTTATACAGTCCATGAAATTCACACTAATTGATCTGCAAGAAAAAGCAGCTACAAATTCCATTACCACATCTTCCAAGTGCCTTTTAGGAACCAGCAAAATCAATACATTTCTGTAAATAAAATGGGAACTATATCTGTATAGCTATAAATTTGATTAAAAAGCTGGCAAATTTAAACTAATAACACTTTAATAAAATACACCTTTTTATATCAGTAATTATTTCCCTATGGTCATATTTAGCTTGTAAGAAAATAATATACCTATGAAAACAAATATTTTGTAATTTAATGTTATAATATATTTTTTTGCTTCTACTTTTTGCTGTTTTCTAAATGTGTTGTAATGATGTTACTTTAATTATATTGTCATGGTGTTGAGAAGAGCCACCCTCTGCTCACAGACCTATGAAGAGAGATGGGCAGGTGCCAACAGTCACCCATTGGCTGCTGCTGCAAGGCAAGGTGACTGGGTGACTGTCCAAGCTGTCACAGGCTACGAAGCTGTGGAGCTGCCTGAGATCAGGTCTGTGCCCCAAGTCAAGTGCTCAGCAAAAGATCTGTCGCATTTCTGTGCTAAATGTATCATCCATGGCCCATGTTTCCTGTGGAAGAAGCTTAGCCCTTGTAGGCTTAAGACTTGCACCTTTTTTTCCAAGCCCAAGCACTGTCATATTTTAATTATATACCTTTTCATGTAATGATGACTCTGTTTCTAAGATCCCCAGTAGTGTTCAGGCAGTCTCTGGGGTGTGTGTTTGTTGGGCCTACCAGTCCCTGAAGCAGTGCCTTAGCCATGGTGACCATTTTGTTACCTCTGGCTGCCCCAGCTCTGGTGGTTCTGCTACTTCTTTCTTGACCGTGGAAGACATGTTTTCAGGTACTCTGTAGTGTGTCCACCTGAGAGATTAATGTCTCGTAATTGTAAAGCAACCTGCTATAACACAACTGTTCCTTTGTAACCTTTGTTACCTATCAGAAAGTATTGTCATTCAGGAATGAAAACTCATGTCAGGCACTTTTATTTTAGTTTCTCTATTTTAGTGTTCCATTTTTTAAACTCTACATGTCCCTGGTGACTACTCTAGTTTTACATTCAATTTGCATCCATTTCTAGCTGAAGAAAAAATTATCTCTGCACTTTCAGTGTGTGATAAGTCTGCCAGGTGCCTTTTGACCATGGCACTAATCAGTTTATGGGAAGTTTCAGCTGAGACCAGTCTCTTATAGATAAAATTACACAGTTTTTATATAAATGGATGAAGGCTAAAACCACCTCCATTGGGTGAGTGCCATTTTGGTTTTGCTCACATCCACTGATATACAAGACACCATGCTGCAGTGTCAAACATGTTTTTAAGATATTGACTACAAACTGAACTGTTTTACAGCCTGTTTAATTCTGTGCTTTCTGTTATAATATCTCAGCAGTGTTAAAATCTCAAGCTCTTTGTTAAGACTTGCAACCCAGGAACACTGAAATATTTAACATATCAATGCTTTTAACGTACCACGGGTAGCTACATCACAGACAAATAATTTGCTGGTTTCATTTCTCTCATGTGGAATTTATTTTCCAATACACCTAAAATAAACTTGTTTGTTTAGTTGTGGGCCTGACAGTGTTAGAACTGGTATTTCAGCATCTTTTGTATTTCAAAACTGCCAGTTGCTATGTCTTCACTACTGTTCCCAAAGAGGAAAGCAATGCTCAATCATGCTCAACCTATGCTATAAAATTGTTTAATTTTCCAATAAAATAGCTTGGATAACGAAGCCAAATGCAGTCATTTTAAATGATGCTTTCCAAAAGGTATAAAAAACATACTTAAGCTTGTGCTCTGGTTTTCTAAGGTAACCAACCAGAGTCCTGGTACTAATTTAGGTATTATAAATAGCATCAACTAACTCCCTAGTAACTTTACCACTCTAAGTGTTGTACAAATTTAGGATAAAACAGGTTGTAAAGTTACTCAGTTTTGGAGGTTAGGGAGCAAAATCTCAGCATTAAGAAGTGTTCTCTCATATACAATACTAATATATAGTATTAGTAGTCTTTCTTAAAAAAGAATAGAAAGGAGCAGGAAAAGATTCATAAAAACATAAACTATGAATCTGTAGTAGGACTCAAGTTCCTCTGGTATTTGTTCTTTTGAAAACTCACCTATGTACTGAAAAATATGAACTGCCATTCTGAAAGTGCAACAGAAAGAAGGTGAAGGCAGATATGTCTGAACCTGGCAATGTTCAGTTTCCCTGATATTGCTACAAATTTGATGTCCTGCTAGGCCATTTACATCATTGCTTACATTGCAGAGAAACTACAATACAATGTTTGTTTTATCTTATCACCCTGCTTTGTTTTGGACACCATGGACAGACTTTATATTTATGCTCAGCATAAATTAGTGAGTTTCACTTGCTTTTATAATTATATTTCAATCATGTCCTGCAAAAACACTTTACATTGCTCCTGTGAAGAATCCTGCTGTTGTCAGTGCATCCTATACTGTGTTTGTAAACATTTGCAAAGTAATGTAATATAGAGCTTGATTTGGCATCTTTTTTCATATGGTGAACACATATGCCATGTAAATGGATTTTTGTTGTTCTTGTTTCATTTTGTTTTGTTTTTGTCTTGTCTTTTGACAGGGTTATGGGGCTCTGTCTCATAGGTAGATAACACAGACTTGATAATCCTGATGCATGTTAAAATAGAGCACTGATCACTCACATCAAAAACATTCTATCTTGCTTTTCTTGCCAAATTATAATGGCTTCCTAAGTCATTATTTCTGAATCTTCCAACAGTTTTTTTGTAGGGGACATACCAGGTCAAAGGAGAACTCTGCAGTAAGGTAATCTACAACTGTGATAGTCATTTAGACTTTGTAATCAATTACAGAAAATAGTCATTTCTAGGGAGTACTTCAACTTACCTGTGGTGGTTTTACTTGGGTGGGCGGCCAAGCTCCACCACAACTGCTCTCATTCCCCCTCCTCAAAGAGGAGCAGGGAGAAAATATGATGAAAGGGGTCAAGGGTTGAGATAAGGATGAGGAGATCATACAGTAATTATCGTGACAGGCAAAACAGACTCAGCATAGGGAGATAGTAAGATTTATTGCCTATTACTAACGAGCTAGAGAAGCGAGAAACAAAGGATAGAAAGCAAAAGCACCTTCCCCCCCATCCACCCTCTTCCACCTCCTCCCCCTAAGTGGCACAGGGGAACGGGGAAATGGGGGTTATAGTCAGTCTATAGCGCTTCTCCACCACTCCTTCTTGGTCACTCTTGTCCCCTGTGCTGTGGGTCCCTTCCACGGGATGCAGTCCTTGCTGAACTGATCCAGTGTGGGCTTCCCATAGGCAGCAGCACTTCAAGAACTGCTCCACATATGGGTCTTTACCACGGGGTCCATCCCTCAGGAACACACTGCTCCAAGCTGGGTCCCCCATGGGCAGAAGCTCCTGCCAGGTCACCTGCTCCTGCATGGTCTCCTCTCCACAGGCTGCAGGTCCGGCCTGGAATCTGCTCCAGCAGGGGTCTTCCAGAGGCTGCAGTCTCCATCGGTGCAGGTCCACTTGCTCCACCGTGGTCTCCTCCACGGGGTGCAGAGTGGAACCCTGCTCCACCGTGGTACCCCATGGGCTGCAGGGGGACATCCTGCTTCACCATGGTGCTCACCACAGGCTGCAGGGGACTTCTGCTCCGGCACCTGGAGCACCTCTCCCCCTCCTTCACTGACCTTGGTGCCTGCAAGGCTGTTTCTCACTCCTCTCACTCTTCCAGCTGCTGTGTGGCGCAGTGTTTTTTTTCCGTCTTAAATATGCTCTCACAGAGGTGCAAAACAACATCACTTATTGGCTCAGCTCTGGTCAGCAGTGGGGCCCTTATCTAACATGGGGCAGCTTCTAGATCCTTGTCATAGAAGCCACCCCCTATGGCCCCCTGCTACCAAAACCTTGCCACGTAAACCCACTATATTACCCTATAGTGGATTTCTACAATATGTGAATCATGTTCTAGAAGATGTTATTTCTCTCCAATAACTACAGAGGAGTCTGTACAAATGGTTCAGGGAAACAGTAACATCCTATGTATCTGATGCCAAATGAGGATTAGTACTAGTCTTTACATCTTCTCAAATTTCTGTGAAGGACTCACCAAGAGGGACTGTTAAGTTCAATGTCTGTAATGAGTTCTTTCATGTTTTTACTTCTCTCAAGTCTTGCTTGTTTCAATTTGATGTTGTTGTTTTTATAGAATGGAGAATCCATAGGTTTTGTATTATAGATAACTTCCGTACCTGTTTTGGATGAAAACAGTCATATGTGAGTGTCAAAATCAGATGCCAACATAAATAAAATTATTTTATGCCTACTTTCCGTTTTGATGCCACCTGTGACTTGAAGGTGCAGCATGAAATTCTGTTTAAATTCTCTTCAGTTGTGCTTCACACTTCACAGAATATTGTTCTACTCTGTCTTATATTCCTGCCACTCCTGGTGTTCAGTGACCGATGCCTAAGAGATCTGCAGCAAATTTTTTGTTCTTTGCTTTCTTTTGCCT
This sequence comes from Heteronetta atricapilla, assembly GCA_011075105.1. Taxonomy (NCBI): domain Eukaryota; kingdom Metazoa; phylum Chordata; class Aves; order Anseriformes; family Anatidae; genus Heteronetta; species Heteronetta atricapilla. The sequence goes on along the minus strand of CM021731.1, from coordinate 104,243,231 downwards.
ATCTGACTAATCTAGTCCTAAGGCTTCACAGAGGAGGTCACCCCTGATCATGGAATGGATTTAGTGTAAGTGAACTTGCTGGGGAGCTGTGAATGTGCTGAGACCCTTCCCTAGCAAGGATTTTCTGACCAGGGAAAAGGGGAAAAGGAGCATAAAAAAAATGGTTTCTGCACAGGTAAAAGGAGCATAAGGACTGCAGTATCTTTCTTTTTTATTATTTATTTATTATTTTTATTCCTGCTGAGCCAGTGGCAGAAGAGTATTATGCTTGCTATCTAAATTATGAGCACTCCATCTACTTACTCCATTGGAAACATGATGAGGAGTGAGGAAGAATGCTCTAGAATATGGAATGAGACAGATGGTCTATTAAAAAAGAAAGCAGTAGCAGCAAGACTCTCCAAGAGGCAATTGAGGTCTGAAAAACAAAAAACAACAACAACAAAAACAAACAAACAAACAAACAAAAAAAAAAAAAAAAAAAAAAAAAAAAACAGAGAAGGCTAAATTGCTGTTGCTGTTCCAATTTCATGCATGCACAGTTGGGTAGGCATTCAAAATAGAGGGCCAGAGTCTTCCTTGAATTTATTTAAGTAGAGATGCCAGCAGTTAATCTAGCAATAAATCAACAGTCAATACAAGTCAATCCAGATGTAATACTATTGGATTTTCTGTGGGAGGCATAGGTAAGATGAGGTTGAGGGTTCTCTCTCTCTCTTTTCTCTAATTTAACTCTTGTATAATCCTCAGTGTGATGCATCTATGAATAAGGCAGACGTGATGCTTCACAATAGATACCTATTAAAGCCTTTGTATTGTGCAAGCAACTGGTAAAGATTGCCAGCAAAGTACTGTATTTCTCTTTGGTCTGAGTCTAAATGCTGAGATGGGGAGCATTTCCTCACTTCTACAACAGGCCTAGTTTTGGCTTTGAGTGTTTTAATTCCAGTAGTTATATGCATGTTAAGAGAAGCAGCAGTCTCCCATAGGAAAATAATAATGTCACATTCTGTTACAGTGGTATTGGCTTTATTGTAGTGAGGTAAATTATACCAGTTGTACACAAAATAAAGAATGACACAAGTGGTAAAACCATCATCATGGCTTGCAAGGACAACTTCCAAATCAGCAGCAAATGTTTAGAATAAGAGCTTCGTAGCTCAGACAAGAAAGGAAAGCACTGGCTGCTAGAACAGCACAGACAGTATTGGGGGATGGAGGATAAACATAAGAGGTTTGTGAATTTACATATTGGTGAATGAAAAGAACCATAGGAAAGTTTGTGGAAGCTCACTGAACTACCAAGTGTGTAACAGAAGCTTTTAGAGGACAGAATCAAGCTCTAGTTTCAAGTTCAGGATACATTCTGAGAAAGTAGAGCCTGTGACAAAACCATTGTAGATACCATAGTAACTATCTATGATGATAAGTGAGGCACTCAGCAGAAGCAACTATCTCCAGGCATTTGAACTACCTAGACAGCTCAAGATGACTGTTGTTGTTGTTTTGTTGTTGTTGTTTGGTTGGTTGGTTGGTTGGTTTTGTTTGTTTTTGTTTTTGTTTTTAATTGTTTTAACAGGAATTTCCCATTTGGATCCAGTAGCATGTCCAATTAATTCTGTGCATATTAACTTCTTTTAACTGTGCCTTTATTTATTTTTTTCTTTCAGTAGAAATGTATCCAGTCTCACAAAGACAGTAGTTCTTGCAATTCATTTTGAACTTCACCATTTAAAAAGACATTACTGTTTCAAATTATAATACTTTGTCATCCATATCTCTCCTCAAACAAAAAACAAAAACAAACAAACAAAAACCAGCAAACGACCAGCACTATATGTAGAAGAATTCCTTACTTCAACTTAGAAAAATGGTGTGGAAGAGTTGGAAAAATTGTGGAGATGTAGACAAACTCATGCTACTCTAATTTTATTGACCACCAAATCAATTCACAGTGAATTGATTCCAACTCACTATTGAGGCAAAGCACCAGAACCTTACCCCCTGAAATGTGGTATAGAAAACTGCTCCTTAGAAAGAACCTTGTTGTTCTGGGGACTTTAATATTCACACATATATCTGGCATCAGTATGCTTGCTAAAGAAACTGAATTTTCTTGGACAAGTGTCACTTTACACTCTTTAATACCAATAATGGGGTCAGGTCATTTTGTGCCTGTTCTTTGTTCTTTACTCTGCTACACCAAGCACTGGAGAAACCAGAAGCAATAACACTTTGAAATTATTAGGCAGTATTTTCTCTGGAAATGCAAACTTAGATTTACAGAGACAAAACAGAGAACCCACAAAAGTAGCCACAGAGTGAGCACAGGCGTTCTGTGAAAATAATAATAATAATAATAGTAATAATAATAAGAAGAAGGAATGGAAAGTTAGAAGAAGTCTGATACAAAATATTGGTTTTTTGTTTAGTTGTTTTTTTCCATTTGTTGTTGTTGTTGTTGTTTGCTTTCTCTATTCTTAGGAATGACAAGGAAATGAAGTACAACTAAAGGAAAAGGGAATCAGGTACTCTAGCACCTGTCCAGGGATGTTCCTCGGATACAAGCCAGGGCTGAACTTTCTGTCCATTCTGTTGTGATCAGCTCACGCCATTGTGCTGAGTCTCCAAGACACTTCCCAGATGAGTGAAAGTCAAATCAGAATTAGCTATAGAAGACAAGGTCCTATGTATGTGGGCTGGTACTTGACCAGGACTAGGACCAGGAGACATAACCCATGGCTTCATTCTAAACTTGTCTTCCTCTACAAAACTTGTTCCAGAATGTGTTTCATCTTGCTATGTAAACATTGCTGTCTTCATATCTCCTTAGATTAAATTTTGATTTAGAATAATTTTACTGGAATCAAGCTACCTGAAACTTTAACCTGATTTCTCTTACAAGTTTTTAACCCTTTCAATTTCCTTAATATAAGACTTAATGTGTGTGAAGTTTCCAAAGTACTAGAGCAGAATGAAAAACTTCTTCAGACAGAAAGTAACCATCTGAAAACTCTGATCCATGTTTCTGGCCACAAAGGAACAGTTAAGCAGCTCATTGTTTCCCTGATCCTGCAAGTTTCCCACCATCAGTGCACTCCGGCACCAGTTCACTGCACAGGGCTGATCTGTTTTTAACTGATTGCCAGCAGCCTCAAGGGGCTGGCAGTTATAGTAGCTGGAGTCCAACCAGGAATAAAGTGGCCCTGGCCATCATTTCCTGTGCTGATAGCACAGAAAGGAGTGGGGCTACTACAGCAACATCTTGAAGGTTCCTGAAGTGGAATGGAATGCCAGTAGGTACCAGAGACACTAGTCTGGGATCAGCCTTGACCCTCCAAAAATGATACAAAAATATGTCCTCATGCTTTGGTAGGTCTGAAATTTCTATGTTTTGTGGAACTGTAGATGGCCAATGTACACGATAGGAAGTGAAAAATTGCTGCAAGACATCTTAAAGCAGTTTCTTTTAGCTTTTTACTTGAACAAGATCTCTACAGACCTTAACACCTCAGACAATCTGTAGGGACAACAGAGATGGCAGGACCTTTTAAGTAGTGTGTCTCAGTGATGACAATCAGTAAGAGTACATAGCTAGCTGTGGCACTTACCAAAGTGCAATGCAGCCTGGTACAGAAATCCCTCCAGCTTCCAGTTATCTAAACCAGTAAACTGTCATGGCACAGGACAGCATACTGGAGGCTTGCTGGCTCTCCGAGGGGCAGCGAGCACAGATGTAATGCAGACCACTGTTATTCCAAGTTCATTTATTATAGATGTAGCAAATAATGTAGGATCCACTGGCGTACCTTCTATATATATACTTAACCGCAGATCTATCTTTTATTATGCCAGAGATTAAAGACATAAGGGCACTTGTACCACTTCCTTACAAATGTAAGAGATTACTTTGAGGGACAAAATGTTTCTATTTTGAATACCACACTTGGAGGTTCTTTTCTAATATTATACATACACACAGTCATTTTTTTTTTACTATGAGCCACCAGTTATTAGTAACAGTGGCATTTTCAAATTAAAAGATTTGAGTAGACATAGGTCAGTAAGACAATTAACAGCAGTCTTACAGCAAAACAAAATATAAGTAAGCAATATGTCAGTGTATGCAAATTCTTAATAAATCTAATTATAAAACATACTAGTTGAAGGCAATGAAAAATTTTCAAGCTATTTGTCAGAATTTCACCTTTTTGTAATAAATCCTTTTCTTCTAGAATAAGCAGAAAGACCTCAAAATATGCCATAAGCCAATATCTAATGCATTAATCTGAGATGCAGAAGTTTTAATCAGTGTACGAGTAATGTCTCTAGACCAGGTTAATAACCCTAAACTTACTGCTTCCACAGCCAGGCAGCTCACCAGTACTATAAACAAGTGGGTAATTCATTCTTGCATTGTTTATTCTTCACATCATCAGGAAAAATATCTCTAAGGTTTTAGTCTTTTTTTGTTGATGTTAAAAATTCCTGTTTTTCTTGCAAACTTTTATATTAAAAATTCTGCTAGAGCCATGACAAAAATGCAAATGAGTATGTAGTTTTATAAATGTTTCTTTTGTTGCTCTAGTTATTTTTAGTAGAAATGCAATAGTCTACAGTACAGAACTGTTACATGATATCAACAGTGTTCTAATGTATTAATTTAGCTACCTTTTAGCTATCCTTACAGCTCTAGGTAAACTCCCTTGGAATTAGTTTTTGCATGTGATGACTATAGACAAAGGGATTTGCTTACACCTAAATTTACTTTGTGATAGTTATTTTAATTAATTATTTTTTAATCACATTTTATCAATAAGTAGTTTGAATAGGATATTTTCAATTTTCTCAGATAGATTATTTTACATAAATGTCCTCCAAAATAACATACTTCACAGAAAAAAAAAAAAAGTATTACTTTTGTTGATATGCAGAATTTGATTAATACTGCAGACATTTTTAAAAGTTACTCAAAAGAAGGTAACAGATTTTGTACCTTTTTAGATTTTAAAGTTTAAAGATGTATTTTATTAGCCACAAGTAATATTGATTTATGCTGATTCAAGAGATCAGATGTTTTCTGTTTATATTCCCATAGGTTCAAAAATATTGTAAACACATTCCTAACTGGTAAAAATGTCACAATACAAATATGTTACTTATGTCCCTCATGTATACACATACACAACTAAGCAACTATAGAAATCAGTCACTGATGCTTTCTAATTACATAAACACATTTGGTTGTAATATCTAAGACTTTGTCCACTTAGACAGATGAAATCCTGAAACACTTCTAGGATCCTAACATTTCTAAATACCTTTCTTGTCAGGGGAAACCTGTATTTTCAAGTCACCCTCCACATCAGCCTCTGAGTACTTCAAAGGCTTCTGTCTACCTTTTGAAGTACACTATCCATATCCAACACTAAAGCTTTTCTAAGTGGAGACTGGCAGCTGCAAAAATAGACTGTAAATCTGGTTTCAGCCAGACTGTAAGTAGATTTAAAGACATATTTTAAAAAGTCCTGAGAGCCTGTCTTGATTACTGTGCCAAGAATTTCAACCTTGACGTTTTCACTCAGTAACTCCATTCCCTAGTGGCCCATGAGAAACCACTCTGCTCCTCATCACCTTCCCCTTAATGCTTCTTAAGAGAAAACAGTGCTGGATATGAAGTCCCTGATGTATACCACTTTCAATGAAAGGCTGAAGCAAAAGGTCAATGCTTTATCTGTTGATAGAAATACAGGTATTCTTTCCGCGTATTGCCATATAGAAATAGAAACAATTGCCAATAGTAATAGAAACAAAATGAACACACTGTGATTTATTCTTTAATTCTGTTACAGCAAATGTCTGCTGTGGGCTGAATTCTTCCTTTCTTACCCAAAATGACCAGAAACTTGTTCTGTTATTCTTGAGTTGCACACTTGAGTCTTCAGTCCACAGCACCTTGAAGGTACAAAACATGAAGAACTGCTGAGCCTAGCTAACTTATATCCTTCATATCATTAGATATCAAAATGCTTTACAAAAACAGCATTCATAGCTAAACTATTAAACAGATGTAAAAAATAAGATTACACCATACAGCAACTTGAAGTTTATCTCTGAGCTCATGAAGCACGCCAGTGTGAAAGTGAGGAACAGAGGTCAGATACCCAAATCAGCTATCATATCAATGAATTCAGAATATTTTTTAGTCCATGATGACTGGTATTTGCAAAGAATGCAATTATTGCATTTGCCGAGGCGATCGGCTCCGGGGCAGACGCGTTCTGCAGCGGAGCGGGGGATCGGGCCAGGCAGGGCTAACTTTTCGGCATCGAGCCTACTCGAGGGAGCCGCCAGGACCCGGCAGCCCTCGTGAGGGAGGCTGACGAGGCGAAGGCGGAGCCAGCAGCGCCCCCTCCCCGGCCGTTCAAAAAGCAGCCCCTAGGGAGCGCGAGCGACCAGGAGCGCGGCGAACAGGACGGGCAAACAGGGCGTGGCGAGGCAGTTCGCGCAGGCAGGGCGGAGAGCAACCCCCTGCCCACACGAACACCTCTTAACGACAGCCGATAGCGAGGCGATAATGGTCTCCACCAGGCACGGTGCTCTCTCCAGGAAGTCGGTACACACCCAGACCGACTACCCGTTAAAGAATGCAGCGGTTCAGGTCACCGGATGCAGGGAGTGTCAGAGCCTGCTGCTGCCATCTGCGGGAGGCAGAGACGCTGCGTGCGTGAGGTGTGAGCAGGTGGATGACCTGGTCCACATGGTGGCGGAGCTCAAGGAGGAGGTGGAGAGGTTGAGGGATATCAGGGAGTGTGAGCGGGAGATAGACTTGTGGAGTAGCTCCCTGCAGGGCCTCGAGGAGAGGTACCGGGGTGAGACACCCCAAATGGGGGTGGACCCCCGGCCCTGTCGCTGTCGGGCAGAGGGAGGGGATCTGGCAGTTGAGGAGGAATGGAGACAGGTCCCTGCTCGACATCGCAGGCGATGCCCTCCCCTTCCGGCCCCACCTTCCCAGGTGCCCTTACAGAACAGGTTTGAGGCCCTGGAGATTGAGAGACTGGCAACTGAGGAAGAGATAGAAAGTGTTCCCAGGAGGATGCCTAGGGCGAGGAGGTCGACTCCACGCATCGGGACTGCCTCCACCAAGAAAGACAGGAGAGTGATCGTTGTGGGAGACTCTATCCTTAGGGGAACAGAGGCCCTATTTGTCGGCCTGACCCTACCCGTAGGGAAGTCTGCTGCCTCCCTGGGGCCAGGGTCAGGGACGTTGCCAAGAAAGTCAAGTGCCTGGTACGGCCCACTGACTACTACCCGCTACTGGTCTTTCAGGCTGGTAGCGATGAAGTAGCAAAGAGAAGTCTGAAGGCGATCAAAAGAGACTTTAGGGATTTGGGGCGACTACTTAGAGGATCAGGCGCGCAGGTTGTGTTTGCCTCTGTCCTTCCGATAGGGGGGATAGAAGCAGAAAGTTGTGCTGTTCACCTAAACTCGTGGCTTCGAGACTGGTGTGACCGGCAGAACTTTGGGTTCTTTGATCATGGGAAGGTCTATGCTACACCGGGCCTGATGGCACCGGATGGGATGCGCCTCTCTCGGAGAGGGGTAAGGATCTTTGGTCAGGAGTTGGCAGGGCTGATAGATAGGGCTTTAAACTAGAGTTGAAGGGGGAAGGGGCTAAAACCAGGCACGCCGGTGAAGACCTAAGGGATGGTACGCTAGAATCAGAGGGGCTGTGTGCCAGTGAGGTCCTTCGGTTAGATCCACAAGGTGCTGAGTGTAAGGAGACACACCTGAAATGTTTCTACACAAACGCACGCAGTATGAGGAATAAAATGGATGAGCTAGAAGTACTGGCCCAGTCCCGCAACTACGACATCATCGGCATAAGCGAAACCTGGTGGGATGAGTCCTGTGACTGGGGTGTTGCGATAGATGGTTACAGGCTCTTCAGGAGGGACAGGCAGGGTAGGCGAGGTGGTGGCGACGAATGTGAAGCAGGGGCTGGACTGTGTGGAACTTCAGGTCGACAATGGCAAAGTTGAGAGCCTCTGGGTAAGGATCAAGGGACGAACGAATAAAGGGGATGTCGTTGTGGGAGTCTATTACAGACCGCCTGGCCAGGACGATAGAGCCAATAAATTATTCTTTACAGAACTAAGAGAGGCCTCGAGATTAACTCCCCTTGTCCTTATGGGGGACTTCAACTTGCCAGACGTTAACTGGGAGTGCCACAC
>CM021731.1:104216789-104229997 GCA_011075105.1 Heteronetta atricapilla | reverse complement strand
AGGGTCCCTTCCAACTCAGGATATTCTATGATTCTATGATTCTATTTGCCACAGCTAGAAGTTTCTCATTTGAATGTTTTAATTCCTATCCTTCTGAACCCAAACCTAGTGCAGTGATTTTCTTTGGAGTCTTTTCTTTGCAGCCTTTTCTTTGGAGTCTTCATTAAAATAAACTATTTTGAGAGACATATTTTCCTGTGTAGAAGGTGATGGGATTTTGCAAAGCACCTAAGGATGATCACCAACAGGAAAAACAAATAATGACTTTTGTCTTGCTTACCAAGTTTCAAAGGAAAAAAAAAAAAAAAAAAACTGGAACTGTCTTATTGGGAATTGGGTCTAATGTCATATTTAAGAGTCTGTTATGGTTCTCTATTTGATCATGATGTTTGGCAAAGCTAGATTCAGCATATTCCTAAAATGTAAAATGTATAATTATTCTTTCCTAGATCACCTTAATAGGCCTTCAAAGAAATGATATCAGATAACTTTGTAAAATATAGGTCCCACTTATGTTAAATTCATCAAAATTTAAAATAGGTAAGTGTCAGTGCTGGCAGAAGACTTGCCCTCTTCCTGGAAGAGTTTGGTTTTTTTGTTTGGTTGGTTGGTTGGTTGGTGTGGTTTTTTTTTTGTTTTTTTTTTCTTTTCTTTTAAGTAGCCAGAGAAAATAAATTGAGCTTGAGAAGAGCTGTTAAGACATGCTGGATAATCCTGTAGTACTTTGAAAACACACTTGCTTGTTGATGGGATGTTGGTGTTGTTGGTTTTTCTAAAGTCTAAATAAGACATTACTACTTTTGATACCCCTGCCAGTGGCTTTCAGCCCACGCTTCTCATTCTTGCCTGATCAGTGTTTCAAAGGAACTGTTCCAGGTTCTTCCTCTTCCCTTACTGATTCTCTTTTGATGAACAAGGATTCAGTAGTGCTCTGCGGCAGTGTAGGATTTATCACAAATGAAATCACTTGCGAATATTACATTTACAGGAACTTTGTTTTACTTTTTGAGATTTATTGTGAGGTTTTAAAGTAAATATGAAGGTCAGTCTCTTTTCTTATCTTTTACCATTATAGCATGGATACAGTGTTTAGAAGACAATCTGTTATTATTTAGACAGTATAAAATGACTTACTAATATTAATATTTGAATATTGTTTTATTACTAGTGTCATGATGCCCAAGAATTGTTACTGAAAATTAATTATTGATGAAACTAATTACAACAAGATTCACATGAGGAACAGTAACATCTGGCTTCATTTTTTATGATTTCCATTCTGATAACACTACCGTGTCTAATAAAATTAATCATAAAAAAAAGCATTGTAATGTGTTCTGAGAGGTGGAACTGCTATACTATAACTGCTTTGTCTAGGGCTGGTTTGCAGTGTATTTATCATACTAAAATGTAACTGTACAATCATGTGTAGGTGATGTTGCTTTTCCCCTTAAAAGAGATTATAGATTGAAAATATTTGTCCAACACTGTGTTTTTACGAGCTTGTTTCTGGGTTAGAAAGGAAAAAGCAGTAAGTACACAGAATTGTGAAGACTGGAAGGTAGTGTCTGAATCGTAAGCTCAGTGGCTCAGACTGTGTGGCTGCTAAGACATGTGGCTTCTCCCAGGAAGGGACTGAGCCTTTTCAAATCTGATAGCCCTTTTACTTTGCTGTTGCTACCCAGGGCTTACTCATCTCCTCAGTGCACTACTAGAGAGAAATGTTTCATTTCCATCCTTCTTTATATTCATTGTCCTTTTCCTTTACTCTCTAATGTAAATGTGGTGAGCAGTCCCTACAGCCCTTGTTTGGCCGGATGAAGTAAAATGAGTTTTTTAGGGTACCAGATGTGGGAATGACGCTGTTAGCCAGGCCTTCCTCTCTTCAGGACTGGAGATTTCTAAGCCCATGTCTTTAAAAGTGTGTTCATATATGTATGTGTTTGTATGTATGTACATATGTGTGTATAGCCTCCTGTGTAACTCAGAATATGCCTTCTGTCTCATCTGAGCTCAGCGGGAAGAGAGGTGGCAGTTGGGGAATTGGAAGCAGAAGGCTATGGAAAATAATCTTGACCATGTTGGGGAACTAGCTCTAATTAGGACTGCTCAATTTAACAAATTGATGCCACATCTCTATGTCTACACTAACAAACTGGAACATGTCTGACTGAAACTCTTTGATGAGTTTCAGTCAGAGCTTCAAATAGGACTAAACTTCAGCACATTTTGGAGTCAAGCTCTTTTTCTAGCACACATTTTTTATGCAGTCTTTTATTATAATGATGCATTAAACTTAAGGAAGCAGTAGATTGTATTGTTGAGTAACAAACCTAAAATCTTTTCCTGAGTTAGGGACAGGAGGTTAAGAATGAAATACACCCTTGGATTGAAAGTACATGCATATAACTTAAGCAGCAATTAACTACAGAGATGGGGAGGGTAGGTAGTCTGACAATTTCCAACATCTAAGATATCTGTTACTGGTACAGCCTGTAATTAGAAGACTCTCTGTGGAAGAGGATTCAAGATCCACGATGTATATATTCTCAGAACATCTTGCAGAAACTTGTCAGAGATTTTAAATACCTTTCTCTAGGCTATGTGCTACAGTAGGGTCTGCCGGCCTGCTATAAGGTTTTGCTTACTCAGCATCTGAAGGTGTCAACTTCAAAAATGATGTTTAAGCCGGGGGGCTTAGCAATTAGACTCTGATCCATTAAGATACTATATTTAAGAGCTCTCAGTACCCAATCCTTACCCCTTCCCCAGTGCAGTATCAAGGAAAGTAACATACTGTAAGCAGTATGCATTTCACCTTTATAGTATAATAAATCAAACAACTCCAATTCTCAGCTTCATGGAGTAAAACTAATTTCATATTTGCAGGACTCCCTTACATTGTAATTGATTTTAAGATTTCCCTCACTTTTTTCTTCAAAGTCTTGAAGACTTTTAAAGTCTTCAATTACTTCCAATACATTTTTTCTGCATTTTATATTTAAGACCTTATTATTGTTGCTATTACTGTTTGGAAATTTTCTAATGCTAATGCATTGTGGTTACACTGCACAGAAAAATGTGAACTTTGTTGCATTTCCACAAGAAATGCTGTATCATAACTCATAATCTTTCTGTATCATAATTCATGAACTTTATCTGTCCTACAAAAAGGGGTGATTTTCTTATATGCATTTCACATTAGGGAGACACCACAGTCTGAAGATCAGAAGTAGATATTTTTAGGCAATAGGCACAGTTGGATGAAAAATATGGAGGAATACTTCTGAATTAAGAACTCAAATCTGGTGACAATTATTTTTTCAGGAAATCTGGTTCTATTTTTTCCAACTGTTCATAGTAGTGAACCTCTGAAAAGTTAAAGCATTAATTTCACTGTATTCTAAAGGAGTATTCAGGGTTATTATATTCAAAATACCTTTTCATGATGAAGTTTTCTAAGCTTTTATTTCAGAAATAGGAAAAATATACAACACAAACCCAGTATTTTTTTCATTATCATTTCAAATCAGGCTTTTTTTCAAGACAACCAAAAAATTCATTTTTGCCCAACTCCATTATGCAGAAATAGTTACAGGCATTACCACTGTAGGTACTTTCATTATATCCCATTGCTAGTAAGTGCCAGAAAATTTTCATTTGAATGATTCTTAATCAAGCATGATTGGTGAGTATGCATGGCAAGTGGTACCACTGAACCTTTAAGAACGTATGTGGAGACAATGAATAAGGATTTGACAAACAGCTACTCAAGGTCTACAGGTATGGTTTACTGGAAACACAGTATTTTTATAATTTATTTTACTATAGCGCAGTCCTACACAAAAAAAAAAAAAAAAAAAAAAAAAAGCCTGCAGAGCTAGTATATCTAGGAGGAATAAGCAGCTGATGGGGCTGTGCTACTTAAGAATGGCACTGCTACTAAAATATTTCATGAAGCTAAGGCCTATGATGCTGATAACACAAAATCTGTTTATTATCAGGAAAGTCTTGAAATCCTTTCCTCTTTGAAAAAATAAGTTGGACACGGTAAAACTGGAGTAAAATCAGAACATTTACTAGGCAAATAAATCTAATATCCTATAAGGCTAAAGTGCAAATATTTTACATTAATACCTCTATTTCAGTTACTACCTAGAAAGAACATATTAAATGTTGCTAAGGATTTTCTGTGACTATTACCATTGTAACAGGAGATAGACTGCTTCGAGTCACAGATGTTTTCACCTCCACTTTTTGCATTCCTTCTTCTTAAAAGAGAAACAAGTACCTGTAACACAGGTATTATTTAGAGCAGGAACAAAACAGTTACCAATCTGTCAAGAACTCGATGGGTCACAGAGAGGCAAATATTACAGCACTTTAATCTCATTTGCATTTGGTATCATCAAAATGGCCCCAGGGTTAATAGATTGCACTATAACTAATCCTAAAAGTTAAAAAAGTAGGGCAAGCCCTGCAAAAATATTAGAACTGAATTGATGAGATATTTTTATTCAAAGAAAATCAGTTTGACATCCTGAGCTTTTACTTTGCATTTCTTTTATGTTTTCAACTTTTTGCTTATAGCCAAGAGGGTTAATACATATATACATAATACATACATATATACATAATACATATATATATATGTATATATATATATATATAAAATCAGCTCATATTTTATACAATCTTTTGACTCTGGGACCTAGGCTTTAAGAAAAATGTTATGTATGGTGAGGCTCATAACAAAATTGAGAGAATTACTTTTTTTAATTGAGGCTTATCCTTATAGAAAGGATTTTATTATTATTATTATTGATGGCTATAAAAATAGTATACATTTATATATGTATGTGTGCATACATATTTGAATGATTAACTCTCACCTATGTCCATTGGAGATTGTGAACATGCTTGTCTTCTTGAAGTACCCGAGATTCGCAGCCTTAAAACCATAGTTAGAACTTTTATCTCTGTGAGACAAAGTTTTATTCAGTCAGAATCATGATTTTTCAGAATTTTATTTTGTCAAATAACTCAATACTATGTGCATCTAAGCAAGGTTTCTTGCAAGTTTCCCTAGTTTGCTTTAGAAGTCTGATATATAAATTGAATAGACATTGTTCTATTATATCAGTTTCTAGGTTCTGTAATCTTTTAATAACCTCTTCAACTGTTATCGGTTCTGTTCCTAATCCTCATCTTACTACTTTGGTAATCTGATTCCTAGAGAAGGCAAATTGCCACCATCTTTCACTTTTTAAAGTCAATGTAGTAATGATTTTTTTCCTTATCTTTTGTATATAATTCATCATTTCCTCTTAACTGGATTTTTTTATCCAAGTTTCTTCTGCGAGTCTTTAAAAAAAGTATTACAGAAGAAATAGCTCAATCTGTTGCTTATCTTACCACAATGCACTACAAGGTCTCAGGTGTGGAGAACAGGCTCAGCTGTGACCCCTTGAGTTGCCACAAGAAGTACTGGTTTAGCAGAATGCACTGATTCTTCTGTGTCAGTTCCAGTTCCTCTTTCTGGAGGCCACTCAGCTGAAAATATACATGTTGACATTATGTCAACATAAGATACTAAATACCCTGTTTACTAATGATACCATTGCAGTTTTCCTCAGAATAGATTTGTTCAGACTTTGCCTCATGGCTGTATTTCCAGTTCCCTTTTCCCTTATACAGTTCTTTTCCCTAAATATTCTTCTAATTCTAGCTTAATACTCTATCTTGACCACTCACATTGCTGTGCTGCGCTCTGGCCTGACACATCTGTTAACCTCTACCCCTTAGCTGGCTCTTTCAGGATTATGTTAAATGACCCTCATTGATCTTTACGGGTGGCACTTCCTTGTGCCTCTTGAGAGACCAGCTGCAGTCATGGTTGTGACAGTGACAGCGAAGAGAAAATTAGAGATAAATTTTCCCCAATTAGCCCCAACATAATTTTTTCTGGGGCTAGTGGCCCCTAGGGCTCAAGCCAGTGACCAGAAAATTCACTAATTCAATTTATTCCACTTTTATTCCAATTTTATTCCAATTTATTCAATTAATTCCACTGACAGAATCAGGTAAGGTATCAAATCTACAGAGCTATGTGAGCTCCACAGAGCTCTGATCAGGGGAGATTCAACAGTTCCACACTTCTTTGCTTGATGTAGATAGAGCAGGCACTTGAAATCTCCCACCAGTCATCTGTTTTTGAAAAGAAATGCTGAAAATCACCAGAAAGCTGTGATCTCTTCGTTATATTGCAATTCCATAAATTAAACGTTGTCTAATGTCTGCTGATACTGTGTTGACCCATGTTAGAGATGAGGACAGTACAGGCAAAAATAGTTTTGCAAACTAGTAATTTCTGTATTTTGAAAATAATTGATAAAGGCCAGAAAAACATCTGGAAATTCTCTGGCCATGACAATTCCCCACATGCAAGAGTTGTAACATTTTCAGAGTGAGATCAGTTTAGGAGTACTTCTTACACTACTATGAAAGCTTCAGAATTCTAATTGTGGTCTTTTTTTTTTTTTTTTTTTAACCTTTCACAGCTTGTTGCTATAGCTTTCTTTAACAATAAATAAATAAAAATACAAATCAAAACTGAAAGTCTTCACTTAAAGATTTTGTGTTTTGTTGTCAGTATAGCCTTCTTAGGGCTTTACTAATTTCTTCACAAATTCAATACACCTTACTTCCAGTAATGCAATTTACAACAGTTTTCTTGAATACATGTCCCTCTGTTGCTTTAGCAACAGAATCTGATCACCTGAAAAATATAAAGCAACATGTCCCTACAATCTGCTTACTCATGTCTATTTAAAAATGTTGCCACTGAACTCTGGTTAAAACTTAGATTCCATTGTGCTTTCTAACAACTTACTAATGCTCAACTTGATTTTCAAGCCAAAGAACTGGAAGTATTACTCTCTCCTCGATTCAATTAAATTTGTCTATAGGTATTCTTTAATTCTTTTCCAGATTATCTGAATATCTGTGAGAAATATTTTTTAATTGTGCTTAAATTCTAGTATTCACCTGTCTCCTTCTAACATGTTGCGTTTATTTTAAGAGGCACATTTCTTTTAATAATATGCAATCTGTGGCTGAAGTCTCTAGTAATACAACATATGGCTTCTATCCTATTTTTCTTCACAAAATAACAGTTCTTTATATGGATTTTCTTAGCATGTCCCTGTGGTGCTTTTACTCAGATGGGCAGATGAGTTCCACCACAACCCTCTTAATCACTCCCCCTTACCCTTTGTGGAGAGAGAGAAAATGCAACACAAAGGACTCAAGGGTTGAGATAAGGACAGGGAGATCACTCAGCAATTATTGTAACAGGAAAACAGACTCAGAGCTGGGAGATAGTAAGACTTATTGCCTATTGCTAACAAGCTAGAGAAGTGAGAAACAGAGGAAAGAAACTAAAAATGTCTTTCCCCCATCCACCCTCTTCCACCTCCTCGACCTGAGTGGTGCAGAGGAACAGAGGGGATGGGAAGTATGGTCAGTCTATAGCTCTTTGTCTCCACTGCTCCTTCTTGGTCACTCTCTTCCCCTGTGCTGTGGGGTCCCTCCGACAAGATGTCATCCTTCCCAAACTGATCTTGTGTGGGCTTCCCACAGGCAGCAGCTCTTCAAGAACTGCTCCACATATGGGTCTGTACCATGGGGTCCATCCCTCAGGAACAAAGTACTCCAGCCTGGGTCCCCCACGGGCAGCTGCTCCTGCCAGGTCACCTGCTGTTGCATGGGCTCCTCTCCACAGGTTGCAGCTTCAGCCCAGGGCCTGCTCTGGTGGGGGTCCTCCACAAGCCGCAGCCTCCATCAGTGCAGGCCCACCTGCGCCAATGTGGTCTCCTCCATGGGTTGCAGTGTGGAGATCTGCTCCATGTGGGACCTATGGGCTGCAGGGGGACATCCTGCTTCACCGTGGTCCTCACCACAGGCCATAGAGACTTCTGCTCCAGCATGTGGAGCACCTCCCCCTCTCCTTCTTCATTGACCTTGGTGTCTGCAAGGCTGTTTCTCACTTCTCTCACTCTCCCAGCTGCTGTGAGTGGCAGCATTTTTTTTTCTCTGTCTTAAATATGATCTCACAGAGGCACAAACAACATTGCTTACTGGGCTGGATCTGGCCAGCAGCAGGGCCCTTATCTAACATGGGGCAGCTTCTAGATTCTTCTCATAGAAGACACCTCTATGTCCCCCTGCTACCAAAACCTTGCCACGTATACCCACTGCAGTTCCAGGCTTTGTTCTCTCTATTTTCCTCTGAAATTACTGGTCAGTGTGGTAGATGCTCTGTGTCATGTTTGTGTTATGTTTGGAGCAAAAAGCTTCTCTCAACTATGAACTAGTTTGTGCCTTATTCTGTTTGGATGCTGAGGAAACAACTCAGAAGAAAATCTACATCATAAAAGGCTACCACTATCACGTGTTTGCTGCCCTCAAAAGAGAACTTCCAACATCATTAAATATTCCACATTGGATCCAAACAAAGTGAGGTCTTGGCATCAACTTTTTCCCAATTAGTTGATATGCAGAATGAAAGGACATTAAAAGGAGATAGCAACTACTGTGATTGTCAAGCTAGCCCACATACATAATCCAACACCTAACAGTTTACACACCAGCAGTGAGTTTCACTGGTGTGACACTAGGAGGTAAGAGTTGATCAGAGGCAGGGAAGGATGTTGCTGCTGCTGTGTAAGCCTATAAAAGGATAAGATTGGATATCAGCATAATCTTTCCTTATTGAATATTTCAGGGGAACCAAGGGGCATGGTGGATTAAGGAAGAAGAAGAAATGATCTCTGACAAGGTTTGAAAACATCTAGAGAATCAGTGATGCAAGGGAGAGAATGCTAGAATTGAGTTCACTCATGCAACCTTAATTCACTCACTCTTACTGTCCGTATGTTCTATCACAGACTTAAATTAGTCGGAACTTTTTTCAAAGGGATTTATTCCTTTAAATTGTGCAGGATGGATCTGCTCTGAGTAAAGAAGTGATATGAAATTATCTCTACAATATGCTGGACCTCCTTGCTCCATCAAACAAAGAAGTCTTTCAGGAAGAGTAAGGAATATATCAGTGATAAGCATTTCTATGTGATAGGTACATTACTCAAACCAGCATTTTTACAATTGTTTATTCACCAGTTGTGCCTTTCCCATTTTCCAGTTGGTTGGCTTTTAATTTGGATGTTAGATTTCCAAAAGTGCTGAGCACAGTTGCAGCTGGAGTTGGTGGTATACAAACTTTAAATATTGATGTACAATTAAATTAGTGGGAAACTTATGCTAAATGTTAATGTTATAATGCCATGCTGGCAGCAGCATGTAGCCGTATTCCTAACCCTGGACCAATTAACTTTCAGAGAAGCCCTACCACATGATGCTGTATGGACTTATACACAAAGGGCTTAATAATACTAAGTTCCTTAAAAAGTCAGATGGTGTCTCATACTGGTACTAAAATTAATAGATAATCAATTTCCTTCTCAGCCTTAATTCTCTTATCTGAAAAAATGAAGCTAATAGCAGCCCCTTACCTCACATGAGTAAAATTAAAGTTTACTAATGACACTGAAACACTCTAATATTCAACAGATTAAAAAAAAAAAAAAAAAAAGGCATTCAGAATTGAAGATTAAATTAGTGATGAAATGGGTCATTTTATTTTCTGTGTTCCTGTCTGACTAGCATTTAGGAGTGCATATTGACCAGAAAGAAGATTGATGCAGGGATCCTATGGAAAATAAGATGTGTAACGAATTAAAGAAGACAATAGTGTTTGCAGATAAGAAGCCATAAGAGTGGGTGTTGAAGTTCCTATGTTAACCTGTTCCTACTTTTTGAGACTTTTTGTCCTTTTAAGGCTTTTTCAAGGTCATATCCACTTCTGGGGAAGAGAACCATGGAACAGATTCTGGACTACTCCTCTCTGTTGATGCCATCTCCTTGCACCTCAGTGTTGCCTTCTGAATGCAGAGTGCTTCTAACCCTTCTTGCTAAAGGTGCACCTCTCTGCTCTTCCTCTGAGTTTTGAATTTGAATTTTTGTGTGTGTGTGTTTTTTTGTTTTTTTTTTTTTTTTGTTTTTTTTTTTTCTCATACCAGAGGTATATGAGAAAATAGAAAGCAGCCCTTTCCTCTTGAACACATGTTTGTGTGTGTGTGTGTGTGTGTGTGCGCGCACGCACTTGCTAAGGAGGTATTCTTTTTCCAGGGATTTCTTTCTTAGTAAGCCTTCTCTGGCAAAGGCAAGTCCAGACAGAAGGTAGCTATTTTATAACTGGCAGCTTAAATAACTTTTCCACCAATTTTACTATGCCTTCTGCTAGGTGTATTTTCCACAAATGATAAGTCTCTTCTTGTAGGAGAGTTGGTACATTTTTAGAGTACTGCTTGATTTTTATTTTATTTTATTTTATTTTATTTTTTGTGATTTCTACCAACCCAAATTTCACAGTATATAAATTCTGCCTTGTAATAGATGGCTGGAATTGAATAGATATTTGGCTTTTAACCTCTACCCTCATCAGCATTAAGAAGTAACTGCTTGCCAATAAAAACCACACAATTGCCACAGCTGTTTTCCTACTCACAGGTGGACTAAAATGGGTTTCTCAGACAGTACTAAAATGACAAATGATAGCCTGTAACAAAAACTACTGCATTCTGCAACAGCAGTGTTCCCTTTTTGAGTAACTGGTCCCCAGAGCTGATGCAATTATGAAGTCAATGTAACATGTAACATAGCTCTCATAAATATACCAGTAGTTCCCTGTAAAATCTATTTAGATTTTCAATAGACAGCTTCATTGGCCTGTATCCGGCCACTGTTGCATCCTACTGATGTTGTTGAATGCAACAGAGAACAGACTGAGGAGAGATGGATGTTGAGGAGCACTAACTGTAGCTGGACTCCCCGTCCCTCTTCACCCTACTTGTATCATTTCTACTTTTTCTTGCCCTCATCAGCATTTCCAGGAGATAGTGCTTTGTCCAGGCAAAAAGAAGCACTCAGTGATTACAACTGTGACAGCTGGAAATATATATATTTATATATATATATATATATGCTCTGAACCTCTGAAACTCTTATCTTTCCTTTACCCATAGCCTATACTGGCTTTTAGTCCTTTACCCTGTTCTAATACACACATATTCACAAACACACACTTCCTAGCATCAAATCCTCTTTCTGTCCTGCAGAACAAACAAGTCAAATGCATTTTCTACATACTGTTTTCTATATTCTGTGTACTGTCAGAAGCCATGATTATTGGCTTCAGACCCACCTACAGCAGGCTCCCACCCCCTGGTCATAAGCCTATATAGCTGCTCATATTGCCAGCTTCTGTGCAACTTGGGGTGATATTTGTTGCTCTTCTCACCTTTCCCAGGCAGCATGGGCTGTTTTACTGCTGCAAGTTCCAACCAGGTTGCTACTCAGCTGTTTGCTGGTAATGCTTGACAGCAAGAAATGACACTGTTACTCTTCATTACAGAGGCAATTATCTCTGCTATAAGATCAATAAAATATGGGACTATTGATTAAGAAGCCAGGCAATGGAGATAGGACAGAACATAAGTAATATATTCCACATGCACTTGGCTCAGATATTATTCTTAAATGTATATCTTTTTCTGAGTGATTTCTTTGCTTTACCATAGTAGGTATCGACTCCGATTTTATCCATTCCCAAATGCAGTTGTTGTAAAATTGTAAAAATAAGTGAAGAGAAACTCTAATGCAATTACACATTGATTTAATCCTGCTGCCCCCATGAAAATGCTAAATTCTGAAAAGCAGCTTTCAGCTGCAGTCTGTGGGATTTATCTCCAAATGTGCAGAAGATACAATTAGGTGAGTACTGTTCATCTTGTCCATTGTACCATTTAACTCCCAGTAAGTCCTTTTTCTTCAAACAAAACTCTTTTTATAGCTGTCACACCACTATATACGGAACTGACCATTTTCTAGCCTGACTTAATTTATATAGGATTTGTTGGTAATTAGACTTAGCAGTACATGCATAAGTTCTGGATTGCTTGGCATGGTCATCTTAACCTTCACTGCTTCCTCATTTTTTCAGCTAGCAAGGGCTAGAAATGAAGGAGCATTTCACATAGCTCTGCAGCCAGCTATCCAGCTGAGTTAGTACTGATGGGCTCCTCAGAGAGAGAACCTCATTTGCCAGAAGATTGAGATGGGAAATACAAAGGTGGAAACAGAGAGGTACTTTCCTCCTGTGCTTCACACAATAATATTTCCAGGAACACCTTAACTTGATTCACTGAAATAGAGCGATTTTCCATGTTGTAAGCCTTGTAATATCAGTAACACTACCAGCTGACAGAATGCACTAGTTCACAGTATAATTTTAGATAGTGTACCATTTTACTTACACTTTACAAAAAAAAAAAAAAAAAAAAAAAGAAAAAAAATAGAGAAAGAAAATCAAAGGAAAAAAAAAAAGAATGAAGACAAAGAAGCACAATCAAATTAAATTGCATATGCTATTTTAAAATATAGCACAAAAGATTAATTATCTATTTTTCCTATTTCCCAGTTCTCTGAGAACTATGGCTATAAAAACAATTGAACACATCTTTATGTTTTGCTCAATATGTGAAATTGCCAGTACTTAAGATTTTGTTACACCCATAAAACTTTTAGTCTAGTGTACTGACTGTGACTGTTTCTAGGAAAGAAATCTTTACAACTCAGAAGGTAAGCGAAAACTTCACCCTCCTGTCATTCTTATCTTTCATAAATCAAGTGGCTGAATCTGTAAATACACAATGAACAAGAACTTCTTACAAATATTGTTAGATTTCCACATGCAAAAGTGCACTAAGCATCTTGCTGAGAATTTGAAACCAAGAAGTTGGCAGCTACAATAAATCTGGGCTCCTTCCTTGTTGCGGTGTTATCCTGGATTTCATTTAACAGTTGTCTGAGGCTCCAAATTATTGTATGCAGAGGTCTAGCATTTCAGATACCGTGATTCACATTCACATCAATGAGTGGGAGGCAGTACCCTAGATGTCAATGGACTTTCCACGATACACTCATCATAGCCAGAGTTCATAAACACCTTACTTACCTTGGTATCTTGCACATATTTTTCCTATGGTTTCCCATAGGATCCTACTGGACAAAATGTCCACCATACAGCT
>CM021731.1:104197834-104211789 GCA_011075105.1 Heteronetta atricapilla | reverse complement strand
AGGGTCCCTTCCAACTCAGGATATTCTATGATTCTATGATTCTATTTCCAACTATCTGACCCTGGAGCTGATGCATACAAGCAGTCTTTCATTTTAAATGAAGGAAGATCTGCTAGAAAAATTGCTGTTTTGGAGATCCCACAAGGCACTTCATTTAGTGTTGAAGAAATCTGTTGAGAAAAGCTTATGACACAGATGGAAGAGGCCACATATGCATGTGCTTAAATTACAAGGTTTTGGACTAGGACTTTATAAAAATATGTTTGTGTTATAGAGGCCAGATTATGTGCAATTCTTCGGGATTCCTTAAGAGATTATACACAAATAAATTATTTTTATTTGTTAATTTATATTAGAGGTTCACTACTCTGTGGGATTTACAGAATGTATCATAGTGTATGAAAATATTTAGATGGGTTTACTGGGAGAAAGAGAATACCCTAAGTAATGACTAGAGTAAAGACCGTCCTTTGTATTTGTAAGGTCTTCTGCCCATGTAGTTGAGATGTATCATCCCAGATTCTTTAAGTGCTAGCATAATAAAAATGATAAATAATAACAGTAACCTCTAGGACAGTGTGTGGATGTATTGAAAGTTACCTATTCAAAACATATAGGTGGGCCAACTGCCATGATACCTTTTTGGCTGCCATGTGACCTTCAAGGCAATTGCCTTGGAAATAGTAGGGAAAATATGAGAGGAAATATCCCTTCACTTTATCACCTGCTGTGACAGTGTCACCTACTGTGCAAAAGGTAAGATGAAGAACCCAGTGTGTATCTTTTCCCCATACTTAGCATACACAAAATGTAGCTCTGTTAGTCATATTCTCATAAAGCTGTCTTTCACTGAATTGACCTTTCAAACTCTTGTATGCATGAGATCAATCACTTTGATTTTGGAACACACTTCTCCACCCATTTATCCTCCCTGGAGAGACAGTACAGAATAATTGGAGAGAATTAATCCAAACGAGCCAAACAGATGTTGGAGAAAGATTTCCTCCCACTCAGTCATCTACTGACTGAAACTTATCTTGTCCTTATCACAGATGGCCCTTTCCGTTTGTCAAGCAAACAACTTACTTCAAGCAAAAAATTTACTACTTAAAGTACCATTTAGCTAGTACTGGAAACTTTTTCCAAACATTTTAGTGTGAAGCTTAGAAAAAGACACATTTTCTGGTGCATGCAGAATAAATTTGAAATCATGACATGGTACAACAAAAATTTGGTTTTATTAAAGACCACGTTTAAGTTGTAAGCTGTAAAGACAGAGTTGGAATGACAGTGCTGCTATCTTTGAAGGTAAATTTGTATTTTAAGTTCATCCATTTTATATAGGTATTGTTCCTATACTGTAGCAATTTTGTAATAATAATTAAAAGGTGTAATTGTTGGAAATAGCTATTAATGCTTGGTGCAGCTTACCCCAGTAAGACATCCTGGCTCTATTGATTTCCATGGGGAAGTGCAATGAAATTCAGCAGAGTCCTTCATCTTTTACATGTAAGACGTAACAGGAGAAGGAGAGGGAGGAAAGCAGGAAAAGCACCAATGAAGAATATCTGTCATCTCCTTATTCCTTAGCTCCAGAGGGTCAATAATTGATTAAGCAGGGATACAGTCCACATGGGATCAACAGGTAGAGAGGACTTTAAGATCTTAGGCTGGGACAGAAAAATCCCTAGGAGGGAAGCTACAGATTTCCAGGTCGAAGGTATGTGTACCTTCAACCTAGCCAGCTTCATGGAGCTTCTTGGGAAGAGCAGCAGTCTGGAGGCAGGCAGCATCTGAAAACCATGTCTCTGTGCTGAGCAGGAACCAAACAGCAGCAGAATGCCTGTTCATGCACATCCAGACTGGAAGAGGTGATGGATAGGCCCATTAGTGTTTAGCTTTGTTGCTGAGGATTCAGAGTGCTGTGATGTTTTGTGATGTGACATTGGTCCACTGGGATCTGTGCTTTGTCAGTGAACTAATTTGATATTCATTATATAGTGTTTGCCTGATACTGGTTAACAGTCAGTGCTTTCTGTTATCAAACACCCTCTATCAGTTTAAAATGTTGGGCTTGAGATTAAAATCATAAATTCTCCTCACTCTTACATCCAGAAAGATTTCTGCTGCCAACAACTGTGAATAATTTTATTTAGGCAGTTTCATAGCACTGTTGTGAGAAAAGGTCATTTGCAGTGAAAAAGCTAATTTCCTTTATATGGTTTTACTACCAAAAATTGAACAATGGCCATGTAGTCATTTCTGAGGGTAGAAATGCACTTTAAAAAATGGCATTCATTTTAAATAATTTACTTTCATATTTCATGGAATTATAAGGGCTTCTGCTGTCTTCAATGTTATATATATATATACACACTAATTAAGCTTTCTAAGGTAGATAAAAGTTAAATAGATGAAAGAGAGAGGGTCACTAGCTGATTACTTTCCTATTTAATTTGGTGTCCTGCTGCAAAATTTAAATCTACATTGGAAATACAGCAAAGCTTGGGGATTTTCAGAGCTAAGAATTTGGGTTTCATCTCTTTTAACTGTAGATATAAAAAATTAAGGGAGTTCTCATTAGTTATTTTGTAGATTAAATCTAAGTAAAATTTTCGATGGTATGAAAAGATAAATACAAAATTTGGAAAACTTACAAACAATTGTTTCATTCTGGATAACTCAGAAGCATACTACCCCAATGAGCTTCCCAGCTGAGAGCAATTTCAGACCAAAGGTACAATCATAGGACGTACGCAGTCCATTGTTATTTCATATTAAAACACACAAACCAGCTGTGTTAATACTGAAAGTCTTGCTGAAGCAGCCAAAATTTTTTCCTTCATGATCTGATCCACAGTAGGTGCTGAGTTTTGGTTGTTCTCACAGACTTCAATGGAAACATAGTAGTCAAAGAAATACATCATAAAAATTGGTTTCTGGGTATAAGCATAGAATATTGCATGATGCCACATGAAGAAGGTACCAGGGATCTTGAAGCAGGTCAGGTATTCTCAGCAAGGCTATTTAGCCCAGGAAAAGTGCTGAGCTTCTTTCTTCACCTGGTAACTAATTCAGAATTAATTCAGGTTCCATCATTCATCACTAAATCCTGTCATCTGTCTTGTGGATATACCTATCACCTCTTTATTGTCCCTGTGCCTTCCAAAAATTACAGATAACAGGTCTGTAGACCTCACTTGTGTAAGTCCCTCATTAAATATTTTGCACATACGTGCATGTGTTATCTGTCCCAGCCCTGCTGAAATATGAAGGTATAAACTAAGTTAAGAACTGTATATGCTTTGCCTTAGATAAGCTACATGCTTAATTTACTTCTTTTTTCTTTTCATTATTTGACACCTGTTCACAAGGTGCTGTTCTCGTACTTTAAATTAGTGATATATTTAAAGGAAACTGTCGTTCATATAAATAAACTTTGCTTCCAAATGCTACCAAGTCAGTTAAAGACTGGAAGAGCAGCAATGCATAAACTTAGAATGTATCCACAGTATTACATATTTTATCCAGCTTGAAACCAGACTGTTGGAACATGCTGCTTGTGTTTTATTTTTTGATGGCAATCATGTCCATGATTTTCTGTGCAGAATGGATCAATAATCAACTCAATTGGTACAGCCAGAGATCAGTGAACTGGAATCTGGAAGACAGAACTGAGGAATATGAGGAGGGGTTATAAGAAATACATAAAACCTTTATGTACGTTCAGCTTTGGAAATGGAAAGTGATGTAGATTCTTCACAAACATGTAAGTTCATCAGTGGTATGGAGCTCAATGCATGTTGCATTAGGTACAACATGGAGGCCAAATATTCTGATAGGTTGGCCTGCACCGAGCTATGTGTATCTACATGCTGCTGGCACCCAAGATCAGAGTTTCATGATGAAGTATTGTTGGTGGCAATACTAGCTTAAGTAGGTCTATATTACAATCACTGTATACTATTTGATTTATTTCAGCTATTTTTATAATTCCCATTATGCTACATTGGGTGAAAAATTGCTGATAAGTTTACGTTAATGGATCTCATGAAATAAGGGAGTGTTTCAGAAGAACTGAAGTTAGTATGTAAATAGCAAAGATTCTAGCAGCATTATCATGATGAAATGCTAGAGCCAGAGGTTTAGGAATTAGCCATCAAAAATATCCCCCTGGTGAAACATGGAAAATCTTTACCCTTAATGTTATTTTTACAGCCTGATATATGTTTGTAAGCTGCTTAGTTACTTATCTACCATACTGTTTGTAGTGGGTTGACCTTGGCTGGCTGCCAACTGCCCACACAGCTGCTCTCTGAGTCCCCCTCCCAAACAGGATGGGGGAAAAAATAAGATGGAATGGCTCCTGGGTCGAGATAAAGGCAGGGAAATCATTTACCAAGTACTGTCATGGGCAAAACAGACTTTACTTGGGGAAAATTAATGTAATTGATTGCCAGTTCAAATTGTTTTGGATGGTGAAGAAACAAAGACATATTGAAACAACACCTTCTCCTGTCCTGTCCTTTTTCCAGGCTCAATCTCATTCCTTCATCCCCAGCTCCTCTTCCTCATCCCCCCGACTCTGTGCAGCACAGGGGAATGGGGAATGGAGGCTGTGGCCAGTCCCTCACAGCTTCTCTCTGCCACTTCTTCCTCCTCACACTCTTCCCCTGGTGCAGCAAGTGCTCTCCATAGGTTTTCCATGGGTCAAACATTGGAACAGACTTCCTAGAGAGATGGTTGATATCCCATGCTTGTCAGTGTTCAAGAAGCATTTGAATACTGCCATCGTTGAAATGCTTTAACTTTTGAATTTTGTTTTTGGAGAACCTGTTCCACCATTCTATCTCCACAGGTTGCAGAGGAACCTCTGCTTGGGCACCTGGGGCACCTCCTGCCCTCCTCTTCTCCCCTGGATGTCCTCAGGGCCACTCGTCACACTGCTCCCCTCACCACCCCCTGCCGTGCAGTGTTTGTCCTCCCTTCCCCAGCCTGCCCCCGAGGTGAGGCACCGCCATCTTGGCTGCGGGGCCCAGCCATGCTCTGCAATGGGGCTGTTGGGGCTGGCTGGGGCCTTCACAGGGCAGCCCCGGCATCACCTCACGCAGCAGCCCCCAGGCCCCTGACACCACCTGGGCACCTGATCCCAGCACAGCACTCTATCTTCAGCCACTAGTCATAAGAAATACATGAAGTGCTGAAATAAGAGGTAATCAGAAGAGATGTTTTAATACAAAAAAGATAAGAAATCACTGTCAGAAGTTGTTGTTGTGTTTTGTTGGTGGTGTTTTTTGTTTTTTCTTTTCCAGTTCAAAATAACATTTTGTTCAGAAATGCAAAGCATTCTAATAAAAAGGAAGAAAGCTTAAAGTAAAAAAATGTTTCTAAAATAAAAACATTTCCAACAATCCATACCAAACATTTATTGGATTTGCTGGTTTTTGAAACAGTATGTCACAATATTAATTTTTCACTATACTTGGGCAGGATACATTTTCCAAATCTTGCAGACTCTTGAGAGGCTGAAAATCTATTTCCCAACAACTTATATCAACAAAATTTATATGTACCTCCTTATATTTTTTTCTACCTCCAAAAATTGTTAGAGAATAATTGATGCCAGTTCTGCTGAAACCATTTTTTGTGACTATACCATCCACAGGCAGTGCAATCTGGAGTGGGCTTTGCTTTCTTCTTCCTGGCCCCTCACAGTGACAGGGACTTGTCAGCCTGAGGAGGGAGACTCTAAACATGTCTGCAGCTGGCACCAGCCAGGCGACCTCTTCAAGCACTCAGTTCATAGTGTCATAGAATGTTTGAGTTTGGAAGGGATCCACAAGAAGCATTGAGTCCAACTCCTGGGTTCCCAAGGGACCACTCCCCCCCGCTAAAAAAAGAAAGAAAAAAAAAAAAGAAAGAAAATCAGATCATGTGTATATCTGATCACAGTATAAGGTATTGTATGCACTAATTTTTAATTTTCACCTGCTACTTCCTCAGACAGTATGTGATGACTGTGGGCAAATGAGATTTTCAGAGTACAGCAACAATTTTATTTATTTAATTAATGATTTTTGATTTCTCTCTAGCTCTTGAAGAGAGAGCACCTTTTCTTTTCCCCTGTGCTCAGTAAATTGATGGTGGCTTATACCTTTTGCCAGTGGTGATGTTTCCAGTGAGGTTTATAACATCTTCAAGTCATGGTTGCTGCTGAACCTCTCTCCCTGAAGGAGGTGAGCAAGAGAAAAACTATGGATGGGGAATTTATTTCAACTTCTTTATACTCTAGCATACTCATCAAAATAGTGCAGATGGGACATAGTGAAGAAAACCATTTGCTATTAGTAAAAGTAAACATTTCCTGGCCTAGAGGTAGAATACTAGGCCAGTGAAGCATAACTGTTTCTCTTTAAAGGTTCTCTTTAAAGCATCTTTTAAGATGCTCCAGTGTGTTTTGCATAGCTACATGCAAGCCATGGAAAACATTTATATTGCTTCAGATCATCCCTGATGCTAGGACTGATGGAAACATTAGTGCCGATCTATGAAACATCAGTCTTGCATGGAAATCTTGATTGCTTTCTTTGCCAAAATTATGAAATTAGTAGGGAAAGCAAAGACTGTGGCTTTTTAGGCTGAAGAGAAGCATTTAATCAGTGTGTCATGAAATCCTATTCTCAGAATTATTTTGATTTAGATATGAACAGGATCATATAGGTCAAAAATCAGCTGAAGGGCTATGGACAAAAGAGTGCATATAAGATGCCGTTGTGCTGACTGTGAAGTAGAGAGTGATAAGAGTTTTCTCCTTGTACAACTCCGGGTATCAAATCCAGAGCAGTTATTTAAGTTCTAGGGAACTGCTCATTAATGGATTCGAGGAAGGATGCTAAATTAAGGGCTGTGGCACCATAAAGAAGAAGGCCAAGGCTCTAACTCACAAAAGCCCCTAACAAGGTGCCTAAATCCTCCAGCTCTCACAGGCTTCAATATAAGCACATGCTTAAAGAAGTCCCATTGCTAACAGCCTTTTCTCTATCACTTAGTCTTCTGAGTCTTGTGGTCCCTTATGTACTGCACATCAGAGAGGAGCAAAAGGTCTCTCTCACAGACTAGCTTGTCAGGGAACAGGGGAGCTGAGGTAAGAGCTAATGCCAAATGCTTTTCCCTCCTCTTCAAATCTGGCAGTTCCTGTACAACAGTAAACTCTGACAGGCGTGGAGAAATGAGGCCAGCTGGAGGGGAGCAAAACTGGCAAGTGGGGTGGCACTCATGCGGAAAATATATTGGAACTTAATGTTGCTTTTCAGAGCCAGGAAAACACTGCCACAGAAGGAGGATGGCTAAAGTGCAATGAAAAAGCATAGTTAGGCATGGGTGTTAAGAGTTGCCTTTTTAAAATCGTGGGCTCTTTCCAGTGAGAATAATCTCTTGTAGAGAGCCAAACACAAAGCCAGGGCTTAAAAGCAAACAACTGGGAGTCAAATCTGAAAGTTCTTTCACACAAGGTCTTCAGTAAAACAGCCACAATCTTCAACAGTCTTTCTGTCAGATGAACACTCATGTTTTATTTTCTTTTCCAGCCTGTTTCATGTAGGTGCAGAGGGCATAGTCAATCCTGCTATAAATTGCATCCCAGTGGTCAGGCTACTTAGGGCTGGATGTAAAGCTGTTCCAAAGAGTCTGAGGCTCCTTGGGATAAGGGAGGTGTACTAAATTATTTGCTGGCAAAGAGGAGAGGCAACCCAAAAACAGGCAAACATTTGACATTTTTGGATAGCATGATTGTGCCAAGTCTGATGATCAGAGAACATCCTGAAGATCTCTGTGTGTTTTCTAAAGGACTGGTATCCACCAGAGACTAAAAACATCTTGAAGTAAACTAAGTGGTTTCCTGGGTGTGCATGTCTGGAACTCCAGATTAGATAATGGATGTCAGTCTAAATCACTGAGCACACCCGCTTCATATTATCTCCTAGCATCCTAATGTAGCTTAAGTACTTAGGAAGCTTGTTAGTGATGTAGTGGTTATTAGTGTAATCAAATTTAACATTCAGCTTTAGGTGACAATGTTGCTGTGGCCTTAGTCTTTTTTTTTTTTTTTTTTTTTGTGGGTGGTGGGTTTTTTTTGTTTGTTTTCAGTTTTCAGTTTGAATACTTTGACTTGCCTATTACCAAGTCACTAAGGAACACTCTATTTTTTACCCCATTCCTAGCCTCTGTAGCTCTTACTAATGTGACAGTGAATAACTTTTTCCTGAATAAATAAATAAATAAATAATAATTACTGTGAACATCCCTGTATACAAAGTACCATCACAACCTTTAGAATATATACATTCTGATTTAATGTAGGAGTCTCAACTGCTACATACATATACCTTGATGGTGTTGTACAGAAAAACAGATAAAACTATTCAAATTCAGGCCATCTTAAAAAGATGCTATCCTGAATGCAGGCTGATTTGGCCAGGAAGCTGAGACCCAGCCTCTTACTTCTTTATTCTGCTGTTGTTTTTCTAGTAGTGAGCAGCTTTTCTTGGTCAAAAAATACAAGAGCTCTTTTGCTACCCCTCTCTAGTAAAGGGCATACTGGAAGAATGGCACACACAACCCATCTCCATTTTTGCATTTTTGCAGGGCTAGCAACAATCTGGACCTCAAGATTATAGTGGCAGCCATGGAGCCTAATGTAGTGCCTAATGTGTCATCTGTCTTGCAAATGAATATTATTTAAACAAAGCAGAAAACATCCTACAGTCAGTTTTCATGGGTTATAAGAAAAAAACTGAAGTTCATCTGGGAGCAGTAAAGCTACTGATGCCTGATGAGTTTTTATCTCAAAGTCTCTTCCCTGTTATTGTCTGATTCCTGATGAAGGGTGAGCTCATACTTGCACCTTTTCCTCAATAGGGATACTGATTGTAAAGTAACATCTCTTGCCTCTATTCAGCCTCTTGTAGGAACTTAATAGCTTAATATCTTCTCCTCTGTCAGATTTGATCCAAATTGGACAGGAGATTCTAAAGATACTTAGAAGTAGAGTAGCCGTAGACACACATATCCCTGCATACATGGAGTAATCATATAAATGTCATTTCCTTATTAAAACAGAACAAAACCAGTCATCATTGTAAAAGACTGTGCATGTAAGATATACCTCATATGCTTCTGCTTCCAATCTCAGATTTACAGAAAGATTTTCAGATATGTTTATGTACTTCCTAACTCTATTTAATTTCAGTATTTAGGGTCCTATGCACTCAAAAAAAATATTGTTACTCATATTTCAGTATCTTTGCATTAAATCTTTGCTTCTATTGTACTTTTTTCTGAATCGTAGAAAATATGAGATAAAATATTTTTAGTGTCCACTCTAATTATATCTAAATAATCATAAATGTATCACACATAATTTTATTTTAATTAAAACTATAGGTAAAACCCCTACCAGTTAACTACCTGCCTTGGACAAGATGCAAACATTTTTGCTAATTATATCAAGGATGAAAATTGTCCAGTGTTCCTGACTGAAGCATTTTGTGGTAGATGGGTTAAACGGTGGCCAGGGTAGGCATCTGCAGACAATCATACCTTTGGAGGTGGATTCCTTCTAAGTGGTGGCAGTGCTCAAGATTTCTCTCTGAACCGTTTCTTCTTCAGTGTATTTCATTAATACCTCAGATACTACAACCAGTTGTAGCTTTTGTTTGAAATGATGTATGTTTCCATTCCTCACTTACTCTAAAAAAATTAAAGTTAGTACAAACTTTAAAAAGGAATTTGCCTTTGCTTTTTTTAATTATTATTTATTTATTTCAAATGGACTGCCCTCCTCCATAAAATTTAAAAAATAAAAAAGATTTTTCTGCTACTTTCATTGTCAGAGGACTTCCTTAATACTTTTGTTTACCTGCCTGAAGTCAAGAATAGTTATCATTGCTGGTGAGCAATTATATTATCATGCATCTGTGAGGAGATGTTTCCTCCATTGCTCACAATGTCAACCCACCTACAGC
This sequence comes from Heteronetta atricapilla, assembly GCA_011075105.1. Taxonomy (NCBI): domain Eukaryota; kingdom Metazoa; phylum Chordata; class Aves; order Anseriformes; family Anatidae; genus Heteronetta; species Heteronetta atricapilla. Next base: position 104,201,767 of record CM021731.1, on the reverse strand, counting down.
TATAGGTCAACTTACACAGGTCAGTAACACAAATGCTTGGTAAGTGTTTGCTAGTACTATGTCATTGTCTCCCATCCTGTAGCTCTAGGGAAAATACAGCATTTCTGTGTTTTCACATCAGTTCCTGAATATACAACAGGGACACATGACATTTGATGCAGAGTGAATGAAGTGTTTTATTCTGACTAGAATGGAGTTGGTAAATACTTCAGAAATAAGGACTGCTCTGATGCCAGCGAGGGTATGCAAGTTCCACTGTGTTTTATAAAAAATTAGAGGTAGCCACATAGTCCCAAAGCCAGGCACTGTGATAACACGTGTAGGCCTGAACTAGTTCAGACCCCTATAGCAGTAGGCACTGTTCAAGCACACACACAAAAAAATATAGTCCTCTCAACACACAGAGCCTGATGTCTAAGTGCAAGTGCCATATTCAGTTGTGTCTTTCTACTAAGAAAAACAGTAAAATTAATGATGGGAGTAATAAGGATAGAACAGTAACAGTACAGAAAGAGATTTAAGCTAAGATTATTTTTTCTGACACAGTAAAATCTTCCTTATCTAGAGGTTCTTAAAATACTGTCACATTCTAAAGAAAGCTTGCATATGCTAACATCAAATTGTGGGAAAAGACATTGCTGTCATTGTAAAATACAGAAAGTTGGCTCTTCCTAACACATATACAAAGAAGTAACAATGTGCAGTTTATGAGAAGTAACGTAAATTATACCTGCAACCCATTAGGCTCCTTTTGTTAAGAAGTTCTGAAGTGCTGATATAGTCCTGGTATCAGCAAATCTGCCATTTTATTGCAGTTATTCATTGCCCACAGCAATTCAACAGAAAATTAATTAGCATCACCCCACCATAAATCTCAACAGTATTAACTGAAATGCCAGTTCTGTAATCACTTTTCATTAAAGCCAAAAATACTAATTAAAATTGATTTTTGCCTATGCTTTGGTAAACTGCTGCCAGTGTAAGGATCTCAGCAGTAATGCTGCATGAAGGGAGACCTTTACTTAAGTGGATTTTATATATTGTCTTATCCCCTTTATAAAGATAACAATGTGTGAAAGGATAAGGGCTTTGAGACCAGAAACTGACAGGTTCCATGAAGGGGGAAAATGTGAAATCACTAGGGAATGTAACCATATTAAAACTGTAATATCCTGTATTTTCAATCTGGACTATGTCTATCTTTCAGGCAAGTGCCTATTAATACACCTCAATCAATAAGATATGGAGGGTTCTTTTAATGATAGTTCTAGCCATTTTGTGGTACTGAATATAGATATGACAAATACTTTTGTCTCAGTATATTCACCTTCTAAGGGTTTTAAAAAGGTTTATTTTAATGAATAATTTCCTCATTGTTCAGCACCATTCTCAATATCATGAATTGAAGCAAAATTCCTGTTAAAATATGTGTATATTAACTATTGCTGACTACTGCTGTAGTTATAACTTACATACAGTGTGGGGTTTGTGCCTGTGTTTGTGGGTGACAGCCTGTTAATAATGGCAAATTAAAAATGAGTTTGGCTGTTGAGCACTGCTTTAACAGAACATTAGTAAGTAGCAGTGGAACCTTTTCATACACAAATAAATACCACTTCCATAGTAAAGGAAGAGGCAGGAGCAGTAGACTGCCTGTCCTGTGAGTAAACATACACTTCAGCAGTGGGTTTTACTGATATTTCCTGGTATCAAAAAGCTGCTGAAATATGACAGTTATGCATTTCTGTCCATTATCTGCTGGTGAATGTGCTAAAATGCAGCAGATTTGCAAGCTCTAGAAAGTGGAAGATGTATGCATAACCATGCTTCTATCAGATGAAAGTGAAGTACATATTTAGTTTTCTGGTAAACCTTGGCCTGTGGTGAATATATTCCATTTTCCATGCTTCTGCCTCCCTGAACTTGATGGCAGCACAACCAGTTCAGCTCACGTTCTTTTCCCAGTTGTGTCTCAGCACATTCTTTCTCATTTAATTGATCTCTCCCCAGTCTCACTCTTGATTTTAGCTTCTCGTGCAATGTCCCTCCTGGATCCTCCTCCTATATCCCAGCTTCCAACAAAATTGGTCTTATTCCTCTTTTTCACTCATCCCTGACCAAAACAGTTTCTCACTCAATGGCTAGTTTTATCCATGCTCATGTTTCCTTCTTCTCCAGGACAAATCATTCTTGATGGGAGCTTCTTTTGCTTGAACTGTTTCGTCTGTTCCTGGTCAGGTACTTTTCTCTGCAGGCAGGTAGTCTTAATCATTCAGAAGTTTTCATCTTGGGCACTCCTGTTGTAACATTCACCTTCTCCTCTGGGTTACCACACAAATAACTACTTCAAGCTAAAGTTGCTCACAAATCCATTCCCTACTGTTACAGAAGTAAAATTTTGCTCTCTGTAAGTGTTGTTTGGAGCTGATTACCATGGGCAAACTACAAATGCTTTTATTTTTCTTAGCTTAGAAAGGTGATAGGATATTGCCTGAAAATAATTTGTTTTCATGAGATGTACAAAAAATGTAAAGGTTGCTGTCACTATTTCAGATGTTAAAACAAGGCTATATAAAAATCAGTATTATAATGGAAGATTAATTGTCATTTATAATTGAATGATAGTTGTAATTTTAGGCTGATCACAGCCTAAAATTAACACCTTCTCAATTAATCAGTCCTTGTCAATGCCGAGGATTTAATTATAAAATATACCAAACATAAAACATTTTTTTTTTTCTGAAATGGACTGAGATAAAATAAATACCTAGAGTAATAATAATAAAAATCTGCAGTGCATTAGGCTAGCAGGAGAGATTGCTTCAATTCCAATCCAGCATATTTTCCAAATTTCTAATACTTGTAATGGAAAAAAAAAAAAAAAAAAAAAGGCATATTTTCTTATAACTGTGCCATAAAGTGGAGATATAATCTCATCATGCATCTGCTCCATTTGCCATCAATTAGTTTAATGAAAACAGGCTAAAGCTGTGCAATGATCAGCAACTGAAATTAAACAGATTTCAGACTTGATTACAAATTTTTCCTCACCCATTTTACTGGCTATGGGGTACCCCTACCTTTTGTTATAGGTCTGATAAAAAACTTCAATACTTCACATTTCAATTTTCAATAATTTGTCACACTGTATTTTTTTCCATGAAATATTATTTCATTTCAATAGATGTAGAGAAGTCTAAAAATGTATTAGGACTGATCACTGATCAAGAATTCTTTTGAACAGGGAGTCCTTTATCAAGTTCATTATGTGAAACTATGAATTGTAAAGCAAATTGCTCAACCATTTATCTGTGTAGACAGATTATCTCTCAGCAAGAGAGAATACATCTTTAGTATAGGCCTTAGTACTTTCAAAATAACAGCTGATTCTACTGTTACTGCCTTGTACTGTAATTTCAGTTCTGTTTCTGAGGAACAAAGTGGAGTTATAAAACTAGTCAGAGATTTCAGTCACTTCTTACAAATGTTTCTGGAACTTGAAACTTCTGAGTACTTTACAGGTTATTAAGGAATTAACATAAAGGAAGAGTAATATATCTGGAAACAATCTATTGCTTAGAAATTACTGCAGAAATAGTATTATGGAACTAAGGATGATCAAATAAACAAAATTATTACTAAATGTTGGAAGTTTAAAATTGTGACTAGTGATGAACATGTCATCATAGCAAATGCAGTTCTTTGCTTATGATAGTCTTCTTACTTACTGAAATAACTAATATTTCACACCACCATAATGTCAACTTTGCAATATTGTCATTAAAACATCTTCTGAAATGTAATAGGTCAATTTCTCAGATTGCTTTGATGCAGTACAGCTAGGAAAAAAAAGAAGAAAGAAGAAAGAAGAAGAAAGAAGAAAGAAAAAGAAGAAAGAAGAAAGAAGAAAGAAGAAAGAAGAAAGAAGAAAGA
>CM021731.1:104172502-104197824 GCA_011075105.1 Heteronetta atricapilla | reverse complement strand
AAGAAAGAAGAAAGAAGAAAGAAGAAAGAAGAAAGAAGAAAGAAGAAGGAGTTTTTCATTTTTTTCCTGAATGGTAATTATGTAGGGAATGTAAGAATTATTTGTTTGATAACTACTCCCCACAGTCCACGTTGTTAGTCAGTAGGCTATAACAAAGAACTAACACTACACTGGACTTCACCAAAAGGGAAGTCAAATCCAAGGTAAATATTCTTTGACAGTGAACCTTGGTAATGAAGCCTAATCAAAAAAAAATATGTGTATTTGCAAGCAGTTTAAGGCTCTTTCCCTTATATAACATGAGGTTCCAACTATGATTCAGCAGTTACTGAATATGGAGTTTTGACCTCATGAATCACATGCCTCTTCTAAATGATATCTATTTAAATAGTTGCTTGCTTAATCATGAAAAATAAACTACATCTTTATTTGCTTTTTCTTTTTAAATTAAAAAGCAGAGTGTTGAGGCTGTGTTTACACAGTTAGATATTAAAACCACCTTGATTTAAAAGTATAAGCATTCATCTGCCAAAATCCAAAGTATCATACTGCTCTGGTTGAATCTTTTGTTGCCCCTATACAAGTACTTTTAATTGGCCCTCCAATTTAACACATCCTTAATACAAAAATTATCATTTTTATACTATATTGATCCATGGACTGCAGGTGCTGCTTAGAGCTGGGAAATGCCCTCTGAATGTGTTCAACCATTTTAAATAAATAAATAAATAAATAAAAATCTCTTAGCATGAAAACAATAAGAACCCACTGCCAAGACCTTAAGTATATGCTACTAACTCCTTGTCAGATTTGAAGGCACACATTATTTTGCACACAAAAAGCTTTCCTAAAAAGAAATGGGCCAAATTCACCTCAGGTGTCAGTTCACTGGCGTTATCAAAATTGATATAATCAGTGTGCCAAATAAATTAATAGCTTTTCTAGTTTGGCCAACATTTTATGCTTCATTTTAAATACTCTGCAAGAATCAGTTATTTATCCAGTTATTAACTCTGCAGTTATTTTAACTCTAATTTAATAATAATAATAATAATAATCTTTTCAATTTTGCTCACACTTATTTTACAATAAAAGAATGAGACACTATGATAGAAGTGAATGTCTACCTATAGCTTAAGATAAATATCAATTGGGAAGTTAAAAATTGGTGAACTATCAAAAACACAACATACCCCTTTATGCCTTTACACATTGTCATAAGGGCACTCAATGAAAGGATGCTTACTTGACATGTTTTTCTCATTCTTACTTATTTTCCAAAGGAAGGAAGCTGTATAAAGTAAAGTCAAAGAACTGTGCACTGGCTGAAGATGATGAGGGTGCTTATGGTCCTGAAGAAGTTCAAGCCACAGTCCTGAGCTGGCCCTCCAAATGTTGCATCTTGTGAAGACGAATTCTTACTCTTTTAGTAGGACATACTCTTTTTGTAGGACAGAGATCTGTAAAGTTACAGACTGATCCTTAAATTTTGATGGGTTTTGCAAGTTGTATTTTGCAGGAAGCAATACATGTTGCTGAAAAGAAACATTAAAACATTCCAGATGGGTCACATGTTCATACAGCATTGAAGACTTCTTATAGTCTTCAACAGACCTTCTTATAGACCTTTCATAGTTCTAAACCACACAATAAAAAATATGATGCTAGATAAACTCCTTCATAATGGGATTGAATTTCTAAAACTATTAATGACTAGAGAAAGCATTAGTCAAAGATATGCTATAGAGCATGTGAAAATGCTTCCAACTGTGAAAATGGAGTAGCTTTCAGCCAAAGGTAATTTCAACATTTTTTAAGCTCCCTCTGAGTCCTTCTCTTGACTCAGCCAGCATCATGTCAATGGACTCAACTTCATCCATGGATAGTTCTTAACCAAACACTGAATAATTCTGGGGAGAACAATCTCTTTTTGAGACTCAGCTAGTTAAAGATTAGTAGAGTGGGCTTAGTTTTGCTTCATTACTTCTTGTATGTTGCATTCTAAGTAGGTTTTCATCCATTTTATTCTGTAGCCAAGGGCTCTGCCATTCCTTTCGAGTGAAATGGTATTATCTAATGTCCATCAGAAAGAAATGTTTCAAGAAATTGAGAATAATGAGAGGAAATGTCTGCCCTCTGTCCACTGACAGTTAAGGTCATATATCACTGCCAGTAAAACATTTTTGTTGCTGGGTCCTGGCCCTAATCCAGACTGTGCCAGGTCTAGAAGATTAGTTTTGATTAGATGATGTTATAGTCAGCCTTCCGTTAGTTTTCCTTCTTGCTATCTTTAACAATCAAAAATCAGAAACCAAGTCACAAAAACAATTGTTTAAAAAAAAAAAATAAAACAAGGGGGGGGGGGGAAACACATCTGGTCACATGACTTCAGAAGCTGTTCTGTAAGAAGAAAATTAACTGTCATTAGACTCGGGAAAAATTCTTGAACATTGGTATATGTATCAGTATGTATTTTAAACCACTGAAGCCTCTGAAATCCTGTTTTTTGATACTTGAGGAAAGGTTATTGAAGCTTTTTTGTTTGCTTATAGAAAATAATAATAATAATAATGATTTATTGCTATCAGATATCCAAATTAAGTAAACTGGATAAATGTAAAAAATAATGGGCTTGTTCCTCTCATGGAAATTCTTCCTTTTATAAATGTAGCCTGATATTAATCAGCTTTGTCATTTCTACATTTTACATAATCTTTATGACTCAAATCTTAAGATTAGAATGAAAACAAAATGCAAACAACTTTAAAGGGTACACATAGATTGTGAATGTATGAAAAAGCATATAACTGTTCTGTAACTAAAGCTCTCTAGTGAACTAGAAACATGTTTCTTTTATCTATGAAAGCATTCAGGACATTATTTCTTGCTGTAAAGGACATTTTCTCCTCATGATCTTTGGTTTACTTTTCCTAATGTCCAGCCTGAACCTCTCCAGGCCCAGCTTTGTGCTGTTCCCACTTGTCCTGTTATTGACTACAAGAGAAAAGAGATCACACCTTCCTCTCCACTTCCCCTCCTCACGAGAGGAGCAATGAGGTTACCTCTCACCCTCCTTTTCTCCAGTCTAGACAAATCAAGTGTCCTCAGCCTCTCCTTATAGGACATACCTTCCAGCCCTTTTACCAGCTATGTTGCCCTCCTCTGGCTGCTTTCAAAGACCTTAACATTGTTTTTATATTGTGTATCCCAGAACTGCACACAATATTTGATGTGAGGCTGCACCAATGTTAAGTGTAGCAGGAGAATTACCTCTTTTGACCAGCTGGCTGTGCTGTGTTTAATACACCCCAAAATGCATTTTGCCATCCTGACTGCCAGTGCACGCTGCTGGCTCATGTTGAGCCTCCCGTCAACCAGCACACCCAGAGTCCTTTCTGCTGAGCTGCTCTCCAGACACTCCTCTCCCAGTCTGTACCCGTGTCCAGCATTGTTCTGTCCCAGGTGCAGCACCCAATGTTTTTCTTCATTGTTTTTCTTCATTTTCTTCATTGTCTTCATGCCACAGATGATTGCCCAATGCTCGAATGTATCTAGATCCTACTGCAATGCCTCTCATCCTTCCATGGAGTCAACAGCACCTCCCAGTTTAGTGTTATATATAGTCTGAATTGTATATATAGTGTATATTTTAATACATTATAATTATAATACTATACTATATTATAATATTATATGGATAGTGTATATTTTGAATTACAATTAGTTGTGTTTTTTTCAGATTTACTAACTATAGATACAGATGAGCTTCAAATATATGATTAAGTAATTAAGGATCTAAAATACTGTAATCTAAAAAACCTTGCTCTGGGATAGATTACAGGATGATGCAGTTCATTATGTTTGCTGGCAACACAAAGGGGAAAGTAACCTGGTGTCAGCTGCTCAGGAGAAGTTTCTCTCAACAGAAGAATGGGTCCCTTTTTCCCAACCGGTGCAAATATGAGGGCACCTGTATATGTAAGATTCATGCCATGAAATGCCATGAACAGCTGGAATGAAAAGAATGACTATGCCATGCAGAGAAGAAAAAGAAGATATGTGTCAGCAGCCATTCAAGCTGCTGAAGAAACATTTTTTCCAAAGGACTTTGCTAATCTTTATAAAAAAAAAAAAAAAAACATTTTCCAAAATTAAAATATTATTTCAAAAACATTAACTGTCTGTTTCACCTAAATTTCACAAGTCATTCAGCAATTATTTCACAGAAATTTGATCGTGATCCTCTGTGTAGCTGTGAAGTTTTTGATTCCATTCCAGCAACAAAACTATCACCTTCTGAAATCACTTGCTGGACTACATTTTACAGCAGAATGCTGTACAAATCTAACCCTCCCAAATCATGCTTGAAGTATGGACCCCAGGAGGGCACAGCAAGTGTTTCCAACTTTGTAGCTATAGTAGATTTTTGTTTGTTGCATAAATAATATTTATTTAAAATTGTCTGAACTTTGAGCTCCCATGTAGCTTGGGGAAATTCTGGAAAGTAAAGAGATTATTATTATTATTATTTATGTTAATATTGTTATTATTATTATTATTATTGTTGATATTAATATTGTTATTATTTAAAGGAAATGTTCCAAAAGGTGCAGCATGGTGAAGTAATTGCAAAGGTTTGGCGCAGAAAGCAAGTATCTGAAAGTCAATGAAGACCTCATATGTGTTATGTTTGTTCATTTTCAATATATCTCTCTCTCATCTTTGTCTCCATTGTGCCTCTCTTTACAGACATTGTGTTCAATCAGTAAACCATCTTCAAGAGTCTCAGCACTTTAACATAAAGCAGTGAGTTAAGCATGTGGTTTAAGCTTTAATTCCACATTTTCTGACTCCAGTGAACTGTATACCAGTTATACCCTTAACCTAATTTCAGCACATTTTGTTATACAGAAATATCACTTTACATTTTGCTTGTCAGTTGAGTATGTAAGAGTGGAGTAATGGTGTTTTAAAGGATTGTGAATCATGAATAAATGGTGCTGGAATATGCAAAAAAAAAAAAAAATCTTCAAATTTCAGTTACCAGGAACCTTTCATAACACTAACTCCACTGCAAAATGTGAATATTGCATAGATTAATCATTTTGATTATTAGGTTATACTCTTTTCTGCCTCATTGGGGTTTGATCCTGAAAACCCTGCCACTAGAGGTGCTTAACAGAAGAGCCCAGAGCCCTTGCAAAAAACAAATTTTTGTTAATTTCACGTCTTGTTACCTCTAGGTTTCATAAACAAGGACATAGGCTCTTTGTAATTAAATATCATAACTATGTTTTTCTTAAGTCAATTTGGCAGAAATTCACTTCAATAACTTTAGACATCTAGAGGTACACTAAACATGAGAGAACACTTTATCTAGGTTCCCTTGAGAGCCTGTGGAAAATCAGGAACCTCTCAACAGCACTTCTTCACATCTGTAGCATGTACTTACCCTGGCAAGGGATGAATCACCTCCTGGAGGTGCATGTACCTCTTCTCAGTGATTCATTTTAGCCCTGAATAGGCTGAAAAAAACATCTTCAACCAGATGTTTAACTTTTGGATAAGCTAAAGTAAGTCTGATGAATCCCATCTGAAAGCACAAAGTAGTCTTTATTTTGCTGTATTTTAAATCAGAGGAGAAAGAGAGTTTATTCAGTAAGACCTGGTTTAGCTATTGTCCCTGGTGACTTCATTTTATGTGCACATTATATATGTACCCACTTATGTGAACAGTACTGGTTATGAGGAAGATGATTCAGTCTCCCAGAGGATGTATATATCATACCTTTATACTGAAAGCAATCTGAGACAGGACCTCAGAGCTGGCTGAGATAGTAGTAATGCCATTCAGATAAATGTTTTGTGCCATACAATCCCATAAATGTAGCTGAAATTTGTAATGATAATCAAATTAGCTTCAAATTGTTTTCTTTTGCCATATTTCATGTCTTTGATGTCAGTCCCACTCCCATATGCCATTAAACCAAAAGATGTTCTTATGCATAAATGTGGAATTTTTGGTAGCCATAGTAGATGTCTGTAATATCAACAGGCATCAGCAAAAATATGTATAATTCCATTGTACCCAAAAGACAAGGAACAGAATTTAGAGACAATACAACTAAGTAAGCTGTGTAGCAGTAATTGCCTTTCTACTTGATCTAAAATTAATATGGATGGAGGTAAAATGAAACACAGAGGAAATGAGCACTTAAGGGACACACAAAAACAAGGGCCCCTATTGAAACACTCTGTTGATAAAGGAACCTGAGAGCTGAACATAAGACACTAGACTTCACATTTAATTCATGTAAACACAAATACAGGCATTATTTCATTTTTATATAATACAAAAGAAATGCAGCAACATAACCACTGTAAAGGGTTCCTAGCAAAATTCTTACTGAACCAAGTGGAAAAATCCCATTATTTGAATAGCATGTTTCTAATGTGCCTGAATTTCATTTAATACTACTTTTGTTTTTAGTGGCCCTATGCTTTAGTTAACACACCAAGTGGCAAATTGTGCAAAACAGAACAAAAGGTTACACACAATAGTTGGGTGTTTGTGCTACAAAACCATACAGAAAAGCACAGACCCATATGAAGCATTTCATGCTCAAACTGAAGGATAAATATTCATAAACAGTGAAGAGTAGAACAGTGTCAGCTCAGTCAAGTATAAATCCCAGTTATTGATGTTCTTTTTAAGTATTGGTCCTACTAAGTTTTATGAACAAGTGATTGTTAGGACAGGTCCTGATCCTCATGTCTTTGTACACTGCAGACACTAATTTTCTGAATAATCTAAATTACACTGTCACTTAAATTAGTCTTGTAAAAGATGTTCATATAGGGCAGGCTTTTGTAGTCGTTTGCATGTTTAAAGATAGAAGCTAGTGCTATGCTATCACTGAATTTCAAACAGTCTTAATCAAGTTTGGTGACTAAATCTTTACCAAGTCAGAAAGTTTCAGAGACCCTATATGGTCTTGTTTCAAAAACTGCAGCTGTCATTCCCTCAAAGCAATACAATAGAAATAAAATATCCTCAACATAAGAGGTAAATTCTGTTAGGAACTAAAGTAGAATCCTGGTAAGGTAAGAATTGTGATGGCTACTTTGAGAGATTTTTCATGAAATGGTAGAGAACGAGACCTGATGTATAACTGATGCAACTGTCAACTAAATCAATTTTTACTTTTACTTTACAATTGCCAGATTCACAGAGGTACAAGTAAGGGCTGAGTCAGAGCCAGTGACTACAAAGTCAAAGCAAATAGAATTTGTCCTTTTCGTCTTTTCTGTTAGAGCATACACACACAATGTTGTTTTGATCAAATGTTTTTCCATCTACTTATTACTTGCATCAGACAGTGCCTTCCAGGTCCAACTTGTACAAGTTTCAAATATTGCTGTTTGTAATGAGAAATGCTAAAATAAACAAAGATAAAAGAACAGGTTCAGAAAATACAGGCTTCCCTAGCCCACCTTCCTTTTTGGATTCTTTGGCATACTCTTTAACCAGAGTATAGCTGAGAAGTGTCTTAGTGCTCAGCCTGTACCAGCCTTCAATCTCTCAGTCAGGCAGCCTCACACACCTCCCTAGGGAGCCATGGATCTCCGTCAGTGGCAGCGTTGTTTTTCTGGCTATGGGCTCTTTCCAAAAGTATTATCTTATTCTTCCAGATGCTAGCATTTGAATTACCAAATTTCTCTGTTTTATGTCCTCTTGGGATTTCAACTGATGTGAGATGATAAGACAACAGAGAAGGTAAAAGGCTATGTATCCAAAATGCAGCTGGCAGTTTGGTCATGTTGTATACAGAGTTAATACTTTTGCACAGAGTTCATAAATTCTGTAGATAGTTGCCTCAAATCACCGCAGAGACAGACTTGCTAAAAATAATGACTGGTGCTTAGAAAGCAACATAACTATGTTTTCTTACAGTTAAGAGCTTTTCTTACTATGAATATCGAGGGAGGAATATTTTTGTTTTCTTTTGATTTTATTTTGAGGGCAGTAAGTTTCCTTAATATAAAGAAGTTCTACACATTTTGGGGCCTGGTACCAATAGCAAATGGGTTCACTCTTGGTGCTGAGAGTGAGTGAAAGGCTATTAAGTCTTCAGAATAGAAGCTCTTAAATCACAGAATCACAGAATGATTGAGTTTGGAAGGGACCTCTGAAAATCATCTAGTCCAACCTCCCTGCCAAGCAGGACTACCTAGAGCACAATGCGCAGGATGGCTTTTAGATTCTTTGCAAATAAAATCAAAAGATAAGGATTAACAATAAATAAATAAATACAAGTAACTAGAAGTGCCAAGTATTTAAAATCTCTTGCTTCTATAACCATAATGAGTTAACAGGTTAATTATTTTCAAGGAAGTGAAAATTGTTTTGTGATGAGTTTGGTATATTCACCACTTATATGGACCATTTCTCCATTTCTTCCACACTTTATGAAGATCCTTTTTAAGTTCCATTTCCCTTCCTCTCTGCAATCAGAATTACTGTAGATATTTCTATTCACTCTCAAGCATATTCAGAAAAAAATGGTTCTTGCAATTTTTACATTTTTATTATCACTTCTGTTCCCATAAAACCAAAACTAGATGGCTGAGACAGTGCAGGGTAGTTTCATATAATCAGTCAGAAAACCATTCAGATCATTCTCTCCAACCTTTATTTTTTTTTTTTCTTTTTATTCAGAACTATTTTGTTTCAAACATATTTCTTTCATATTGCTTTCTGAAATTTCTCCCTCTTCCCATGTTCCAAGGAAAGAAGCATCATCAGAGTTGTCAGATTTCTAATAAATTGTCATGGATCAGACTGAATATAAAAGTGACAGCTCCTGTCACGTGCATATGCATGTGCCTATTAGCTAAATGGCTAAAAAAGTAAGGATGTGGATTCATGGACCTGCATTGAATCTGAAGGTGTACATATTTAGAGACTCGGGACTAGAAGAGTAATTTTCATTATTAAATTTTCATTATCAAATCCTCCCTCAATCACAGGCAGATATTCAGGCTACAAGAGCACCTCCTGCATGCAGTGCTCAAATGATATTTTGCAACATCTTTGTTTATGAACAATTGTATACACAGAAGGTGATCTGAAGACACTCAAATTATTGGTTACATTTCTGCAATAGCATTTCACATAGTCATCTTGTCTCCTTCACTTATCAAATGAGACGCACCAGAGAAACTTACTTTGAGCTAATCAGGCCCTTAGGCTATGTCTGTACTAGTAAATAAAGGTTCAGGCTCAGGTTGAAGCTCTGGCCTGCAGTTAGCCTAAGCGCTCACAGTTGTGTGCTCCTCTGCATGGTTTTTGCCTGCATCACCTAACACTCTTCCAGAGAATGGGGGGTATGCTGGAGGAAATATGCACAGCAGGGGATATTTCCAATATACAGTACAGAAAGGCGTCTACTTTATTTGGGTCCCTTCATCCACTACAATCCTGCAACATTATCCCATTAAGCTCTGCACTTTCAAACCTTTTACTCGCCTTTACATTGTACAATGGGGCAGGCAACAAATTTTCATAGTGTCAAACAACAACTCGGCCTTTGCATTACTTCAGATACTTCAACCTGAAAAATGCTATTGTTCTTTTGTCTTAGGGCCACAGAGCACCAAGTGGAGCTAAAGAAATAGCAACAGTATGGATGCAGCTATGTCCTAACACCGGCTTAAGGGACAGTCTCTGGCTTTGTTTTGTGAAATAATATGAAGATATTAACACAATTTACTGTGTATTTCAGCCAGTTTCAAGTAGTGCTAGCTTGTCATTCAACCCTCTTCAGAACTGAGGTTTTTCCCCATATCATTTGAGAATGACAGTTCTGAACTTGCAACTGAGGAGAGCAAGAAGTAGCTGCAAAGCAAAATTCAGGTGTTGTAAATCATGCTGTTGCAACACCTACCCTTGAGTATCTATTTTGTAAGTTCAAAGCCCAATTCCTGAAGCAAGACATATCTATTAGGGATACATGGTGAGTATGTTACATAAATACCTTTTACCCTTTTCTATTATAGTATTTGGACATAGTTGACACTGTTTTAGCATGGTTCTTATCTTCCTAATTCCACTCACCAACAAGTTATTCAGTGACTTCAACGTAACACCTCTGAACTGAGTTCCTGTAGCTTCATCTTAAATCTATGTAAATACAAAGTTGACACACCCATCTTTAATATTTATGCTGTTACACTACCTTGTTGTTAACCTCACTGAAGAGTGTGAGATCTGTGAAGGCTCCATTGGATTGTGGTGCTCACTGAAATATTTACACCAGCAGTGTAAGAGCCTTCCTACAGAAAAGGATCCAGCAGTCACCAACACTTTTATTGTCATGCATTATTTCAGATGTCTGAAAGTGAAGATTATGGCTCTCCATCACCTCTGGAGCAGGGTCAGTGAGGTTCTCTCTGCAGTTCAGCAGTGGCCAGTGCACTAGCCCACCATTTGAATGATATGGAAATAGCCTTAAGATATATTTCTAGAGTCCGTTTCTTTCACTGATCAGATAAGGCCATAAAGGTTACTTAAATGACTTTATTCAGTACATGCTTCAGAAAAACACTAGAAAACCTCACATTGCTTGTCACTGTGCTTGCATTAAATTATTAATGGAAAACCTGGAAACCAGGAACATTGTTGCTCATTTTGTGCCATATAAGCAACACAGTTTTAATAGTTTCCTAAACATTATCTTGGATCTTAATTTTTATTGCAGGGAATTGGTAAGCTATGACTTTAATTTCAAATCCAGGCTCAATAAAATATTTTATTGTAATAGTCAGCATAACCAGAGTGACAGGAAGGAGGGAATGAATAAAAGTCATATGAATAGGTTTTTAAAAATTAAATCACATTTTATGCTTTACAGATGGGAGCAGGAGAATAATTCCCACCTGGTTATATTTTTTACCTATTCAATATAATTGAAAGGAGTATGTAAATAATGTGTATCTCTCCAGACACATGTGCTGAAATGCAACTCTTAGATAATTCTTACTTCTCATCAAGAAAATGACACCTTTTCTCATAGCCTCTCTGAAATATTTCTAGGCTAAAAAACTGTGTATAAGTCATTGCTGAACTAGTAATTAAAGTGGGCTGAAAAAAAATCCATTTATATTGTAATTATAAATAAAAGATCAACATTGTTCATGTAGAGTATTCAAAACATTGTGGACTGTACTCCTCAAGAGTCAGAAAATGTATGACTTGAAAACCTCTCTCATGGAAAGCTTTAGCAGTCAATTTGCCTGCAGTTGAAAACTAATCATATAGACACTTAGTAAAATTTGACAAAGGTTTGGATTCATTATCTTAGTTCCGCCTTTCTTATTCCCTAGTTAGAAAAAAAAAAAAAAAAAATCATATCCCACAAAGAGGTCAAAATTTAAAGAAAGTATGATAGATCTCCAATTTTCTGATGTTCCCCAAGAAAAGCTGACATCCAATAACTAAAAATGTATTCTAAAGGGAGAAAATGAGCAATGGTAGTGTAAGAAGTTGAGAAGCCAGTTTTGTGCAGAAGAGATTTGAAGTCTTTGTTGCAGTTCAGAGACACCTGTTTTTTAAGCAAGCATTAAGCAAAATCCTGTTTAGAGTTTCATTTTGGTGTGCCACTCCAGTGATACATGGCAGTTTTCAGCTTTTTTAATTGGTCAGCCGAGATTTACCCCAACATGCCAGTCAAGGCCTACATTTAAACACAGTTCTCAGTCAGCCCTTTGGAGGTAATGAGGCCATCAAAACACACAGCATTTTTCTGATCTCCAAGGAGCACAGGAGTCCAAGCCAGGCCATTAAACTTCGGGTATATAGGAGCCTAGGGAAGTGGAACGATGTTGAAAACTGAACTGAGCTCATGTCAGTGCAGTACGCAGGAGGATATTTTATAAAAGAGGATGACAAGTACCAAAGTGTACATGAAAGAGAGGACCTCTTTGCTGCACTTGTATGAAGAAGAGAACTGACCAAGTCAAGGGTTGAGACTGTGGATTGTGACTGAGGGCAGCAATGCCTGCTGGTTCATCCCAGGTTAGATTGAGAAGAGGAAGGCTCACTTACTTAGGTCATCCAAGCCACATTAATCTTCCTACGTCTTTTAAAAATCAGCTAAGTGCAGCCTTTTTTTTTCCTTGAGGACATTAGTATAAATTAGATGTCATAACAGCAAGCATCACAACCCCAAGCCTTTGTTGTGGATATCACTCTCTTTGATTAGGTTAACAGTGAGCGAGGAAAACTGATAATCATATACCGTAAAAAATTAAAAAAATAAAAAATCATAACAGAAAGGAGTATGGGAAAATTGGTAAATGAAACAGATGGCCGTAATGTATATCAAACTTAGTAAATAATTAAAGCAATAAAATCACCAGTACAATTTTTCCATTAAAATTCTAATTAAAGTAAAGGAATGGTTCAGGATCCTTGATCTTAAATGTAATTAATATTGGTTGCCAAGAGTTAGCTAAATGATTACTATTTATCAATGTGTCTCTACTATAAAAATCAAAGTCATGGAAAAAAAATAAATCTCTGTAGGTCTGTTATTCTCCCTTTAAAAATTAGTGTAGTTCCACTGGTGTGAACAGACTCTACATTATGATGTTATTAGAAGGTCTAACCCAGTATTTCAACATGGTGTATAAGAAGTCAAATATCTGAACTACATTAAAAAAATCATGCAACAAAAAAAAATGATGAAAACAATCATACTATAATAAAAACATATTATACAGCAATATTTGTTTTTAAAATATAGTAAATTAGTGATAAAAATGTGAATTTCATAAAGGTACACTGATCATGGACAAAACATAACATATATACCATTACTCATCATGTGTCACAGTGGCATCTATTCTGTCCCTGTAAGTTTTCTGCCTTCATAATTGTGTTACTGTTAGTTTCAAGAAAAGCCTTTAAATAGCAGCTATCTAGCTGCTATCCTGCTTTACTAAGCAGCTGACTGCTAAACAAAAGCTTGGGTAACTCTTAAATTGAGTCCACAGCAACTGATGTGAATTCAGTGAGAAAGCAAAGCCTACAGTGTTGGAGAGGACCAAATAAAATGCAAATGATAGACCAGAGGAAGCTTGGCAGGGGGATAGTTAAGAGGCAGAGCCAAGTCAACCTCACAGCTTGCTGCCAAGACCAATTTTAGTGTCAGACCAACTCAGCTCTATTTATCTAACCACACCACCACAGAATAAGGGGAAAGGAAGAGATGCTGAGATGGAGAACAGGTGGTGGAAGAGTAGAAAAAATATTTTCAGAAAAGTCATTAGGAATTTGAGCAACAGTGAACAAATCCTTGTCCTTGTTAGACTTTTCAGGAGAGAATGATTATTTTTCTAGGTGTGTTTTTCTGAGAATCATTTAAACAGTTCACAATTGAAACTCTTAAAATTTCTATGCACTGTTCTGAAGGACAGGCATTTTCAGTAATTTGGCACGAGTAATATGAGCATATTTAAACGTATCACATAGTGTTTACTTGTTGAATATTGAATATCAATAGGGTTTTCATTCTGAAATTAATCTACTCTTTTTAGAAGCTCTGGTTCTGAGTAGGCTAAGGTCTCCATTTATTTTTCATCTTGCAGGAAAAAAAAAAAAAAAAAAAATCTTTTTCCTTATTTTTACTAACTAAAAGTAGAAAGATCCTGAAGACCAATTTTTGAACAAATTTTCCTTAATTTTAAATAATTTTGCTGATGCTAAGTCTGATGTGAGGGTGTTTGCAGCACAAAACTATTTTTAATGGTAGAGGGAAACTGGAAAAACAATTTCATGTTATTGCTAAGAAGAGTTTTGTCCTTCCTCATTCCTAGGAGATATGAGAGGATTTTTCCCTCAGAATATAAATAATGATGCTTCCTGATACCTCATGCAGTAAGATGGCTGTGTGACACCCAAAATACACGTTTACAGAATGCCATCTGCATAGTAGGGTTCCCTCTTTCTAGTGCTGTGCATGTCAAGCAGGTGCCTTGCAGTCAATTAGCACCTCAGCAGCACCCAGCCACTGGCAGGTGGGTAGGAGGGGAGGTGCTTCATGCTTCATTTGCAGTTCTTTTTGTCTTCCTGTTGAATTGAACCTCAGAAACTGACACGCATGGGCCTAGCAGAATGTTTTTTTGGCATTTCTTTCCACTGAATCCCTTATACTGTTGACAGTGATTTTCAAGGATCCACCTACTAATAGTTTTTATAGTGACATCTACTCATAATAAACACAGACAGGTATATATAGCTCTACATGCCTTTTCTTAAACTCACATTAATGCAGATGTGAAATGCCTTTTAAGTTATTTATTTTCTGATCATAAGTGAATAAGTTGTTAGTAACATGTACAGAAAACTAAGCTTTGTTGTAAAAAAAAATAATTAATTAAAAAAAGAAGAAAAAAGGGAAAAAAAAAATCCATAGAGCAAGGGTGAAAAGAGCTGAAGCTTTATGGCAATTCAATAACATTTACTTTCCTTGGCCATCTCTCTCAAATACTATTTCATGTAACAAGATTCCTAAGCATTTCATTGTAAAGTAAGCTTTGCCCCAGCACCATCTATGAAATGTCTCTTCTTTGTACAAGTTTCCTTGCATTTTTATTCTTCTTGTTGTCTACTTTAAGTAAAAAACAAAACAAACAAACAAACAAAAACTAATTACGGAGGACCCAGTCTGAGGATGAACTATTAATACTGCATAAGCATAAATAAATCTGTTTGGGAGATCTAAGGACCAGGTAGAATGTCCACTTAATAACCAAATAACATGTACAGTGCCTATATAGAAATGTGGTAAAACATAATTTCCTAAGTTCTGACCACAAGAACAAAATTCCTACTTTAATTAGGAACATATATCTCAAATGTATCTGTTATGATGTGCTCTCAGTTCTCTAACTAAGGCTTCTGTAGATTCTTTGGTTGTTGTGGTGGTTTGACCGTATTAGGCAACTGAACACCACAACCGCTCTCTCACTCCCCCTCCTCAGATGAGGAGGGGAAGAAGTAAAGGGAAAAAAAACAACTCACGGGTTGAGATAAGGATAATTTTAATAAAGAGAGAAATATATTATCAAGGAAATATTATATTAATTAAACAATTATTAACAATATTATTATTATTAACAATATTATTATTAATTAAACAATTCAACTAAAGGGAGAAAAGGGAAAAGGGGAAGAGGAAGGGGAAAAGGGAATAACAAAACAAGTAAAGTCTATGTGGAAATGCAGAGGGGAAAAAATTACTCTCTACTTCCCACAAATAAGTGATGCTTGACCACGTCCTTGAAGCAGGGCCTCAATGCACGTAGCCAGTTTTCGGAGAGGAGGACAGACGTTTTCGCAATGAGAGCCCACCCCTCCCCTCTTCCTCCTTTTCCCACCTTTTATTGCCGAGTGTGACATCATATGGTATGGAATATCCCTTTGGTTGGTTTGGGTCAGCTGCCCTGGTGATGTTTCTCACTTTTTTTTGCCCACCCCCTAGGAGGGCTAGAGAAAGTCCTGATGCTGTGCCAGCACTGCTCAGCAGCAGACACAACACCAGTGTGATACCACTGCTGTTTTAGCTACAAGTGCAGAGCATAGCACTGTATGGGCTGCTGCAGGGAAAGTTACCATCCCAGCTAGACCCAGTCCAGTTGTGAAAAGCTGCTTTAGATGGATGTGCAATCAATAAAGCAATGGCGGGGAGAATAGATATGTTCAAGCTGTAGTTCAAGAGTACAATATGTCCTGTATAAAATGTATTAATCCTGGATTAAAAGCACATCAATAACATATGAAACTCATTCTCATGACTCAAGTTTATTCAAATATTTTTGTAAGTTTAGTATACCATAATGCTTCCTGTGAGGTCAGTGAGGTCAGTTATTGCTATACACGTTTATATTTATGTTTATATATATTTATGCTTTAAATTTAGGCCCAAACAGATATAATTTGTCTTCCTGCATCTGTCATAGACAACCTGCTACCTCCTTTTTCCCGCTGCACTTCTGCCCTTTTTGATTTTCTTCCTTTCCATTTCCCTTCTCTCCCCTGCTACTTCACTTATCCTGTTTCCAGTGCTCAGCAGACCCTTCCTTGATCCAACTCTACACATTTTAAAATATCTCTTCTTCTGAGGGAAGGAGGGTTGGGGAATTTGTTTACCTTATGTCTATTTAGAATTTCTCCCAGTACAGCTTTTGACCATTGCCTCTTGTCCATTCAGCATGAACTTCAAAGACAACACTGGCTCTATCTTCCCTATAATACCCCTTTACACAAGGGAGGCATGTGCCTGACAAAGGTAGGGAGCACAAAGCCCTGGGTGGAGCAGGGACATGGGATGAGGAAACATGTGTTTTCCCTTCCAGCCACACCTCACCTGACAGTTTGATTCCATTAGCTGATTTCCAATTACATAGAAAGGGTGATTTATAATGAAAGAAAGAACAATGTTGTAATGACTGAAGTCTTTATTGTAAGTGGGAGCTGAACTGGAAATCACCAAAATTAAAAACAGGATCCTCAACTTTGTAAGTGAGAGCCTGTAGCATAATGGAGAATAGAGATGAGATCTCTGAAATGGCATCTACCTGCACTGGTACTTCTGCAAGGTGTGCTCTGTACAAAACTAGCCAGATGTAGCAGGGTGGGTTGCAAAACTATTTAATTGCCTACATTAGCATGAGTAATAACCCTAAGGAACTTGGATAGTTTTCTGTGTCAAGTTTAGCTTTATCATTACTGGTTTGATGATCTGCGCACAGCTCTTAAATTCCGTGTAGGTGTACTCAAAGGTACTTGTACTCAAGGTACTTGGCTCCTATATGGGAAAGCTGTGCAATTTAGCCGTCTATAAAGTTTTGAGTTACATAGGTAGATATTACGAAGAAGTTCAACTAAAGGGCTACAGTCAAGATCTGTAGTTGATTTCCACCATCAGAGATTGAGGTAGGTGGAAGGAGACAGGAGCACTGTTTGATAACAAAAGACTGTGAAATGCTCTTGCTGGAAAAGCTCAGGATTTTATTTTATTTTATTTCCAGCAAATGCATTAAATGTAGCAATAATATTAAATATTGTCCAGTATATGTGCACTTTTAAAAGAAATGAGGGGGTGACCTGGCAGCTGAAAGGGGAGGAAAGCCTCACTTGGTCACTCCTGTTCAGGAAAAAATGATCTTAACACAATGGAATATGATTCATGCTCTACAGATGTCCTTCCTTTAGCTGGCACAGGAACAACGTTGTCTAGAAACTCCAGGCTGTCTCAGACTGATTCATATGGACCATTTCAATTCCTCTGTATGCTACAACAACACTGTAATTTAGTTTATAAAATAAGTATAGAAACAGGAAGGCTGAATTTGCCCCAGTGGATCAGCCTTGACATCTGTCTGATCAGGAATCCTATTCCTGACAGTCACCAGTATCAGGCAGAGGAAAGTAAAATTGACAAAGGAGGTCATTACATGTAATCTTCACGTGTGTGTCATGGTTTCTGCACATTCAATATTACACCTCCCTGTAGTGCAAGGCTTAAAGTGCATCCAGATTGTTATTCTTTACAATAGTAACTATTGGAGACACATGGCAAATGTTTTCCCTGAAGGTGTCATTTTAAAACCATCTAGAAAGCAGACTTTGCAGAAATCTGTCACCTTTATATGTGAGAAAACCCATATCTCAACATGACTGATTTATGAATGCAAACCAACCTAAAACAACCACATCCTTTCAGTGCATCACTAGCCAGCTCTGTAATATCCAGACACTGCACTGCACGCAGAAGTTATATACATGCAAAACAATATTAACAAAAAATGGGTCCGAGCCAGATTTTCAAAATCTTGGGAGCAGAAATGAGCCTTTTTTTTTCTCCTCGGGAGGCGGCCGCAGGTACTGCAGCTAAAATAAGTATGCAGTCCTGCTGCCCTCCTGTGGGCGAACGAGATTGTAGGGCATCACGGCGGCATCTCCTCGGCTGGCTGCTGGGTGGGAGTGCCTGGCTTCAGGGGAGGGGAGGGAATGCCTTAAAAAATGTATGAAGGCAGGTTTTCAGATGGAAGAATAAATCTAATCTGGAAAGCGTTCTCTGCTCTGCTACGGCTGTTCTATGCATAACAACGTGATGCTACTATATATCATAAATTATTTCATTATTAAATTTAGGGGAAAAACTATGTTTTAACAGCATTTCTCTCTGAAACATTCAAGATTGTTTGATGCCATTAATAAGAAAACCAAACTGAACAGTACCTTTTCAAATGATGTTGCCTATTTCTGCAAGTTTTATTTAAAGGAATAAAAATGTCCGTATTTCCCATAGGTAGCTGACCTATAAAGTTGCCAGAGACTGATTCATAGTGCAGACATCTCCTCCCAAAATATTGAATATGATTTCAACTCTGGGAATGTCTATACCTTTATAACTCAAATGCTGAAATTATTTCAGCTAAGGTAAGGAGCATATTATGACATTTATGGCAACTCAGTAGAGCTTTTTTTTTTTTTTTTTTTTTTTTTTCCAGTCCTCTATGTTTGCACTTCCTGTTTCTGGAGTAATACCACTTCTAAATACAATGGGAACCTCTTCCTTGCCTGGCCAAGACACAGTTGC
Source organism: Heteronetta atricapilla (assembly GCA_011075105.1). Classification (NCBI taxonomy): domain Eukaryota; kingdom Metazoa; phylum Chordata; class Aves; order Anseriformes; family Anatidae; genus Heteronetta; species Heteronetta atricapilla. The sequence continues at coordinate 104,179,156 of CM021731.1, read as the reverse complement.
ACTGGAAACATAGGAAGAAAATCTTTAGCTGTTTCTAGGCCAAAGGTGTGTGGATAAGCAACCATATTTTTCCAAGCTTGGTTTTAAATTTCATGCAAATAAACCACCGGTATATTACTGATGAACCAGACACAGGAGTTCCACATCTTTTTGAGACCTGGAATTTTACAATGGGGATGTCCTGAGGAACTGAACCAGCAGAAAAAAGCAGAGGGGCCAGAGCTATCCTTTATTATTTATCCTTTTATTATATCATAAAAGAGCATACCTGATTTTCTTCTTTTTCTGTACTTGTCAAGGAGTCTTTGTTGTTTTAAGATCCTAATTCTGCAAATAGAGTAATTTAAACAGTCCATACTGGACTAAAAGTAAAGCTGTGCAGTGGCAAGTGGAATAGCCTACAGCCTTGTTCTCAATAGATATGTTTGACAAAATTGATCCAGCACTTCCATATCTCCGTTTCTGTGCATGAAAAAAAAAAATAAGGTTCAAGTATCCCATCATTCACAGGGATGTTACAATATAAGGGCTATTAATGACTAAAATTGTCAGAATAATTAAGGTCACTTACATGGGCATTGATGATGTGAAATTGCAAGAAATGCAGCTTTCTGATTAAATTGTTAAAGCACGAAGAGTGACTATGTGCTGCTTAGCACACAGCACTACTGAGTATTACAGAGGAAGAAATAACAAGTACTATTAATATTAACTGGTCATTAATATATAATGTTAAATGATTTCTCGGGTTATTCTCTTAACTGAGTAAATTGAATCCTTTTACATTTACTTGTTAGCAGAAGTGAATTGCTATGGTGCCAAAGCACTACTTAAATAAAATCTCTCACTTGAGTGAAGTAACTAGTCTTGTTATCCATATAATCAGCAGAGGGCAGAGCACATCTTGGAAAATACAGTACAGGATTAACAGAGTCAAGAATATTGCCTGAATATTGCAGAGTTTAGAAGTCATTACTGTGGATTTTTAGTATTTTTTTCTTTCTCCTTTCAACATTGTCCTTTTATTAATAAAGCTTACAATACTAAAATCCAACACTAAATGATCACAACCTGTGTGTGCTTAAAAGGATCAAAATTAATGAAATGAAGGATTAAACTGTTGCTATTGATAGTACCAATGATTTGGTTGAATAAGTATTGATCAGATTAAATATTAAACACTGAATGAATTAAGCTTAAGTGACTGTATTACATTACCAAGTTAATTTTGATTTCTTTTTACCGATCAACTGGAACTAATTTAAGGCTATGTTGACATAGTATTCACAAAACATTTAAACAGGAATGACTAAATGTGCACCAAATCCTTTTTTTTTCCTTTTTCCTAAGAAATAATTCCCATTCTCCTCCCGCCCCTCCGCCCCCCCAAATGTCTAAGGAGACTGAAATATTTAAAGGTAAAGTTATAGATAATAAACACTTTTTTTTTTTTTTAAGGGACCCAAATTAAACAAATAATGTACTGTACCTCAGATTAAAAGCTCCTGATTGAAATGTCAATTTTATTTCCTTCTGTAGAGATCTGCAGATTTTTGTTATGTGTATATGGGATGAAGGCTTCTGCCTAACAATAACAACAGGAAAAATACATCTTAGAAGACCACAAATGGTTTATAATAGCATGGAAATCTGCAGTCATTTATGAACCTGTTCTGTTGTAACACATTACCTTGATTATTTTAAATCTTAATGTATCACATCGCATAAATACAGGTGCAACTCCAAAATATATAAGTAAAAGTTCTGGGTCAAAACCATAAACATCAGTCCTAGTTCTCCAGAACGTGGACCTCAGGTTGTTTCTGTAAAGCCCAATGCTGAAGGAAAGCAACAACTCATAAAGCTGAGTGCCTTGGAACTTCCCTGAAAGTAAAGTGGACAAAATCCCAGTCCCAAAGAATGGTGAGGTGAGTGTCCTGGGGATTTGGATAGAACACATAGCTAGATATATACGGATCCAAGACAGGCATCTTTGAACATGCCTGTAACTCCTAACAACAGAGCCCTTACTACCTTAAGGCTGGCCTTCAGCCCCAGAAAAATGGTGTAGCACCATTCATGTTTTTATGCAACCCAGGCAGAAGGTAACAGTTCTGTAGGAGACTTTAAATAGTGTTAAAGAGATTTGGAACACAAGACCTATAGATTTGCATTCAGGATGGGGTTCTAAACTCCATAAAGTGCTTTAAAAAAATTACTATATCATTTAGGGCAAAAAATTTATGTGAATAATTTTCCTCTTTTTCACAAGTGTTATTTAGAATTATCATGTAAAAAAATCTGACAGATCATGCCAATGTGAAGAGCCTATCATTTGGTGTAACACCAACTGTGTTGCAAGTGATACTGCCTTTTTTTTTCTTTATATTTTTTTTTTTTTGGTACTGGAAAGAACAAATGCAGAACTGAAGATGTCTTTAGAGGAGGCATAAGTGGTTAACAGGTAAAGTGAGAAAGCAGGTGTTATTTTTCACAACCAGGTTAGTTGCCTGCCTACAACCTTCTGCTTTGCTTCTCTCTTTTGTTCTCTTTGTTAATTTCTGGTGTAACATCTTGTGTTTTCATCTTCTTGTGACAAAGCAATTTGACATTAACTCTAAATCCAGGAATTCTTTGGATCTAAGATTCAAGAGAGCTTTTTAATCTACCTATCTATCTTCTGTTATGGGGATAGGAAAGGAGAATTTAAAATTATTCAGCAACCTGTATGGGAGCCCAACCTTATATTGTAGCATTTGTAGGTGTTCATTAAATTATCTTCCATGTACTTTGTCATCCTGGAACTTGTTTGTTGGTCACCAGCTTGATCAATACACTCAAAAAAAAAAGGGGGGGGGGGGGGGGGGGGAGGAGGAGCAGGCATTTCTGTCCGGCTTTCTGCTAGGGATTTTAATTATCTTCACAGCCACTCTCTCAGTTGCTCCACTGTTGCCTACATTATACAGAGAAGTGTGACAAATGAAATCTGATTTGTGTGATTTCAACATCTTTCTTGAGAAGCAGAATCAGCATTCATGTTCAAAGATAATCAAGCACTAATTTATTTGGAGTTTACAGGGTAGGACCTGTTTAACAAATTTGATTCCCTTTTGTGATAAGATCACCTATCTAGTCAATCAAGGGAAGCCAAGCTGATGTAATCTTTTTGGATTTCATTAAGTTTTCGATACAGTTTCCCGTAGGATCTCTACTGAAGAAAATGTACATCATACAGTTAGATAAAAACATCATAAAAAGGGTGAACAGTTGGCTGAAAGGTAGGGCTCAAAGGGGGGTAAATGTAAATGGGGTTACATCAGGCCAATCATCACAGGGGTCCCCCAGGGCTCCATTTTAGGGCCAATTCTTTTCAATGCTTTTATAACCAATTTGGATGTAGGACTAGAAGGTGTTTTGAGTAAATTTGCTGATGATACTAAACTGGGAGGAGTCGTCGACTCTTTTGAGGGTGGGAAGGCCTTGCAGAGAGATACAGATAGATTGGAGAGCTGGGCAGTCACCAACTGCATGAAGTTTAACAAGAGCGAGTGCTGGGTCCTGCACCTGGGAGGGGGCAACCGTGGCTATTCGTACAGACTGGGCAACGAGAGGCTGGACAGCAGCCCCGCAGAGAGGGATCTAGGGGTTTGGTTGCTAGCAACATGGATATGAGCCAGCAGTGTCCCCTGGCAGCCAGGAGGCCAGCTGTACCCTGGGATGCATCAAGCAGGCATCACTAGTCAGTCAAGGGAAGTGATTGTCCCACTCCGCTCTGTGCTGATGCGGCCTCACCTCGAGTACTGTATGCAGTTCTGGGCACCACAGTACAAAAAGGACATAAAACTGTTGGAGAGTGTTCAGAGGAGGGATACAAAGATGGTGAAGGGCCTAGAGAGGAGTGGCTGAGGTCACTAGGCCTGTTCAGCCTGGAAAAGAGGAGGCTGATGGGAGACCTCATCATGGTCTACAGCTTCCTCACTAGGGGAGTGGAGGGGAAGGGACCAATCTATTTTCTTTAGTGACAAGTGATAGGACCTGAGGGAATGGTGTCAAGCTGAGACCAGGGAGGTTCAGGCTGGATATCAGGAAGAGGTTCTTCACTGAGAGGTTTGTTGCACGCTGGAACAGGCTCCCCAGAGACATGGTCACGGCACCAAGCCTGTTGGAGTTTAAGTGTTTGGACTGTGCTCTTAGTCATATGGTCTGAATTTTGGGGTAGACCTGTGTGGATAGGTGTGGTAGACCTGAGCCAGGATTTGGACTCAATGATCCTTGTGGGTCCCTTCCAACTCGGGATATTCTATGATTCTATGATTCTGTGACTCTGCTTTCTACTAAGCAGTACGTTCTTTTCCTGTTTTGTTTGTTTGTTTGTTTGGTTGGTTTTGTTTTGTTTTTGTTTTTCCCCGCCGTTGTCACCAAAGTAATTGCTAATTTTATCCACAGGAGGGCAGCAAGAAGCTGAAAATTCCGCATGACGCACGGTTGTGGTGTTGCAGTGAGCTATTCAAATTTCTAATTTATATTGCAAGGAAAAGTTCATTTAAAATCTTATTTTCATCCCAAGTCATCACAAGGAGTTCAGTTATCAGTATTTTTTTTTCCTGAAATTGAAGATATCTGAGGAAGTGAATTTTAAAATGTTGAGTTGTTTTTCTCTATCCTTATGTGATAGGTTCTACTCTTGGGCGTGCCCCAGTTTAAGTTTTTGGAATCACAGTATTCCATATGGAATAGATATTCTGTGTTTTTCTTCTGAGTTGTTTTAACAACAAAAGAGAAGCAACCACCACAATGAAGACAATACCACACTCAAACTATAAAGACTTACAGAAGCATGGGAAACTTGGGATGACATAAGCAGAGATGATGAAGCTCTACAAGGAGCTAACTCACTGAGGGAGAAGAATTTAATGATTTAGCCGATCTGAAAGAAAGAAAGGCTGCATTAGCCGGTCTTCACTGATATACTTATTTCTCAAATTGATGGTCTTTTTTTTCTTACTCTCCATTCCTCAGACCTCTTAAAAGCAACGGAATTTTGCAGTTCAGGAGAGCCAGGACTTCACACTTCAGGTGCAGTTGATTCCTATAAGTAATAAAGAAACTACATACTCTTTTTTTCACAAGCACGGATACTGCATATATATACTGCATATATAGGGGTCCAGTCTTGTTTAACATTTTAACATATTCATTAACGATCAGCATGATGCAGCAGAGTGTAACATCAGCAAGTTTGCAGATGACACAAAATTGGGAGGAGTAGCTGATACATGACTGGGTTGTGTTGCTGTCAGACCCTGGCGCTGACAGAAACCTCACCAAGGAGAAATGCTATGCCCTGCACCTGGGGAGGAACAACCCCATGCACCAATACATGCTGGGGGCCACCCAGTTGGAAGGCAGTTTTGCAGAAAAGAAACTGGGTGTCCTGGTGGACACCAAGCTGAACATGAACCAAAAGTGTGATCTTGTCACTTAGTATGCCACCAGGGCACTCTAAGGATGTCTTGTGATGCATTAGGCAAGGTATTGCCTGCAGGTCAAAGGAGGTGAGCCTTTCCCTCTTCTTAACACTGGTGAATCCTGGGCTCAGTGATGGAGCACTGGCACAAATTGCCCAGAAAGGTTGTGGAGTCTCCCCCCTTGGAGACCTCCAAAAATTGTCTGGCAACAATCTTATACAACCTGCTCTAGGTGACCCTGCTTGTGCAGCGGTGTTGCACTAGATGAACTCCAGAGGTCGTTTCCAACCTCAGCCATTCTGTAATACAAATAAAATTTATGTTCTCTGCTCAATAACCTTTTGAAACATCGGAATACCTAGTTCCAAAGACTGTTTTCCTTGGAGCTGCCTAAAGTTTGGCAGCAGTGTCCAAATAAGCTGCCCAATTGCAGACTAAATGTGAGCAGAGGCCTGGATTTTCACTCCTTCCATCAGCTGCAGAGCTAAATGTAAGGCAGTGATCTCACAGCATACCCACAGCATGAGTTTCAAACACTGCTTCAATTACAGTTTATGTAGTTTAAATTAAATTGATTATAGGATATTGAAGGACAAAATCGTGTCTTTGTCCTGTGCAGGGAAATGTTTTCATACCAACCTGCACCATTCTATCAGGAGAGATACAGTTTTACAATCTCTCAGGCAGAGAAAGAAAATGATCCTAGATTTTGTGCTGATAATTTTAAATACTGAGCTACTAGATTAAAAATAATGTTACTGTATCTGCCTCCTTACATGTTCTTTATTAAGTCTCTTCTTCTTAAGAGACATGGAGATAGCTTAAAAAAGAATTGAACTTGTGAAACCCAGAATAAATTGTTTTAAGTCCAAGGCAAGAATAGACTTGCTTGTTTTTAGTATTTCCTGTGGTTGTTTCCTGCTCATTCATCAGTATCACCTTGGGTGTCTAGTTCTTCTCATGTATCATAGAGGAAACCTACACTCACAACTGAGGACTGACTGGGAGAGGCCAGGTGCCCTCAAGGTTACACGTTGCACTATTAAGTGTTGTACACCTGGATGTTCTTTTATGTTTCTAGCTTTGAACATTTTGCAGCATAATTATAATGATAATAATATGAAGAAGTCAGGTTTTATTAGACTGACTGATATTGTTAGGAAAAAAAAAAGGGGGGGGGGGGGGG
>CM021731.1:104157012-104172402 GCA_011075105.1 Heteronetta atricapilla | reverse complement strand
GAAGAAAAGAAAGAGAGAAAGAAAAAGAAAATGAAAGAAAGAAGCAAAGATTCTCTTTTAAGTAAATCTGGTACAGATAAATTCTCTTTTAGCACGTAGGATTATCACAGCTCTTGGCCATTCCCGGATGCTGTAACATATCCCTTTTTATGAGATTTGATATTGGAAAGAGAACACTCTGCTTTTGCTCTTAGGTAAACAATAGTTAATCTTTTACAGAGGTCTTACATTTATCTCCATACTAATTACCGTTAGCTGCAGCGTATTACAGGATGGTAACTCACAGTGGAGAAATAATGTACCTGGATGGCTGAAATGTAATTTAGTTATGTCAACAGCAAGTGAACAATGTTCATTCCCAGGAGCAGCAATGTTATGCATTTACTACACAGTATAAAATAATTCTATAGATAATTGGTTCTTGTTTGTATTTGCAGCATTTTTCATGATGGAGACACCCTTGCACCAGAAAAGTGAAAGCAGATAAACTTATCTTCTGCTAGATGATTAATAATAAGCAAATTAACAATTCTATGTATGTATAATTGTGCTTTGATGCATTGAATGATTATGAAAGAACATTTGTGTTTAAGCCAAGATCTTTGCTTGAATGAAAAATCATCCCCAATGGAATCAAATGAGGCTATTTGATATAAGTATAGAAATCTATTTAATATCTCTCTCTGCCGAGGGCCTCTGGGGTTAGGCCTACTGCTTGTTGAGCTCATTGGGCAGATAAGGCTCATTGTCCTGTCCTTGTAGGAGATTATGGGCTACTTCTATGGTCCTGCAGAAGACTTCTCGTCAGCACAAAGACCTAAATGCTCTGATAAGTCACTTTCATTTATGCACAGGCATAACATTACAAACACTTCTAAAGCTATTTCCAATGCTGGAGCAAAATCCTACACTCAGACTTGTGTGCTATAGGATCATGCTGCGGTTGTGTGAAGAGCGTTTATCCTTGTTATGAATTTTTTCTCTTCCCACTGTTTCAGTGGGAGGAAATTGCAATTAATCTTCTTCAATTTCAAAGGAGAAAAAAGTAATTACAAAAATTATAGTAATTGAGTCATTCAGTCACTTCAAAAGATATTCTTTCTTTAATATCCTTGAGGAAATGTAGTTTCACATTTCCTAACAAAATGTCATTCCACCTACATCACTGGTCTTCTTAAAAATGAATCTTTTAGAAATGATTATGAGCTGACTATGAAGTCACTGAAATCAAAGGATACAAGCCAATGACTGTGTTGTACTCAGTGGTTCTTGATGTAAAAAAAACAGCAGGGGGTTACATAAAACTCAATCCATATAGCTGGTGTAAATGAAAGCATCTTTGAGCTTTCTGCACACTCAGGGCCTGGACTGAAATTTCACTGAAATCATGGGAAAGTCTTCCTTAGCTTAATATAGTAATATGATGTCCACAGGTTTCATGAGAACAATGCTTCTTTGAGCAACAGAACTATTAAACCAGGTTTACTACAGAACTATGTTCTTTTCCTTGAAATAATTTCTTATCGCTGTCATAGCCCCAGTGCCTCCCACATTGCTCTCGAGTTCCCTGCACACGTCCATGGGGTTGCAGCAGAGCACTGATTGCTGCCAAGCAGAACAGATAACAATGTTGTTTCTTGTGTTTTCCACAGTGGGGGAATTAGAATCTTCTATTTGTTCATTGATTTTCACTAAACTACTAGTAGTGACATGGTGTATTGGAGACTTTGAGATTTTTCTTCAATTTTGTGCAAGCTAATATGTTCAGAAATTACTTGATAATGGTGATGATGAAGATAATAATAAATATAATACAGTTTAAAATGTTATATGCATACTTTTATTATCTATCCCTTTCCCTGGTGTTATACTACCCTATCACTGCCCCTCTGAATCCACCCTTTAGGATCAGCTTAGGGTCATTTTTGTATGTTTGCTAACGTAGTATCCTGTGCTCTACTTCTCAAGGCCTATTCTATTGTACCAGGGTTATGTTTCCCTAAGTTGTGTCCTTGTGTTACTCATAAATATTTCATTCTGTACAGAATAGCTGCTTGTTACTACTATGTACATAAAATTATGCAAAGATAACAACAACGAAAAAAATATAATAGCCACCTGGTCATTAGGAAGATTGCTGTTACATCTAAACCTAGCAGAAACAAAGTTCCAGGCAGGACAGGACAAGTTTAAACAAAACACGTCTAACAGGCTTCAGCTTTGAGGTCTTGCAAAGTCAGTGCAAATGCTGTGGCCAGATACTAGCAACAGTTCTTACCAAGCTACAAGGCTGCAGTATAGTAACTGAAAACACTTTTCTTTAGAAAAGCAGAGTAATGTAGAGAAAGAGACACAGCAAATTGCCTGTGTTCTTTACTATAGTTCTCTTTATCTTTCGTGTATAAGTGATTTTCAATGGGGAAAAAAAAAAAAAAAAAAAAAAAAAAAAAAAGTAAAGAAATAAAACATTTAAATGGTTGGTGTGAGTAGGAAGATAGCCTGAGTACAAAACAGAAATAAATGTCTAATGGAAGTCTCAGAGATTCAGCAATAAGACAGCATGAAAAATTCAGCAATAAGAACAGCATGAAAAATTGCTACAACCTTTCTCCTCACTTCTCCCTGCATTTCGTGCCCATATATTTGGTGATGCCCAGACAGCTGCGTTCCTGGGGTTTCGTGGTTTGTCTGAGATCAATATCAGAGACTTCTGTGAACCACACATCTTGCTGGACCAACTGGTTCACTCCTCTCAGGATAACTCCCTAGATCTGATTCTTTCATCCTGGAAGTCAGGGCATGAGCTGTTTCTCTAGCACTTGCCTCACCAACACTGCAGCATGCCCAGCCAAAGCAGCAAGCAGTCCCACGAACCAGTCCTTCACCCCACACCACATGCTTAAGCTTTTATTCTACCTCCAGACAGCCCAGGCTCTAGGAAGGAGCACTGCCAGGGCTGCTTTTGGCCTTCCTGCTAGTAACCCACAGCACCAGCTGATTTTTCAGGATTTCACCTTCGACACGGATCATGGTATGGCCCCGACAGGGGTGCTGGGCGGATATTAAAAGAGCAGGCCTGCCCAAGAGCCTGTCCACCGGCAGAATGCCCCTGCAAGACTCAGCCCTTGAAGAGACCTTTGAATCAGGAGGGAGCTGCAATTGCATACAGTTCATTTCCTACTGTTCCCATTCCATAAGTGGATTACGGATCTGTTGGCCCTTAACACGGATTTTTGTGCTAATCCTTCACAGAGACTAAGGCAGCTGGAGGTAGGTGAAGGCGAAGGAACTGGATTAGGGGAGATCCCTGGCAGAAAGCTGCTGTGAATTTCTTCTCATTTATTCCATTTTCTACCTGGATCGTTCTTCAGACCTAACAAATAAGAAGTAAATATAGTTATATAGGAGCTGCAGACTGCAAAGGTATTTAAAATTATCAGAGACTGCTTTTCATGGTCTTTGTGAGAGGCAAGTAACAATTTTGATGCATTCAATATATTCAGAAAGTCCATTTCCAAATGAGAGCAAACTTCCTGTGGTTTTATGGGCCCTAAAAACCTGATCTCTAAAAATGACGAATTACCAAATAAAAGCAGTAATGGCAACTGCAGAAAAGAAGATGGGTAGCGATAAGATCTTCTTTGTTTAAAGAAGAAAATGAAAAGTACATTTGCTTTCAAGAAATGGTGATCTTCATAAGGCATTAAGAATAGCTTACCTCAAGCTCCATGGGGAGCAGATGGAAGGAATAACAACACTTAAGCTTTGGAACGAGTCCCCTGTGGGGCTGGTCTGCTGGAAAGATCTAGTTCATTATCTGTTGAAATGTAAATGTTATGTCATCACTACAGGGGGAAAATGGAGTGAGCCTTTGTTTTAAAAGACTGGGCCTTGTGTTTTCTCTAATTTAGCTGCAGTAAAATTAGCTTCAGTCGTTTTTCTCTGTTATAAATTTGTGCTCCAACATCTAAGTTTTTAACTAATAGATTATGTTTCTACATCTCTGCAGTGAAGCAAGTCTTCAAAATGTCATCTTAGTCTAAACTGATAGAACAATAGAACTGATATTGTTCTCCTTAAGCAGCAAACATGATTTGGAAAAAAAAAAAAAAAAATAGATCTATCTTCAGTTTTATTTTATTTTAATTTGTTCACATTTCTAGATGTTGTAAAGATTCCTCAGAGGGGGAGGAAGTGGCCTGTGCACAGAAAATTTCCTGTTTTGAGCTTAGCTATCTGTTCTTCACTGGTTTTGCCTCAACCATCTGTGTAAGGGACAGACCAGGTATGTGTCTGATGCATAACTTGAGCATGGTGCATGATGATCATGCCCACTTCCACAGGTCCACAGTCCTTTGTGTACAAAAGGATATCAAAATACACATATTTGTTAAGGCACCTTGTACACAACATATGAATTAAAATAAGATTAAAAAAAAATAAAATTAATTTAAAAAAAACATTCAATGGCTGATAGCTAATTATAAGTTAATGACCAGTATTGAAATGCAATTATCACTTCTCCACTGTTCTTATTTTTATTCACTATATTAAGTAGAAAATCTGTCTTGCTGAATTTGTACATTTCACAGGCAATTCGATGTAAATTTATCACTTTTAAAGTAAAAAATATTAAATAAAATATACCATTACATTAAATTTCAGCTCAGAATTTCCTGGTGTTATAAGGATTAAATTTAAAGTTCCTTCATAACAAGTTTTTGTTCTGTTTGATTACTTCTTTTGTTAATGTTGTTTAATTACATGTGATATTGTTTAAGCGATTTCTTTTTAATTCTCTGAGGTCATGTTCATAAAAATAAAAATTAAAAAAAAAAATTTAATGTTTATTATGTCCCCAGCCAGGTGCCATGCAGAAGTTGAGTAAGACTTATTGTGAATGGCAGTTGTAGTGTTATACATGCAGGAAGATGCTATAAATAGAGCAGCTAAACTCAGAGACACACCTGTTGCTATGCTTTAATCCCCCTGTGAGATGCTGAGCACTGAGTACAAAGCTCATAGAAATCACTTGACTTTAAGATTATCCATGCTTATATTGCAGAGTGAGGGTAATGCCAGTATTGATGCAAGACCACTGAAAAGAGTCATTTTGAGGCATACAGAAACAGTGTGCAATGAGCTCTGTGGTATGGTTCACAGTGCTTCCTCCTGTATTCTGAAAAAGCCTTGCACAGAAGACCAGAGGATGCCCAGTGAACCATGGCACCATCTCCAGTGCAGTGCAATTGGTGCCTAAGAGTGAATTTCTCCAATAGGGCTTCCAAAAGCATCAGCTCTTTCCCAGAGTAAGCTACCTTGGTGACAGCCAGAGTTTAAATGCCCTCAAAACCGGTATTGAAAGCTTCTGTCTGGATCTTCATAGAAAAATTTCCATCCTGGTACCTTCAAAAGTTCAACATTTCTTTTCTTGGTTGTCAGTTTTTCAGCCGGTACAGTGCAATCTTGCTCTTCATTGGGATTTAAAAGCCTGCACTTTAGCTTACAGAAAATACAATATCACAAACATCCCAAGAACAGGGGATTAAACAGAAATGTCAGGTATTGTGAGAAAGGGAACACTGAAATGTGAAAAAGAAAAAAACAGTTAAAGGAAAACAAATACTGCCTATATCATAGCTTCTTCTCCTTTGTGTGTATGTGTGTATGTGTGACATTATGATGGTAAGATCAAAGTAACACAGAAATAAGATAAGATTGGAAAAATTCAGTCAGAGAATCCAGTTCCCGACCCTCACAGATAATTAAATAATTTCTTCCATGAACTTTTGAAACTCCCATCTGAGAACTATCTAGTTGTGGTTGTGTTTGTTGTTTTTTGTTTGTTTGGTTTGGTTTGGTTGGTTGGTTGGTGTTTTTTTTTTTCTTTTCTTTTCTTTTTGTCACACTTCTTTAAGTCATTTTTTTTTCCTAAGGATTAGAAACATTCTGCCAGATTTCAAGCCAAAATGTACTATGCCAGTTTATATGAATTTTTTAATACATCCACTCTTGTTCAGAGTTTGAACCTTTCCCACTGAATTAATCTATTCAGTCTAACAAAAAGGAACAATAGTATTCCTTTGGGTCTTCCTATTGCAAAATAAACAGAACAAAAGTTTATTTTCATACCTGCTAATAAACCTGTTATAATTAATAGGAAGAGAGACACATAGGGCAAAACCCTAGTTCTGCCTAGAATAACGGCAGAACTATAATTTATTTTGCTGGGTTTACAGTATTATCCATCACATCCATAAGACACTCATAGGTCAAATAATCAAAAAGGGACAATGCAGAATCAAAGAGGAGTATTTCTGTCAAATGCAGAAAAACATATTCATCTTATTATGAGGTTGTGTTTAGTAATTTCTAGCTGTATGAATAGGCAAGTATAATCAGGACTTTTCTGCTAACTCAGAGGCTAAAACCTTGACAGGCCAAATGAAATAAGCAAGCTGTGAATGCTTTCTGTTAGTCTTTTCGCAGTATGGAAGCAGGGATAGAGCTTTTTGTTCTCAAAAGAAGACAAGGGGTGAATGCAGGTGGCTCTGTACGAAGACTGTGGACTGCCATACCTATGTGGAGCATGAATCAATCAGAGTCAGACTTATGTTCTGCTCATATTTGAGCTGCATGCGAGGCAAATATGCCAAGGTCACCATTGTGCATTTCACTCATTTCCAAAGATTTCTTATGTTTTCTTCTCTTAGTCCCCTTGGATTATTTTTAGAAAAGAGAAGAATTTACAATACCTTAAAATTTTCAATATGAAAAAAAAAAAAAAAAAAAAAAGTAGCTGGAAAACATAAGTTTTGCATCTTCCATAAAGAAAGGGTGGCATTTTCCAAACTATAAAGAGATGAGAAATTAGATAGCATAAAATAAATATTCAATAAATAATAATAGAAGCTCTCCAAATCTGTTTTTCCTATAGTTATTTTGGCCTTTATTGTAATAATGGAGAATGTCACCAGGAACTGTAAATTCACTCAGGAACTGAAGAGTGTCTGAGAGTTTTACAATATTGATTGGAAGAGTATTTTGTAGCAATCACTCATATCAAGCCCAACAACTATTATGTCTTCCGTTGCTTGACAGAGTCCCACAGAGCCTACCTGGAAGTTTGTGGAGTTCTCATTTCCTAAAATGGAAGAAATTGCTTTTGGAAGAAACCCATAAGGGACTTCCAAACTCAAGGAGATAGCACAGGTCAGGCAGCTAAGAAATCAAGCAAGAAAAGCTGGACATAAATAAAAAGTTGCTGGCAGAACTTCTGCTACAGTGCTTTGTTATCAGTTTCCAAGAGAGAAGTACTTTTGTGCAGCAGGTCATACCTGAAGGAGCAAGAAAAGGTAGGTTGCTTTGACTTTTCTCCCATGTGTATGCGTGTGTCATCTCGATTTAAAATTGACATCATTTGGGGAGATTAACTTGTAAGTTACACAATGCTTTATACTAATCAAAATATGTGAAGAAAATTAACACAAAGTCTTTTGCTCTCCTCAAGGGAGACAGTTTTTAGTGTTGTTTCCAGTTGATTTAGCTTTTAAATGAGTAAGGTTATAATTGGTAATTAAGCTGGCTGCATTTTTGGCATACAAATGAAGATGAAAAGTGGAGTTGCATCTTCTGAAGGGAAAATGAGAATAAGCATATGGGAAGCAAATGAGGCTAATATGACACAATTCACAGCTTCATTAACATCAGTATGCAAGTCAGGCAGGCTCCTCTTGGTGTTAACACTACACATGCTGAACTTCATAATCAGATAAGCTCTTTTGCAACAGAAAATTAAAAGGTAGCTACTAGATAGGAAATAGCCTAAAAAATAAAATAGTGACAAGCCTCATTCATACTTTGAAATGTAAAGCTGAGCCAGAGTCACACTATTGACAAGCAGAAAATCTGGAATTCTCCAAATCTTAGATGGCATATAAATCATGGCTGTGTCTGCTGCAGTTACAAAATAGCCTCGGGTATCATATTCCTTCTGTTTTATACAATAAAACTTTGAATTTTTCAGCTTTGGTCAAACTTTCTTTGCTAACACACTGATTGAGAAGCTGAATGATTTGCAGCAAGAAACAGGAAGTGGCAATATGTCCACACGACAGCAAACAGAAAACAGAAGGATAAAAAATGAACAGATTGCTAACTTTGGGCCAAAACCTACTGAAATGAATAGGAGTCTTTCCATTGACTTCTTGAGGTTTTATGTGAGTGGACTGTATGAGTACCTGGCAGAACAAAAACTTGGGCCACTCCTGATAAAAGTTGCTTACTGATAGTGTATTGTAACTCCTGCTGTATTTTCGTAGTCCTTTTAGCTATGTTCTTCCTATTTTTAGTTCCTCCTAACTTTATGCAGCCAGGCAGTCTTCTCTAGGTTTTGGTATTAACATTTCTTGCACACTTTTCCTAAGATGAACAGCTGCATTCTGGATCCTGTTATGTGCAAAAAAAGAAAGAATACACTACCTTGTCCTCTCTACACTCAGTAATATTTTGATTCTAGTCACAAAACAGATTTCTAAACACTAAAGATCTAATAAATCTCCAGCTCAACAAACTTTTTCTGTTAGCTTTTTTATAGATTGTTCAAAAATGTGTGCTAGATAATTATATCAGGAATGATAGTGAATGAGTGAACTGCATTAAAAACTACATTAAAAAAAAAGAAAAAAAAGAAATATTAAAGCTTGTAGGAGTATCCTGCAGATCTGTGAAATGTCATGTCTGAATCCTGCATGTCTTGTGAATATAAACAACATTAAAGTAAACCTGTCCTGAAAACTAAGAGAATTTTCATTCAAATTTTGTTCATGGTCCTCAAGATTTCATTAAGCCAGTTATTACCTTTCCTTTCAAAAAAGAGTGGCAGTGCCATTTGACATACCTGCTTGCTAGTTTACTTTGCCAAGAAACATCCTAAGGAATAAATGGAATAAATTTCAAATTATTTCTCACAGTAAGACAGTTCCATATGGTCAGTACGTGTCCTTCCTTTTTTTTTTTTTTTTTTTTTTTTGTCAGTAAAGCTATGCTTTAAGTTTTGTTTGTTTGTTTGCTTATATTTGGGCAGATGAAAGAAAGAAAGAGAGAGAGAGTAATAAAGAGGGATAGCAGGTACAGTAAGGAAGTCAGAAGAAGAAATAATGAAAATATCTCACCCCTTGACATGTTTGTCTCTGTTTTTTGTTTTTGTTTGTTTCTTGGTTGGTTGGTTGGTTGGTTTTTTTTGGCAGCCAATGGCCTTGGTTGGCACAAAATTTACTTCAATTAGTAGACGTTGCATCACTCTGATGTTAGAGGTTGCCTTGTGGGCTGTAGATACAGCTAACAATTTAACAACTGAGTTGCAAAAAGATGTGTCTGGTCTTTTTATGTTTCAGACTGCATGCTGATTTGGAGGCCACTTATTTTTTTATGGAAAAAGAGCCTAACTAACTGCATGTAGTTAGTATACAGCTTGCTCAAGTAGGTCACCACCATTGTGCTGTTACTGTAGCATGTCTATTTTTCAGTACTCTAGTCCATATAGTAGGGTTTCTGTCTACTGAAATATAACTTTATAGGTGATGCATATCTACAGGTAGCAATCTCCTGTAGTCCATTTACATTTATGGATTCTGACAAGCATGACAACACTGTTACAAACTTCTATTCTTTTCTGAATGTTATAATGTTTAACATAATATAGAGAATTGTTATGCTTTTATCCGTCTAGAATGTTTTGCCTTTGAAGTTGTTGAGTAAAAGAAGGAAGAATCATTCAAACAACATGAAAAACTAGCAATGATTTGGAATTATGATAAATATCTTCATTGGATCAACCACACGTATGAGTCACTGCAATGAGTAACAATGTTTAAACACTGAAATACATGAAAAATATCAAAATTGAGATGCTGTTTTTATTATTTGAATCCCATCAATTATGTGGTGAAGAATCTGAATGGACTAGACTTATTTAATTGATTTTTAATGGTCACAAGTTCTCTATTCGTGACATTGATTGTTATTAGGACATCATGTATTTTGCAAATATGCTACTGTAAGCATTCTTTTGGCTGCTTGTATATGTGAACAGGCTGCCCTTGCCTTAAGATTAAACAAATAAAACAACAGAGGATGCTGAGGATGTTTAGGCTGAAGAGTTTATTGAACTAATTGTTACTGCAGGCATTCCTTTATATAGACAACTGTACATGCAGATTTTTATTTTTTTTTAATTAAGTCTCAGCCCATTTTAACATGCTCTATATTATATCAACATGTTTCTAGACTATACCTAAGATAAAGATTTTTTGAGAATGAGGATAAGTTTTCCAGAAATTCTGAAACAGGAAATTAATGACGGTATAGTAGATACTGAGAGAATAAGGAGAATAATGAGAATTAGGATGACAGTTGGTCTGAAAAATAAATAAATAAACAAAATCAAACTACTGTGTTAAAATGGAAAGACAGGGAACTTTGTGCTATGGTAGGTTCAGGAAGAAACTGATTACTCACCCTGTTCCTTCCCTAACAATTGGTGAGATTGCACTTGGAAAACTCTTTTGTCAAATGGTTCCTCACAGTCAAGGAAGAATAAAACATAGAATTCTTTCCCAGCATAGATGTGGTCACATTTGCTTTTGGAGATTCCTGCCAGTGGGTGAAAAACATTAAAGAGCTGGCCTGTGTCACAATAGAAGTTTGATCAGTTTAAGAAGAACATTTGGCTCAAAGTTTTCCTCAACATGAAAATGTTTACCACTTTGTTTAACAACAAACGCTGCTATTTTCTGAAATATCTTTTTCCGTCTGATACATATATAACGATGTAGGTCAGCTATAAAAATTGATCTTTGATGAATGCCAGTATAAAACATTGTCTTTTATGTATATATTTATATTACATATTATGTAATATACTACATTTTAAAAGGCGTTGTATAAACATGTTTCTGTTTCCTCTAATATCAATATGTAGCTATCAGGCTAATATTTGCAATCAATAGAATCAGATCATGAAAACTGAATTCTTTGTTATTCTGGCCTGTGTACAAGCACTGATATCAATGGATGTAAACATTGACAAATTAAAACGGTAGACTAATTTTGCTAACTAACGGTAGACTAATTTTGCTTTTTCATTGCCCTTTGACACAGGGCAATGAAAATGGTTCCCCTGTATTGTTAATACTCATTTTTGTAGGTTGTCTGTTGTTTATTGTTTTCCATTATTTGTTAAAGTTATAAGACAGGAAGTATGTTATGATGACAATTCAAACACTGTTAAACTCATGTGAATGTTGTAGTTTAGGTCCTTGGCTGAAGTTCCATGTAGGAGTGAGGAAAATTATCGTGGTTTTTGATACACTGGACCAACTCAATATTATTCAGGAGCTAGAACTAGGTATTTTAGACTAGAAATAATTTGTGTATTTTTAACAGTGATGATGATGACTAACTCTTGGCCTCTTTACTGTGTGATACATTTCTATAATAATGGAAAAACATCTGTCAATAAAAATTGGTGATCTTTCTAAAGTCTCTAGCAAGTAAAAATCCATGTGCTTGAGAAAAGAATTTTTGTATTTCATTTCCCGGCCTGGGTTATGCATGGCATCAGACTAGACTACTGCAATCATTTTTCTGTCACTAACAATGTGAATGACCTACAGCTAATATTTGTTCAATTACCTGAATATTGTTCTCCATAATTCTGGATAGTCTGTGTTTTAAGGCATTACCACTTGGGTGGCA
Source organism: Heteronetta atricapilla (assembly GCA_011075105.1). Taxonomy (NCBI): domain Eukaryota; kingdom Metazoa; phylum Chordata; class Aves; order Anseriformes; family Anatidae; genus Heteronetta; species Heteronetta atricapilla. The sequence continues at coordinate 104,160,645 of CM021731.1, read as the reverse complement.
TCACTGTCCATAGCAGGGGGGTTGGAACTAGTTGATCTTTAAGACCCCTTCCAACCCAAGCTGTTCTATGAATCTATGATCTTCTAAAATCATTTGGTATGCAGTATTGATCTTGTAAAGTGGTTAAGGAGACAACTGGTATTAGCTTTGTTTTGTTGTGTTTTGTTTTGTTGTTTTTTTTTTTTGTTTATTTCATTGGTTGGTTTGGTTTATTTTTTGAGAATTTTCTTAAATAATAATAATAAAAAAAGTGAATTATGTGATCTGGAATGCTATCAATCCTAATGGCTTTCGTAGCCTAAAGTATAGTATTTAATATAACATAGGAAATAAGATATGTACTAATGACCGTTGATAGTATGTAATTAGTGCAGTAGACTATAAGAGTCACTAAGACAATTTAGTGTTAGTTAAAATAAGAAAATATTACAGTATCCAGAAATATCAGAGATACAAGAAAGATATGAGTTTAGGCTTTCCACAGGCATAAGATTATTTGCAATAGCCTGTAGGCCAAGTAGCAAAAAAACTTGTAAACTCATCCAGCATAAGTGAATTTGTACTATCTCTTTAGATTAAGATAGTACAATCATGTCTGATTATATTTTCATATAAATAATATTTTTGTATTATTGATTAAGACTATACAGGGACAAGTACCCCAAGTTTTCATCTGTCTTTAAATCAGTTCGAGAACAGATTTCTCTCCCTGTGGGAAAAAAAAAATATATATTTTTTTTTCAGTTTATTGAATAATACATCCTTTACTCTTGATCTACTTTTCATCTTTCACACTGCATTTTCATTCTAATTTCCCATAGTCGTTGTTTGTTTACACTTCATAGTACTGAAGAACATGAATTTGTCGTGTGATATCCCACCGGTTAAACACATGGCTCAGGGGCTGGTGTCAACACAGAAATCTTGGGTTTTTCAACCATGGAGCACTTTACTCGACACCAGGCCTGATGACCACAGACGGGTCCCTATCTTTTAGGGGAAAACGGATCCTGGGCCAGGAGCTGGCAGGGCTCATTGAGAGGGCTTTAAACTAGGTAAGAAGGGGGATGGGGCTGAAGCAAGGACTGTTGGAGCTGTGCCAGGGGGAACGATAGCAAGGCCGGGGGAAAAGGCAATGGCCCAGCTGAAGTGCATCTACACCAATGCACGCAGCATGGGTAACAAACAGGAGGAGCTGGAAGCCATCATGCAGCAGGCAGGCTACGACTTGGTTGCCATCACAGAGACATGGTGGGACCACTCTCATGACTGGAGTGCTGCAATGGCTGGCTATAAACTCTTCAGAAGGGACAGGCAGCACAGAAGGGGTGGTGGAGTGGCTCTCTATATTAGAGAGTCTTTTGATGTTGTAGAACTCGAGGTTGGGAATGACAAGGTTGAGTCCCTTTGGGTTAGGATCGGCAGGGCCAACAAGGCTAGCGTCCTGGTTGGGGTCTGTTACAGACCGCCGAACCACGACGAGGAGACGGATGAGGAGTTCTACAGGCAGCTGACAGAAGTTGCGAAATTGTCAGCGCTGGTTCTCGTGGGGGACTTCAACTTCCCTGACATATCCTGGAAGCACAACACAGCCCAGAGAAAGCAGTCTAGGAGGTTTCTGGAGAGCGTGGAAGATAGCTTCCTGACACAGCTGGTTAGTGAGCCTACCAGGGGTGGCGCCCCGCTAGACCTTCTCTTCACAAACAGAGAAGGACTGGTGGAGGATGTGATTGTCGGGAGCTGTCTTGGGCAGAGTGACCATGAAATGGTGGAGTTCTCTATTCTTGGCAAGGCCAGGAAGGGGATCAGTAAAACCACTGTATTGGACTTACGGAGGGCTGACTTTGTGCTGCTGAGGACACTGGTTGGTATAGTCCCTTGGGAGGCGGTTCTGAAGGGCAGAGGAGTCCAGGAAGGCTGGGCGCTCTTCAAGAGGGAAATCTTAATGGCACAGGAACGGTGTGTCCCCACATGTCCAAAGATGAGCTGGCGGGGAAGAAGACCAGCCTGGCTGAACAGAGAATTGTGGCTCGAGCTTAGGAGAAAAAAGAAGGTTTATAATCTTTGGAAAAGTGGGCAGGCCACTAGGGAGGGCTATAAGGATATCACGAGGCTGTGCAGGGACAAAATTAGAAAAGCCAAAGCCCATCTGGAGCTCAATCTGGCTACTGCCGTTAAAGATAAAAAAAAATGTTTTTATAAATACATCAACACAAAAAGGAGGACTAAGGAGAATTTCCATCCTTTACTGGATGCGGGGGGAAACTTAATTACAAGAGATGAGGAAAAGGTGGAGGTGCTTAATGCCTTCTTCGCCTCAGTCTTTAGCGGCAATACCGGTTGTTCTCTGGATACCCAGTACACTGAACTGGTGGAAGGGGATGGGGAGAGAGATGTGGCCCTCATAATCCTTGAGGAAATGGTTGGTGACCTGGTACGGCACTGGGATGTGCACAAGTTGATGGGGCCGGATGGGATCCACCCAAGGGTACTGAGAGAACTGGCAGAGGTGCTGGCCAAGCCGCTGACCATAATTTATCAACAGTCCTGGCTATCGGGGGAGGTCCCAGTTGACTGGCGGCTAGCAAATGTGACGCCCATCTACAAAAAGGGCCAGAGGACTGACCCAGGAAACTACGGGCCTGTCAGTTTGACCTCAGTGCCAGGGAAGCTCATGGAGCAGATTATCTTGAGAGTCATCACGCGGCACTTGCAGGGCAAGCAGGTGATCAGGCCCAGTCAGCATGGGTTTATGAAGGGCAGGTCCTGCTTGACGAACCTGATCTCCTTCTATGACAAAGTGACACGCTGGGTGGATGAGGGAAAGGCTGTGGATGTGGTCTACCTTGACTTCAGCAAGGCTTTTGACACCGTTTCCCACAGCATTCTCCTCAAGAAACTGGCTGCTCTTGGCTTGGACTGGCGCACGCTTCGTTGGGTTAGAAACTGGCTGGACAGCCGGGCCCAAAGAGTTGTGGTGAATGGAGTCAAATCCAGTTGGAGGCTGGTCACTAGTGGCGTTCCCCAGGGCTCGGTGCTGGGGCCGGTCCTCTTCAATATCTTCATTGATGATCTGGATGAGGGCATTGAGTGCACCCTCAGTAAGTTTGCAGATGACACCAAGTTAGGTGTGTGTGTCAATCTGCTCGAGGGTAGGAAGGCTCTGCAGGAGGATCTGGATAGGCTGCACCGATGGGCTGAGGTCAACTGCATGAAGTTCAACGAGGCCAAGTGCCGGGTCCTGCACCTGGGGCGCAATAACCCCAAGCAGAGCTACAGGCTGGGAGAGGAATGGTTGGAAAGCTGCCAGGCAGAGAAGGACCTGGGAGTGCTGGTGGATAGTCGGCTGAATATGAGCCAGCAGTGTGCTCAGGTGGCCAAGAAGGCCAACGGCATCCTGGCTTGTATCAGGAACAGCGTGACCAGCAGGGCTAGGGAGGTGATCGTCCCCCTGTACTCAGCTCTGGTGAGGCCGCACCTCGAGTACTGTGTTCAGTTTTGGGCCCCTCGCTACAAGAAGGACATGGAGGTGCTTGAGCGGGTCCAGAGGAGGGCGACGAAGCTGGTGAGGGGCCTGGAGAACAAGTCCTATGAGGAGCGGCTGAGGGAGCTGGGCTTGTTCAGCCTGGAGAA
>CM021731.1:104119871-104147012 GCA_011075105.1 Heteronetta atricapilla | reverse complement strand
GGACTGTGCACTTAGTCACATGGTCTGAACTTTTGGGTAGACCTGTGTGGTGTCAGGAGTTGGACTTGATGATCCTTAAGGGTCCCTTCCAACTCAGGATATTCTATGATTCTATGGTTCTATGATTATTCTCCTTAGAACACTGAGTGTAGAGAAGAAATACTTCAAACAATGGCATTCAAAAGTTTTTCCTTTTTGACTAGCTTCCCTAAATGTTTTTAGTATGTTGTATGAATTCACACAATGAACAAGTAGATGATTTTTTCCCATGTTTATTGTTATTTTTGTTTTATTTTTATTTTGTTTGGCCTGAACTTTAACTCTCTGAAACAGAAGAGGGAAGGAAGCACTTAACAAATCATCCCCTACCAATACCCTGTCAATGAGCAGATTCGATATTAAAAAATAATTATAATACAGAAGGAGATCAGTATGAGATGTAATTCTTCTTGTGTTTGCTGCTACAGAAGACTGCAATATGAACACAGAATAGCCTGTTTTTGTATTCTGAGTACAACTAGTGCTATCAGTTCCTAAGGTATGTATAGAGTATTTGCTAAGATATTGAAACACCTATATCCTTCAGAAGTAGTACCTCAATCTTTTCTAATAGACAGTGATGTACATTTTCTGCTTTCTAAAGTACATAACTATCTTATTGTATACTTTTCAGGCTGATGTTTCAACATGTGGAAAGCTATTAAAGGCTACAAAAGTTCTATAATGCTGTGGGTAGGAGTGCTACTCAGAGGTCCTCACATTTGGGAAGCCAGTGGACATCTGGCACTTCCCCAAAATGCTCACTTAATATATACCTGTTAGCCAGAACCTTAATGAAACTTTTACTCAAACAGCATGAGACTGCAGACTCCTTAAGACAGTTCTCAAGACCATAGTTTGACAACCAGAAGGCTTTGCTAACAACCATGTAAGTATTGGTAATAAAAAGAAGATGACTTTATAGGATTTCAAAAATACAAAGAAGTGGACAACTGGATAGTACCAGTGAAGAGAATGAAAGGTACATAGCATGAAGACTGTATTTTGTGTGTTCAGTTCTGGGCAACAACTCTGTCCAGCAATGCAGAAATAAGTCTTGGGTGAGTAACAGCACATACTAATTTCTTCAGAGTTTGTGAGGAACTTCCAGTAAAGGAGGAGGCATTTTGTAAAAAGGCCAAAGGTGATTGTGTGAGAAATGCACTAACAAGACAGTGAAGACTAGTATTACTGACAGGGAATACATGAGGGCTGATGCTCAATGAGACAATAAAGCTGATTCAGTATAGAGTCAATTGATCAAAAACTTTGAAGAGGACAGTGAGTTTGCTTTTGATGCTGCTGAAATGAAAAGCCAGAAGAGAGACAGAGACATTATGTCAGCAAAGAAGATAATCCTCACAATGCAATTTTGAATGAACTTTAGAAGAACACAGTGAAAGGCACAGGAATTAGAGAAAGAAGCTGATAACAGATGAGGTGTGAAGTGACAGGGGCAGCTGAGACAGTCAACAAGGCTGAATCTTCTCATTGATATGTATGAAGAAACAAATAATATAGACACAAACTTTATGTTTAGAACCAGACGGAACTATGCTGCCAGCAGTATTCAAATTAAAGGCCTAAATGACTGGAAAGATAGTTTATCACTCACAATATAAATGGGGAGAAAGAGAGGTCTGGGAGAGAAAAAATAAACAAAAATTTTAAAAAAAATCATGACCTGAATGTACTGTGCCAAGTTAGCTGTGGTAATTGCCCTGAAAGAAGTGGCAAAAAGGTACTGATTTGTATCGTGTGAAGAAAGACAGATCAGCAATGTAGATGTAGAACCATGAGAAAACAGAATAAGACGTGAGTTTATGTCAAGTTTGTGGATAAGATAACTAGAGACAGGCCTCATGGCTGTGAGAACTTCGGGGGATGCATGACAGATTGTAATTAAAAGCTGATTGACAAGAATCTGTGGCTTTAAGAGAAATAGCCAAGAATTAAAAGGAAAATCAGACACACACACACACACACACACAAAAAAAAAAAAAAAAAAAAAAAAAGGCTATATGAAAACTTTATTTTAGAAATGATGGAATGACTTACACTGTCAGAAGATACTGACTGAGAGGTCAAGGAAGATTAAGGTGGAATAGAAGTGTTCTGGAATTTGTGTAGGAGGAAGGTGTCCTTCACTTGTGAGATTTCAGTGATTGGTAGAAATGCACAAATTTGTAAATTTTGAGTTATCGAGGAGGAAGACAAGGCTGTGCCAGAAATAAGGCTGTGGCAGCAGACAATACATTCAGCTAAACTGGAAAGAATAAGTGTAAAATGCTTTGGTTGATCACTAAGGGGGCAAGAGGTATTGCAAAGGATAGTTAACTCTATGGATGAAACATCACTTAGAAATTAAGTGCTATGTCATCATTACAATTAATCACTGAGATCTTATTAGCATTAGGAAACATTGCGTGTTCTTCTAAACAGAAAATCAGGATAAACAAGTTACTAGGAAATATTTTACTGTAATGTGCAGGCAGAGAATTCATTCCTCTTCTCTGTCTACTGTTCATGACTTGTTTGAACAGCCACAGACTGATTTATCACGTCTCTGATCCACTGTAGACAGCTACCTGCCATAAGCCTTTGCTTATAAGGCACAAACATTTGTTGCTCCACCTTCATGTTCTGTGACTGAGGAATATTTTTACGTTGGCTCAGCTTCCTCTATTTTGTGGCCTAGTAAATGTAGACAATTGGAGATTTCTTCTTCTAACCTCAGAAAATACAGAACATGTTTTTCCAGGGACTGATTTTTCACACTATCTGGATTTTTATTTTTTTCTGGAGCAATTGTGAAGCCAAAAACCTTAACAATAAGCAATCTGCTTTTCTAGATTGGTCAGAGCTGTGATTAGACCATTGGTACTGTGGTTAGCTTTAGAAGCTTTTCTCGGCAATGTCTTTTCAAGTTTGGTGCTGAGTTTGCCTGCTGTCCAGAACAGGCCTACATCTCCTCCTATCACTGATTAATGAACAAAACTAAATTTTCACAAGTGAAGATCACAGTTTAATGAAGTCATGTAAGTGAATGAGTGGAAGAAGAAGATGTAAGTGATAAATACTGGTGGTGTGACACGACCATGAAACACTCTTGTGCCATAGAATGACACAAATGCTCCATAGAGCAAGCAGTGTAGGAATTTCCTGGTTCTGTACAGCAGAATAGGAAGGAAAATGAGGAAAGGAACTGGAGGAAAATGGCAATAAGGGGAAGAAAAAAAAGCAGAAAGAGGGTGGAGAAGAAAGACTTAGGCCCTCATTACCCATCTATTGATGCAGTAGGTTTAAATACTTGTTGCTGCTGCTTTCCACTCCTCCTACCATCTTGACACAACTGCTGTGCCAAAATGAATGTTTGGGCAATCATGCAGTGAATTGTATAGGAATCTGGTTGATATTGGTTCAGCACATAACTCAAATTAAAATAGCAGGAATAAAGAGGATAGAAGCAGGAAACAGTTAAGCTGACACTGCTGCTAAGAGGACTATGGGATCATGGCCTGAAGGAAAGACATAGAAAAGGGACTGGACAAATGAACAGAAGGACTGGGAGCAAGTGCTAAGACCGGTGATGCTGCATCTAATTTAATGTCATTTCAGACTACGGAAAGGTCAGCCACATCCCCACCCCAAAAACCCTTACATCAAATCTAGCAATAATGTATCTGAAGTTATAGTTATTTCAATGAGCTCACAAAGAGAAGTCTTGCTTTGTCTGTTTTCCTCTGCTGGGTCGCCTCAGTGACTCAGTTCACCTTGGAGCAGCCACAAGATCATCAGATCCAACAAAAATTAAATGGCCAGATGAGGGAGAGAAGAACTGCCTCTTTGCAGTTAGGTTTTACATCACACACCAAGAGGGGCTAAAACTAGTCAGTAAAGGTTTAAAATAATACATTACAGAAAAGGTTAAAAACTGTGTGAATTTAAAAGAGAAAGAATGTGATTGAAAGAGTAAGAAGAAACAAGATCACAAAAGAAAAGAGACGAGATGGGATACAGCAAGATATTTCTGTCTCTATATTTCAGTCTTCCAGAGGTGAAAGCCAAAATAAGCATGAAAAGTCTAGAGAACACAGAAACATCCAATTCATTAAAACAGGAACAAGTAAAAGAAAACAAACAAAGAAAAAAACAAAAAGCAACAACAACAACAAAACACACACACACACACACAAAAAAAAAGAGTTGCAGACAATGTATTTGTGTTTATTAGCTGCAGACAGAGAACCGCCTGAAAAACACTATGATCCACAGAAATGTCTAGAAAAGCCCCAGCTGCCTGACCTATAGAGGAAAAAAATTTAAAAAAATTAAAAAATCCCCCAACCCAGGGGATAGCAGAATGAAGAGAACAGAGAATAAAGAGAATGAAATCAAGCTTCCTTTGGAATGTTACTTTTTAGATGTTTTCAAGGTGGGAGGCCTCATCTAGACTATGAATTCCAAATTCATATTCTTTATCAACTTTTCTTCTTTCCTGCATCTCTTTTAATATACACACGCAGATCTACACAGGTACTTTCATTTGAGCAGCGCTAATGCTATTCATTACCTCCTCTGGGAGTTTGCTGCAGTATCTTTAATAATGCCTAACCATTATTGTTCTTCTCCCTGGACTCCTGTTTGACATTGTATTTTTCAGTAAAAACATATTTTAACTTTAGAATTTCTATAACTTCACTTAGGAAACTGTAACTAGTATGCCCTCAAAAGACTGACACAAGCCTTCATTTCTAATTTTTAGCTCTTTAGAGTGAAGATACCAACGAAGTCAAAGCCATGATTTCATAATACAGGGGGCAGAGTACTACTTTCAGCTGCCTTTCCACCACTGCTTATAGGGCCGTGCTGTGAAACAAAACAGTGAATCGATCTGAGTTAGAATTAATTTTCTTTCTTTTAAATCAGTTATCCAGTCCCTTGTGTCATCTCATCAAGATTGAAACATGGTGAGGAAATAGCGTGGAAACACAACCAAGCAGCTAGGGGAAGGTGAAACAGTGGGAATTATTAAAACATGCCTACTGCCAAAGACTCCCTAAAATGTAAACACAGTCTCAATAGGGAGGAGGAAAAGAGAGAGAGAGATGACACAGATTTGTTTGTTACTAATGTAATTTTCCAATGTAAGTAAACTCCTAGATAGAGCTATTTGCACTGAGGAAGCAAACGACTTGGGAGGAAATATGTATAGGTATGAATACATATGAACAACATCATGGGCACTAATTAAGGTTGCTCAGGGTTTTTGTTTTGTTTTGTTTTCATAGTCTTGCACATGAAACTTTTCCTTTCACTATTTTCAATGCAATGACCTCTACATTTTAAAGTGATTGTTTTTACAAGGAAAGCAGTTCAATTGCCAAGGGTCATATTGTCTCCCACATGTCATTTGTTAACAAGATTCATGGCTTTTTCACCATTGGATTTCACAGCTGCTGATACACAGTAGCAGTGGGGTGTTAAAACTAAATAGTCTTTGGATTTACATCAGATTTTGGAGGGGAAAATACACCCATATTTATAGATACTACAATCCCTTCTCGTCATCTTCCTAATGTCTTTTTTTTTTTTTTTTTGCTGTTTTTAAAAAAAAATCCTCTGCTCCAGGCTCACATCTCTTTCTGTCTGAATATTATTTCTGCAATTAAGCCAGACAGTTGCTTCTTTGCCACCCTTCATGTGTATGAAAAAAACAGCCAGAAATACCATCCCTCTCGCAAGTCCAGCATCATACAGTGGGAAAAACAATTGGAGGAAGATTTCCAGAAGCTCAGGAATGAAATATGTTCTGCTGCCCTCCCACAGAAGCAAATCTAAAGTCTACGCACCACTTACAAGCTGTGGTGGATTGTTACTAACACAGAGTGATTTTATGTTTGTTTCTTTCTTTTTGATAGAATTGCAAAAGTGCCCTGAGAAAATACAGTGAAAGGACTAATAGACTGTAAACAATAAGCTGTAGGAAAATGTATTTTGAGGGAGGAGATTCTGGAAGATTGCACATCTCTTTGGTATGCAACCCTACTTGACGTCACGGGAGCGTGCTGTGGGTGATTTCCTCGCACTGGGGAACTTCTCGGGAAGACACGTTCCACCAACCATGGTTTCATGAGCAGAGCTGCCGTGGGTTTACTTGTCACCCCAATACGTGCAGCCTGCCTGTGGGGCTTCCCATGATGCCCAACACACACACTGGAGGCCCCAGCGCTGGTCGTGCCCCCTGAACGCTCCTGTCACAACTCCTAACCGTGTTGTGAGGGAACTTTCTCTTTCCCTCTTTCCCTCCCTCCCTCCCCCCCTAGGCACAGCAACAGCAACCCTCAGGGACCATTTTTTAATTTTTTTTTTCCTTACAATCAGGTTAAAACAGCAACACCACACACTCTTACACACTCAATCACTCTCCACCCTGCCCCCCCCCCCCCATACACACAGGCCCTGGGCGAGCCCAAGCGGCGGCGGTCGGCAGGGGCGCTCTCTGCCCGTGCAGCCGCTCGGAGGCCGGGCGGCGGCCGCCTCCTCCCGCCTCTCCCCCCCGTCCCTCCAGAGCCCTTGATGTCGTCCGGAAGCGGCGGGCGGCGCTGTGGGGGCGGACAATAGCGGGGCGCCGGCAACGGGCGGGCGGTGGCGACCGAGTTTAGTCGTGAGGTAGGCTGGGCTGAGCTGAGCTGGGACGCGGGGCTGCGAGCTTGGGGCTCGCTCCGTGGAGGTCCGGCCCCGTCGCGGCCGCGCCCCGCGGAAGAAACTTGTCCGGGACGCTGCTTCCCGGGCGGGTTGTGCTGGAGCGCGTGGCGGCCGTTGGTCGCGCGGTAGCCGTTATTAACGGCTCGCGTGTCGCCCCCCTCAGGGTCAGGATGAACGAGGAGCAGTTCGTCAGCATCGACCTGGACGATGACAACGTGTGCAGCGTCTGCAAGCTGGGCACTGAGAGGGAGACGCTGTCCTTCTGCCACGTCTGCTTCGAGCTCAACATCGAAGGTAACGGTTGGTGCTGTACGGGGCTCTCTGGGGCTGCGCAGCCCGACTAAAGCTCGTGGTGGGGAGACCGCCGTGTTCAGAAGTTGTCGTGCTGGGCCAGCCGGTTCGTTAGGTTTCCAGCCGGCGTGGTTTTTCTAGGCTTTCTAACAGCACCTGTTCCCGTTGGGTGTGAAGGTGTGCTTGCGTGTCACCAGCCTCTGCAGCCTTGCGGTGTGTTACCTTCTGGTGCTGAGCCCCGGGGTCCGTCCGATGGAAAGAAGCACGTGTGCTGACTTTACTCAAAAGCTTTTGCTCGATGATCAGAGGGGGTTATATATAAAACTAACACTGCAAATTTCAAAACAAAGTTGTTCTTAGAAGCAGATCAGTGTTTTATTTTAAGTAGAAATAATCAGAGGTCTGTTTCGTGCTTTCATGAGGTGGTAATACGTGCAGCGTGATAAAAGACTGGATTCATAGTCGAACCTCCTTAAAATTTACAAACTGTAAAGGAGGAGTTTTGGCTCTTTTTAAAAGACTGATCTTGTAAGCGTTGTAGCTGGCCTCCAGAACAGTATGGATTGAGTAAAACTTGTATGCTTCTAGAGCATGAAGCCTCATTTTCCTAACAAATTTACCTATCTTGCTCCTTGTCTTCATGTCTGAAGTAGGTGTTGGGCATGAATGAACAGATTAGAACAGAGACTTCTTGGTTTTAAGTCAAACAAGGTATCTTTTTTTCTTCTAATGCATAAACATTGTCTCTTTTTTTGGACAACAAAGTAAGCTGTTTCTCCTTAAGTGGTGTTTGCCAGTTCTGTATGTGTGTGTGCCTACCTACTCTAAACTGGTATTAGACAATTAAATGTGAATATCTTAAAGCAATAATGTGAATAGTCTCATTTCTTGATGACAGATAATAGGATTTGGTTTCTTTGATATATGTGAGAGTACACTGAAAGTCTGATCTAGTCTTTTTGAGGGGGAGTGCTGTGAGATAATACGCACCATGCCCAGTGAGCGGTCTGGTTGCTTATTTTGAAACACAGAAGCATAAGACTGTCTTGAACACAGGGGACTGTAAGCTTTGTGTTCAATACAGTGCTTCTATTGTGCATCTTACTTTGAGTGTATGCATAAGTAATAGAATTTTGTTCTCACCTCACAGAAACCTGAAAAAGGTATTGGCAAAGTGGAATTTCTTTCAAATATGGACCCTGTACTTTTTTTTTTTAATTAAAAAGTTGGGGTTTTAATTAAAAAGTCTTTAAGGCGTTTACTAGTAGAGGTGATATATATTTTAATCTGAACAATGTTTTCATGCTTGAGTAGTAATCTTCCTGCTTTTGTTTAGAAGAGACATGCTTGTATATCTGCACTTTATCATATAAAACTCAGAGCAGCTGTCTAACCTAAACCAAGATGTCACTATGCTTTAATTTCCTTCCTGTTTTCAAATGATAGGTTTGCAGCAGAGTTAGGACGCTTCTTTCTCTAGATGCTTTAATTAGAAAAAAATGTGTTGTCATTATTAGAATTAAGTAAACCAGTTACATTCAGAATCTATTTTTGTAGTGGAAGTGGTGAAATAAATAAAACAGAGTGCATTAAACAAATTGCTGGTGGTTATTTGTGCTCTGTTTGAAAAGATGTGGACTTGTCAAAGCTCCTTGTAATGGATATTACTTTACAAAATGGTTGTGTTTTTTAGCTGGAACCATGTTATATTTATTTTCCAGAATTCAAATAGACTTGGTAATAGCGAAGACGTAGTCTGTGCAGCAGTATACTCTGCATAATTTCCCAGATTTTTGCTTTTTTTAAAAAAAAAAAAAGACAATTTGAACAGAATAGTGATGAAAGCTCACCTGAAATTGAGGCCATTAGGTTCTGAATTCATTATTTTGCATAGTTAAAGAAAAGTATTAATATCTTGGTCGTTGCAGCATCAAAATACTTCAATTTCTGATATTCTGTCTTATGTGCCCTTTTTTGAAAAGATGTACTGTTACTTTTATAGGGAGAGGAGGCTTAAGATCAGCAGAGGTTGTGTAAATGACTTTAGAAAGGATCTTTAAAAAAATTTTTAGCTGAACCACTGCATGAGCCAGTTCTTTACTGTATCCAAGGTCACATTCCTCCTAATTCTGACACATCTGTTACATTAATCTCCTGTATTTTTCTGTAACAAAGACAATGATTTATATGTATCTGGAAGAGCAATCTTTTGAGAGCCCTGGGTAGGGAATGAAACAGATAATTCACAGTAACTTTGAGTGGTATACTGTATGTTTTCATATCCCCTTGCTGCTTATATTCCAACAAACTTCACATAACTTGTTGCGCAGAATCAACTGTAAGTTGTGTCAACTCTGTAAACGTGCTATCTATCCCACATAAAAATAAGTGTCAGTCTTGCTAATACTTTTTATTTGAAATCATATTTAAAAATCCAGGAAATTAAAACACACACTTCAGGTATGTTTTTAACTGATTCAGGAAGTGAAACAGGCTGTTTCACATTCCTGCAACAGCTAGGACACTGCTTAAGGATCGCTTCTTTTTCGTACTGGTGTGCATCAAAGGATCTTGCAGGAGTTGAAGTATTCCTGCTGTTTGCAGCAGCCTGTGGTAACTTCTGTGTATGAAATTCTGGAAGTAGTTACCCCAATTTCCTTGTTCAAAAGGATTTAGTATTCTAGTGCTTTAATGAAACCAATGAGGAAAAAACTTTTTTCCCTGCCTGCTGGCATCTGGTTCCATAAACCTGTCTGTGGTAAATCCAGGCACATAAAATGAACCTAAGCCAAAACTTAGCTGCCTGAATCCCATCCGAAGCAAACTTTCTCAAAGGTATGTAAACAAAGTATATTGTACAATAAATTGCACTAAGTCTCCAAAACAGAAAATGTAGTACATAGCTGCACATTATAGATAACTACTGGTATAAATTCTTTGTGGTTTTGCACATCTGTGAGTAAAAGTTGTAAAAGTTTGTGTGTAGATGGTGATGTCCTTGATTGTCCTGGTTAAGTAAGATGAGTATTTAGAAAAAAATCTGAGAACACCCCAGTGTGTAATGACTAAACAGGCTTCCTCCTGGATTGGTACTGTGATATGTCTCAGCCTTTACTTTCCTGATGCTTTATGGTTTTTGTAACCTTTATTATGGTTGGGCAATAGCTTAGTAATGATGCATAATTGAAATAAGCATACAAGTTCTTTTTCCAGTCCTTTTATATAGACCCCTGTACAGAAAGTTTTGTCTGTGGTCTACATTAGCTAAGTAATCGTTAAGTTACTGAACAAGGAAAGCTAGTTATGTTGCCATGAAAATTTGGGGTTTTGATCAGAAATATTGTCTCTGTAATAAATTGTTTTTGAATACTAGGTTTATAATGCTTAAATGAAATAAAATGATAGCTTAGCCTAAGGCCTGGTGGTTCTTATAAACAGAATAAACAAAGCCAAGATGCAGTTTAAACTGTCTCCTATTACATGTCATCAACTTTTCTTGCGGAATAGGGAGAGATTGCTGTAGAGGAGAGTTTAGCAATGCTTTTGCTGTTCTTCAGTCTAAGGGGGTGGTGGGAGGACACAAAAGGACAGTGTTTCTGTCTGTTGTTCTTGCCTTTTCAGCTCATTTATTTTGAGGATTCATGCTCAGGGAAACTGAATGGATTAAAGTACGTGTAAATATCTCATTTATTCCCAAACCAGCCAAAAGGATGGTTACCAGGTGACTTAGCACGTTAGGATTACTTGGACTTTAAGATACACAAAGCCAGTGCTCTGGGAAACAAAGCTGGTTCTGTACAGCAGTTTTAAAGTTGTAGATAGAATTTAGAATATACAGAAGGTGTGGGTCTGCTGGAATTAGATGTTGGCTTCTGTATGCCCTGTACAGGCAAAGTGAATGACAGGGATTGTTGTGTATTGTTTTGTCTTTCTGTGCAACAGTAGTAATCAACCATTGAAACAGGAAATGGTTTAAATTCATGTGTAAGTAGATTGCATAAGCCAGGAAATGATGTTGTATCTCACTTTGAGACCAGTTTCTTCTCAAGAACCATTTCATTGTAGCATGTGAAAGTGATTAAGTGGGCCATGATAGTAAATATATAATGCTAACAATAGATCTGAAGTTAGAACTGGAGACTGAATTATGGTGGTGAAAGTACACACACATACTTAGTTCTTGTGTTTGTATATACTTATAAACAAAAACACCTGGTAATGGTGTCCCTACAATCTGCTTTGAGATGCCAATTGCAGGAGTTTCTGTTTCCAGGTTTCCACATGACAATACTTGTTTGTGCTGTGCTCCTCCTGCTAGAAGAATGTAGCCATCTAGTCCACATTTCGCTGAGCATGGAGAAGTGGCTGGAGTGCTGGGCAGTCGTGCTGCCTGCGGGGCTACTTGGGGTTCTATAGATACCTCCACATGATAACATGTTGTGCAACACAGATGTGTCCCTCATTGATGGTCTCTCTGTGGTCCTCTGAACAATGTTTGGGGAAATCCCAGCTTTGGAAGCTTAATACCTGAATGTGTTTGTGCAGACACTGCGCTCGGCTCTGAAAATTTCAAAGTTTGTAATAATCACAGTTTAGCTTTCATTATTTGTCATAAATGGTATATTTATCTTATCCTGTTTTATGCTATCATGTCATAAGGTAGAATTGTTTAAAAAGTGTCAGTTTGGGGTTTGTAAGAGAAATGAAACTATAAGGGATGGGAAAAATCTTTGAGATTATTGTTATGTACTGTTTTGCTTATCTGTTGCTGCTGACTATGATAACATATGGAGAATACTAACTGACAAGCAAACTGGCTTGCTTCCTTTTGTGTTTAGAGGTGAAAAACAGCTGAATTGTAAATGACAGGAGTTGAAACCAAAATCTATATTGCAGGCCTTCTAACATGAAAGAGGATGTGGGGAGTAGATAACCCAGTAGTTACACTGATTAATGTTAAGTATAGTTACGTTTCCATGATCCTTTAAAGTGTGGAGAGACTCTCAGCATTTTAAGCAATTTCAGCATAAGATTTAGTGCATTCTAGTCTGAAGATTGAGGCAAAGGTGCTATAAACGAATTCATCTTAGCTTTTTTGTATGTTAAGGTCTATAAAATCTTGTGTAATATCCTCATTCTTTGTTCTCAGTGTTCATCTTTGAAAAATGTTTTTTGTTCTTAAAAGTTGCAAGTACTCAAAATTCACATTTTTTTCCCCCTCTTATGCTGTATGGAAGAATATCTTACTGAAATAAATTAGGTTATAAGATGTAGCTGAGAGGATTGGAAACTGCAGTCTTACTTTCATTCTGTTCTAAAATGCGTCTTTTTATGCTAATAATAGAACTTGTTATTCTGGCAACAAAAACTAGAAATTTTCATTATCTTTGTCCTTTAGGGTAGATGGATGAAAACTTGTTTTAAGGTAGCATTTGCGGTCCAGGGGCATGACTCACTTCTGCAACTTGAAAGGACTTGTGGAACTAGCTGCAGCTTCTAGTAAACCTCTTAGCTATGAGTTCAAGTTCAAACATAGCTGGAGATGCTGTTCTTAATCCTCTGAGTGCCATATATGTACTGCTGAGTAAATAGAGCTGTGTGACTAGTTCTAAAACTACATTTTTGAACTCTAACTTAGTGAAGTTTGTACATGCAAGCAAGTAATTTGAGCAGATAATGTTACTTACCCTGGCATCATCCTAAATGCAGAAATACTGTCTCGTGGTTTATATTCTCTTCTAGGTCAGCTTAGTAGATTTCTCTTATGAAGTGAGGCATCTCTGATGGTTTCTGTAGTAAAGTTTTCAGCAGAATGCATCAGCTCATCTCATATGGTAAAAAAATCTCTTCTTAGATAGTAGCTTATAGGGAATGTGAATTTTTTGAAAATATGCTTAAAGGCTCAGTTGAATTTATGTTGTCCTAGATAGGATGTTTGCTATGTGGCAAAGTACATGTAAGTTGATAGAAATGTAATGGGAGGTTTTGAGTATACACTTGATGAATGAGGAACACTGGCTTTATCAAACAAAAGTTAAGAGAGAATTTTAATTTATGAAAAAGATAATATCTAGTCATTACCGTTTGTCTGCTTTTGGAATTCAATGAATGGCTCTGGCATTTTTCCTACGAGCTAATCTAACAAATCAGAAGATTTAACTGAAACTGCATGCATACACTTGAAAATAGCATTCTGCTTTAAGTCCTGTGAGGCAGATGTATTGGAGATGTCTGTAATGGCCCCATTTTTCAGTGTTGGCAAATTTTACAACTGAAGAATAGCATGTTTCCCCGTCCCGTCATTTAAATATGAGAGTGACTTGCTGTCACAGTTCACCATGAGATGGTTTTATTTAATGTATTTTGAAGAGGTTTTGGGGCAAGAGCCCTCCTCTTAGACCATCTGAATGATCTGACTAGTGGATGGACGCAAACATTTATGTCCATCAAGCAACGTCTTGGGAAGCATTTCCTTCCGTGTCGCATGTCCCAGTCCTGCACACGAGATACAATCAAAATTGAGCTTATCTGATCTTAATGTTTTCAATGGAGATAAGCGGTTGTTCAGGGGCTGTTTCAGAGGCCAGTAAAAGCATTGGTGTTTCAAGAGCAGTACTGTGTAGTCACAGCTGGGGAGAGCAGTAACTGAAATGTTTCAGGAAGTCAAAGTCAGTGCATACTGTGAAAATCCACAGAACTGACTGATAGACAGTAGTCATACATCCACACGGTGATATTACTTGTTGTGAAGTACAGAGGTCTTACTTTGTTTTATTTGTCTCTGTGTTCATAGTGTTAAATAAAGTAGTTTGTTCTCTAAAACTGAATAATCTTTGTGTCATTTAATCCATGTCATCTTACCAGGTGGTAGATTTTTCTGAAGTGGTGATGAAGAAAAATACAGAGTATTACTTCTTACCAAAAAGAAATAAGCATCTTTTCTGCCTCATAAAGCTGATGATATTGCCCTGAATAGAAGGACTTATGTCAAAGGAGAGTACTCTTAGTTACTGTAATTCTGGTAGGTTATTGCTAGTTTGTGCTGGCACAACAGCTGCTATGAATCCTTAGATCTTGGGATAAAATTCTAAAATGGTAGTGGAAGATGTTAAGCACATCCTCTATAAGGGAAGGGACTGTCACCTTAGTACAGTAGAGATAATGTTTTTTGTGTATGTTTGTTAACATAGAAATTCACACCAGGTTTGTGAAAGCTGAATCAATTCTGTCAGCCTAAAGACCACTTCCAAACCACTTTTGTGTGTTTTCCATTCCTTATTTTATTGAAGAGTATATAGATAGAACTCTAGGGTAGGGTAAGAGAAGGGGGTGATTGTAAATTCTGATGTGGGATACGTTTTTTATTCTTGTAGATTGGAAGCTTTTGTAATAACTGGCCCTATGTTCAGCAATATTGCAGTTATGGCTAGTATCCTGTGGCTTATAAATAGCAAAACTTAAACTTTTGAAGGAATGTTTTTTTCTTCGGTAATAGGTGTGCCTGAAATTAGTGACTGTTACTACTTCATTCTGAAAAGTTCATTTCTTTGAGCAGCATGCCTCTGGAGTGGGAAAGTTAATGACGCTCAAAACTCTTCTGGAAGATAAATTCAGCAGTAAGAAAGACTGTTAAATTGCTTTAAGTTCATGTCAGAGATAAAAATCAGATGGGGCTTCGTAAAGCCATGCTGCACTTGCTCTTGTTCTGTATGACTGATAATTGTGTGTTTTCTATTTTGAGTAGTCTTACACCCTCTGGGAAAGAAGAGGTCATGCCTGGAAAATGGTTCAATTAAAGAATGCTGAGACTTTCAGGGGTGTTTTTTTTTTCTTCCTGTTGTTGTTTTATTCATACAATAGTCTTCTATCTCACTGAAAGCCAGATTCACAGCAATAGGGAACTGTTTAACATCTGCAGTGAGGGTGAAGTGTGTGAGCCTTGGAACCTGATCTGTGTCCCTTAGCCAGCTGTATTTCTACTCTAGGATTTCCTATACGCTTTCTAGTAGAATTTACTGGGTTTGGCAGTGTCTAATCCAGGCTGGGATTCTCTGCTTTTGTCTTCTGAAGGGTCAACCTCTGAATTAACGTATTTGGAGTGTTGTATTAAAAAATTATCAGGATAGGGCTTCTTAGACCAATACATGAAAATTATGTGTAGTGCACATAATTTGTTTAAATGTGTGTTTCATATCTGAATTTATTTTCCAGAACACTTACAGAGAAGCTTTTGATACTCCTATATCATTAGCAGCCCAGTAAGATATTTTAAGACTATAGCGCTCACATGTATTTGGCTTCAAAAATTTTATATGGGAGCTCAAGGTTGTTACCTGTGCTTGACTATGAGTGTGTATGCAGTTTTGTGTACTTGATATCCAATTTTTAAAAATATCTAGTATTCTTTTAGAATTTTTTTCATTGTACTTCTGTTTCTTATTTGCCTTTCTGCTGCTTTGTAAAAAGAATATATCTTAGTCTGTCAATCAGTTATTAGTAATTACTAGTTTATTTTCAAACATCTCCCATTCAGTGTGTAAATCTTAATGCCCCAAAATCAAAGAAAGCATTTTAAAAGAACAACATTTATAAATTTGTTTGCTCTAATGCTGGTTAGAACTTGTTTCAGGACAAGTGATGTGTTATTCTAATAGAAATAAAAACCAGAAAGCTCAGATGTTTTTTTTAGAATTATTTTAAGTGAAGCTGTAGTATTCTGGGATTTGTTTTGTGTTTCTTTTGTGATTGCCTCAGAAGTGATAGTGTGTATACATGAGGAAGCGTAGCCTGACCTGCTTCTATAGCCATGCCAGACAGAGGAGCTAAATGCAAGAGGCCATGTCTCAGGAGCTAGTGCTGGGAGTATTTCACTGAATTTGCAAGACTCTGTTCTTGTATTTTTAATAAAAAAGGGGAGGGTGTTGTAGTTCCTCCCCCAGTTTTGGGGGGATAGTGGCCTGGGAGAAGGGAAGAAGTAAAGCAGATGGTAGAACCTGTTAAGAGCCAGGATCTAAATCAGTCCAGGTAAAACTGTGTTTGCCCCAGACATCCTTAACTGTGCTTTTTGTGGTTCCCTTCTGTCTTTTTCACCAAATCTTCAGGTATTTACTTTAGATGGGATTTCTCCATCCTATCACTAGAAGACGTTGGCTTCTCGTTCATCTTAGAATGAAATTGTGAGGTGGATTCTTGAGAGCTACTGTATGGAAAATTGTAAAAGACTTTTTTCCTTCCAATCTGTTGAAGTTTTCTGTAAGTTTAAAACATACCAAAAAAAAAAGTATGAAGAATCACTTGGGTAAAGCAAAGAGTATTGAACAAATTATATTTAGTTTTTGTAGGGTTCGAAATGTGACTGTCTTAAAACTTCAATTGACACTGTTTTCTGTTTCTTAGTGGCTTAATGATTTAAATGATACTACCTGAGTTAAACAGACTTGCATAATCATACTGATAAGCTCTTAAGATAAATGACTTGCCTTTCCTTGTTTTCACTATAAATGTTTTGTTATTTTGTTTTTGTGGCTATTACTTTAAAGTCTCTGGAGAGAGAGAAAAAAATAGTCATTGCAAGCAGCTGAATTGTTTAAGAAAAGTTAGTGGATTAGTGGATGTTTATTTGCTGAAAGAGGTTGAAAGATTTTTGAGGTGCTGGGTGAGAATCTTGACTTCATAGCTATGGAGATGACACCTGTACTTTGCTTCCTTCTTGAAGACTGCCTCTGGCTATGATTTTTTTTGTTTGTTTGTTTGCTTCAATACTTAGTTCCTGGACAGAAGGAATATCTGTTTTCATTACTTTATCCTTATCCTCTGCTGCTGAGCACAAAATAAATTCCACTCTCGTCATCTTTCATTGTACACTCTTGTCATTCTGACCTATAAATTGCATGTACACTCTTAGGAACGTGGCCAGAACAGTAACATTCCTAAGTTTCACGGATGTCTACAGAGTAGAAAATGAAGAAAAATTGTAATGGCTCATCTCCATGTTTTAACTCTCAAATATGGAACATCAGTTACCAGCATGTGAGAGATTCAAAATAAAGTGCTTGGATTTGTTTTCAGGACTTTAATATTAAGAATCTTAACTTTGTTGACTTCAGTAAGCATTGGGCATTTTCAACTAGTGGTTCTCAAAAATGCTTTCTGTTGTTTGTAATCAGGGATGTAATTGTGTTACATAATTTTTTTGTTCGTATTGGAAACCTCCTGGGTAGTGTACTGAGTGAGATAAGCCAGACTGCTCAGTATTCTGAACTCAGATACTGAATCTAATGCATAGGTAAATCTGAACAAAAATAAGTATCCACTGAAGTTGCAGAAAGTTATTTTGTAGTGGAGTACTATTCACTTTATGAAATAGTAATTTATCATGCCATCTGTCTTAACAACTGTTGATCTTCACAGAGTGTGTTCCTTTTTAACATGTCAGTCACTATCAATTACTTTGAGGTTTGAGTAAATTACCTGCTGTAGCTATTTGAATACTCTTTGAAGGAGGACAAGAAAAGAGGATGTGATAAATGCCTGAGTCCCAAATAGGATTAAAATTAAAGTTTGTAATTTATTAAGCGAATAGAGGCAAGCAAACAGTGCTGGTGCACCAGGAGTCTCTGCTCCACCAAGATGCACACCTGTTACATCAGGAGGCTGATTTTTATGCTCCTAGACTAATACATATTCATCACTATTCCTGGAAAAGGCAGGGTTATTATAATTAGTTCCCAGAATCCAAACCCTCGCCGGACGCATGCGTATTAGTCTCTGGTGGACTTTCTGGGGGTCTCTTGTGCTGAAGGCTCGTAGTCTTCCTCCCAGGCTTTGTCCTTCAGTCGTCCTTCAACTCCCCCTTTCTCCTTATTTGGTGGCTCCCTTTGCCAGACATCAGAAGCTTGGGCAGCATCTTATGCAGAAGTCAGTAGTTACCAAAAAAAACTCCTTGCTCCTGTTATCTCCCAGACTCAAGTCTCAGTGTTCGTCCTTCAAGCCCTCTATTTACACGAATTGCTAGACTCTTATTTTGCACAGTACAAGAACTATGTACACTAATCACTCTGTTTTTCTTAGATAGAAAGTTACATTTCATCATGCTGTCCTAGCATTGTTTCATACACGACACGAATCAAATGGACACATTTCACAGAGGAGAACAAGCATCTATGTTACATGGAATTAATTTCAAGGCAGTTTAATGTTGGCAAACATTAACAGTGCTAGAACTCAATTCTCAAGCTAGGCTACAGGCTTGTACTAATGCAAAATAATAAACTGTGACCAAAGTCTCAATTACGCTTCAGCACTCGACACAAACCTGGACACTGCAGTGTCTCTGAACCAGATGGCTCAAAATATTATGCATAGAAGATGAGTGCATGAATGGCTGTTATCAGAATGCTCTTCAGTAATGTTCAGTGGAAATGTGTGATACATAGTTAGAATTACAAATTATAAATGTCTGCATAGCTTTCATCCACTATGTATGCGTCTGGCAGCTTGCTTCATCTGTTATCACATAAGAGGCACATGGAGGTAACCTGTGAGTACCAAGTCCTGCACTAGAGATTACTAGTGTGAAGGATTTGAGACTGGGTGGGATTTCAGATCGTTTATCATCATGTACCAGGTTTACTTCAATTATGGACTGTTAATATGAAAGCATCACTTAATATTTTATTGGTTGCTTGCGAATAAAGGTTTTGAAAAATTAGTTTGAATAAACAGTAAGTGAGCTCTGTTTTACTGTCTTTACAGGAGTACCAAAGTCGGATCTTCTACATACAAGATCTTTAAGGGGCCACAGAGACTGCTTTGAAAAATTCCACTTAATAGCAAATCAAGACTGTCCGCGGTCAAAGCTCTCTAAAAGTACATATGCAGAAGTAAAAAATATTTTGAGCAAAAAAATTAACTGGATCATACAGTATGCACAAAACAAGGATTTAGACTCTGATACTGAAAGCTCAAAACGATCCCAACACCCGTTTTTTAACTTCAGACATCAGACTGATAGAAAATTACTCCCACAGTTTGACTCCCCAGTACCTAGATATTCTGCAAAATGGATAGATGGAAGTTCCGGAAACATCTCAAGCTGCTCACAAAGTCTTTTAGAACAAAGAGAATCCTCTGATTTCAGACTTGGTATGTTACAAGAAACAGGTGCTACATTCTGCTGCAACAGTGTTCTGTGGTCTAATCACAGCCAAGCCCAGAAACCTGAAAAAGCTGAAAGTGATTCACGCACTGGTATTCCTCATCACAGGCATCCTCATTACAGCAGGGAAGAATGTAAGTATATATCTATTTACATGCATTCTCACAGGCAGGCAGCACCTTCTGAAATCTTTTGACCTCTATATGTTACCACAGGGCAGTAATTCACAGCCAGAAATGCATCTTTTAACAGTTTGGGATTACTGTACAATCTGTAGGAAAATGTGGTTATGTAGTTAAGTAGATAGTTTTTGTGGGTGGAGGGATTTTTTTGTTATTTTTGTTTTTTTAACTTTCCTGATAGTTATATACCAAAGCGATACACGGCCTGTCTAATTTATGTTTTAAAGATACAGTTGACTGCAGTCAGTCTTTATTACATCAGTCATGACAGTCACACTCTTGCTTGTGCAGACTATTAAACTCCTGAAAGCAGCCATATTGTTGAACATCAATAGTGTCTTGAGCTACCTTTTGGACAGCTGCCCTAAACAATAAAGGAAACTTGAGGTAAAGTAGCAGAGCAAACTTGTGAAGCAACATACAGAATTAAACATTCTTAATAGCAGCAGAGTCTCCATGTACACTTCTAGATATTTTTTTTTTCTGCTTGTTGTGCATAAGAAAAGTTTTCCTCTTATTTCAGAAGAAGGTCACTGGAAGAGTATTCAGACATACATCTAGGTTACTGTAGTCTTTGGAATCAAGTTACATAAGATGTGTCAAGTGCAAGTTCCTAGAGATCTGTGCCTTGATGCTTTTAGAACAGTTCTTGGTCCTAAACTAGGATACATTGACTCTTACTTTTGTAAATGAGGGGAGTAATCAGAGTGTGTTTCTGAATTTCAAAAGACCTGAGAAGCAAGATGATAAAGCTAGCAAAATGTTCAGTGGAAAATTTAAATAATAGAAAAAAGGCAACAATAGAATTTGGAATGGCAGAAGAAAGTGAGAGAAAGGGGTGCTGTAAAATTTGGAATTGGTTTCTTTAGACTCCTGTTTTTAATAAACTAACAGAACTTGTCCTTGTAAAGTTTGGTTATTTGTCATTCTTTACAAAACAATTTTAACTGCTGTATGATGTTTGACCACCTGTCCTCTGGAGTTATAAATTGGAATTAAATAAATCAGGACAACATTTAACGGAGGAATTATGAAAGCTTGACCTGGTTTATGGAGTTATCTAACTGAAGTTAGTCACTTTGAATTTATCTCTCTGATCTCAGGACAGAGGAATATAAAACTCTTTTTGAGTACAATAACATTTTTTTTCCTATCTGCTATGACTGCATCATGTACTTTTAAGGCATTTCTGTTTTGTGTTTTAAGTTATTAATTTTAACATTATTTATCTTTTCTATCTTGTAAGATATTCATTTGGAAACTTTGTGCTTATGTAAAGTTTACATTAGAGAAAAATCTAGTAGGGCCTTTCTATGTCAAAAGTAAGGTCCAGTCTTATTGCAGCACTAGCACTTAACAGCATAACATCTATTTAAAAAAATGTTGCTAATGTAACTAAGTATCTTGGTTGATATTTTTACATTTCTTCAGCTGTGCATAGAAAAACTTATTTAAATTTAGTATTCTATTCCTGTATCAGAATTAGGTGACATAACACAGACTTGTCTTGATAAATTCAAAGAGGGGGCAAATGTGTGAACCTGCCTACCTGCTGCAGCTAATGAAATGTTGATGAAAATAATGAAATAGAAAGTGACTTCCTACCACTGCGTATAGAAAGAAGGAATGGCTTACTGATTTTTTTGTTGTTGTTCCTTTTAAATTATTAATTACCATATTAAAACTGATCAGACCTTTCATGGGGCTTAAAAGGTGTTAACTTAAAAGTATGGTGGTTTGTGAGAAAATCTGTTCTATTGAGCTGAAGGTTAGGAGAAGCACTGCTGTAATCAGCTGTTGGAGGAGACAAGTAGATCTGTTCCTCTGTGAAGTGGCCTTATGTCTTGAGCAGCTATAAGCAGGCTATCTCAGCTGTTGACAACTTCTTTAGTTCAGCAATAAGAAGAGAAAGTTAATAACCCATAATTGCAAGATGTGAGAAAGATTGGAAGAGAAAGCCTAGCATAACAGGATAGTCTTTTAGGTAAATAAAAATCAGCCTCATCAGAACTTATGTTTTAAAATTAACAATACAGAAACTTCTGGCATTAAAAAATCCCTGAACAAAAGCTGTGTGATTACAGTATGATCCCCTGAGGTGTGCAGTGAGTTTTGCTAAGCTGCAGCAATCAGGGGCAGGATTTACAAGGTCTTAAAGTTTGTTTCCCCCTGTAACCTCCTGTGGTGGCTAGGCTTGTCAGTTTTTACCATCCTGCCCTGGGGCATTTCAGCAGTAGATGTGGCACCAAGCTCTGCCCACCACACCTGTGTTGAGGAAGGAGGCCTCTGCTTCCTTGCTTGCTACTGTTGATTCAGATCTGTGTAGAATACTTTCAAAATTCCCTCCTTTGAGGTTTAATATGCATTTTCTCTGAGGATGAGCAGTGTGCATGTCTTAGAATAGTCTTATATATAGGAGGAGTTTTGAATGATGCAGAGGGTCTTTTAGTTCTCACTAGGAATGTAACAGAAGAAAGTGAGAAGTAAGCTTTTTACAGGTTGGTCTTTGCTTGTATCAAACCAAGATTTTTTTCATTGTTTATCACAGAGTTACTGCATGGAAACTGTTTACAGCATTTCTATATGCGTAAGACACAAAACTTTATAGATCACAGATATAGCTCCATGCTAAAAAGTCTGTTCAGAAGCAATTTTCTAAGGGCTTGCAAATGTAGCAGGACTCTCTTCAGTACTGTCCACTTGCCTGCAATTAAACAGATGTACTTGCAGGAGTAGCACTGTGGAAAACATATTTTGCTGTCAGAACTTAAGTCCAGGAAGTGTTAAAAGGGGACAAGCAATTCTGATTCTAGACAAAGGTATTCTGAGTGCTTGAGCTTGCATCTTCTTGATGCCAAGGAAGGGGCTTTCCTATGGAATAGATACTTGTCTACGTCAGCCTAAGAGAATTTTCAAATTTTCCAAAATTGCTAATAAACAGTGTGGCCTCTAATTTACTGTCACACACCTGCTGATCATTTGAAAGCAAATAAAAACAGTTTGATAAAATGGCAATCTGTTTAGAAGTGCTTATGTTACTTTGGTGGAAGTGATAATGTGTTTTGGTTTTTTTCTTACAGTGAATACGATGACTCCTGGAGAGTTAAAGCAACTTAATGAAAAACTTCTCAAGCAAATTCAGGGTGAGAATTTTTCAGTACTCTTTGTTTTGCCTTTGTGCTGCTTTGTGGTAAATAAAATCTTGTTTAAAAAGAAGTTGTAATGGCTTTGCTATCAGTTAAGTTTGGAAGTGAGTTTGGAAGTGAGATCTCTTTACATCTAATTCCTACATAAAGCAAAAAGCTTCTGTGTGCTTTTATTATGTAACCTTACTGGGTGAAACAGATTTTACTTAATGTATATTTTTGTTATATATGTATTTTTTGCACTGGATTCAACATCATTTCAAGTTACAAATTGTTGCACCTTGACTTGGGTCACCTAAAACAAAACTGGAGATCTGTTCAGTTTACAATGCGTATACCAACCTGTGCTGGAACTAAACAGTGCTCTTGTGAGTGAGCCACTTATATCTGTGCCTTTTTAATAGTAATGTTCACCATTGTTTGTTATCCCTATAAAAGTAGAGCGACCAAGTGCATTAACCTGATAATGTTCTTGCAGATGTGTTTGAGGAGCTGACACAGCAAGTCCAAGAAAAGGACTCTTTGGCCTCAGAACTGAATGTCCGTCACATTGCTATTGAGCAGCTGCTGAAGAACTACTCCAAATTGCCATGTCTACAAATGGGTCGTGCAGGAATGAAAACAAATGTCCCCATATAATGGGGATACAACTCATGTCCCCAGTATAGCTAACTTTCCCTGATGACTTTGATAACTGCTACACAAATATTTAGAAGCTTTTGGGGAAACCTGGGCAGGTTGCTATTTGCATTCCTAATCCATAAGAAGTCTTATTCCAATTTTTTTTTTTTTTTTTTTTTTTTTTTAAAAAAAAAATAGGCAACTATCATAGGTATTAAAGTCACTGTAATAAGGCTTATTCCCACTCTGGATTTTTTTTTGCCCATAATGACACGTGAGCCTTGAACTGAATTTTGTTTTGTTGATAGTAAAATTGTTTTCTAACAAGGGATGACCTGAAGCCTGTAAATCTGCCTATTTTATACAGAGGGGAAAAAAAATGAGTTTTGATCAGGTCTGATCATGTTACATCCAAGAGAGCTTTAAGGGAAGAACAGTATTAATGAAACACGTTTTCTTATTTATTACGAGCAATATTTTATTATTGAAATTTTATACTAAATATTACTATTTTAGGTACTTTTCCAGATCTCTTTATAAAATGTCTCAATTACTCTGTAATGTTTATGCCTTGTGTATGATTGTTTATCCTTTTTCAGGTCAGTATCTTTCATGATACAATTTAAAAAAAAATATCTTGTTTCCCAAAGAGATTAATTTCACATGTTAATTCACATGAATTTCACATGTGCATCACTTATTTTTATCAAATTTGTAAGTGAAGAATTTAGTTCATGAGTTCATGAGATGTTTAAAAAAAAGAAAAAGCACAGCACTTCTGTTCAAAAAATAATCCATACTTTGGATTTAATACATAAAAGTTGTTTTTGTATGAGTGAAATTTTCAATGCTGAAAGAATGATTTCAAAGAAACTAAATAAATTTGTAATACTACAAAACCGTGTTGTGTTTTCTATAAAGTTGGATCCCAGTGTGATAGTACTTTCATTTTTACATTCTGAAAAATTAGATACTCTTCTGTTTTATAACTTGTATCAGTTAATCATACTGAAAAATTCAAGTTAATCTTTGCTGAAAAGACTGTAGAGTTATATTTGTATAAATGAAAGTTAGAGAGTTACCCTGAAAAAGTCAGGGATGGAGGGGACTTCCCCTAAATGTAATCTTTGTGCTTTCTGACTTTAATGACTTCAAGTGAAAGCAGGGAATGTTTAGCGGGAAGAAAGGTTTAGATTTGGTTTTAACTTTAGCTTAATTTGCACTTTTTTTTTTATTACTTTACCTGACATCTGAACTACATAGGACAGGTTTATTAATTCTTTTCTTATGATGCAGTTCTGGATGGGCCCTCTGAGGGTTTTGGAGCAGCATGAGAGAGGATGCATGAGCAAGGGACTTGAACTTGTCTCTCCCAGTATTTAGTGATGTAGGAGGGGAAAATATGGGTGATGGTGTATTGCTTGCATGCAAAAGTTGTCCTATAAGTAAATGCGTACTAGCTAATCTGTGATTATGGTTGTCAGAGGATGAATTAATCTCCACATTCAAGTCTATTAATACAACACTAAGATAGCTGCAAGTATAATGTGAGAGCAGAAATACCATCGTTGCTTACATCTGTGAAAACAATCATAACACAATCTGAAACAGACTGAATCTAAACATTCCCAGCTGTCTGATTAGACTGTGGTGAGGATTTGAATTTTGATTCACTTGGTAATGAGGGCCTCTGAAGGAATAAATTATACTTCCACTCTTGATGTGTGCTTCTGTAGGAATTAGAAGCATAGCATCCACATAGAGTCCTTCCTACTGTCTTTCAATGTATTTTATTTTTGTTACATTAGATTAGTTTTTTGATGAAATAAAGGTGAGGGGAATTATTTTGTTTTTTAGGGTAGATTATCACAAGGAAGGACAACTTCTAGGGCCCAGAAGCCATGGAAACGCATTTATTGTTTTTATGCTTTGCCCTTGATCTCATTGTGAGTCAGGGGAAGAGGAGAGCAGAATCCCAGCATATGTGCTTAAAAGAAAACCTAACTATATAGCTGCTGCTGCTTCTTAAGCCCAAAGGAAAATGCTGCAGGTTCAGAGGGGTTAGTGTGTGCCTCAGCTGCCTGGCAGCTCTGACCTGGAATTGCTGCTGCGTATCATTTCTCTGTAGCCCCGAAGGAGTTCAAGAAGATAGATGTGGTTGTGCTCATGGGCGTTAGGGTTCAAAATAAAGTGCTGTAACAAAGTGCCCACACCATCACATGCATGGGATTTCTTTCCTCATGACTTCCCTGACTTTCACTGAGAAATCTATCTGGTGTAAATCTTGCATCAAATTTTGAGTTGTTTCAGTATAAGAAATGTAGATCCTTAGGGTATTCAGACATAAGATGCATTTTGAGTGAGTGATAAACAAGCTTCACCTAAGGGGTAAAAAAAGAGTTGTTTGCAAAAGTAGTGTTTGTGGCTATGAACGCCTATCAAATAATAGCTACTGTAAGAGTCTTAGCAGTTAAAAATGTGCTAATTTTTATTTGCATTGGAAACTATTGCTTACTAAAAACAGTAGCAAGAACTGCCTGGAAAATGGTGTACTTTATAAAAAAAAAAAAAAACAAACAAACAAAAAAAAAAAAACTCCATGAAGTGCTCTCCAGAAACAAGCAGAATTGCTACTGATTCCTCCCCAGCCAATTCCTAGTGTTAACGGGCAAAAACAATGTTTGTTTTTGAGGGAGGGAGGGAATGTCTTTTTGTTTCCGTTGTTTTTCCTTTTACAAAGGGATGCATTACCAGTAAAAATGTTCACCGAAACTGAATCTGAAAACCTTTTGTTACTTTATTTGTATTGCAGTGCCTGGAGACCCCAACAATGATAACATAGCTGGATCTAAGGCCCAGTAAGACAGTAATTAAATTCATGCGGAGTCTTGTTTGATCAAAATGAGATCCGTATGAGTAAAAAAAAGAGCAGACCACAAAGTTAGATCCATTTAAAAGCTTAATGTGTTATTTCCATGCAGGATTTTTTTTTTTTTTTTTAGGACCAACTCAGTAATTTCATTATAAAAAACATTGCTCTCCCCCTTTTTCCTTGGTTGAGTTCTCGTGTTGGGCATGATATTCTGTTAGCACCCTGAATGGTAATGCATGCTCTGGTTTCCATGCCAACAAGCCATTTCCAGAAAGTGGGCGGGGGGTTGGGGGCTTGTTGCTGCTTTTTAATTAATCAAACCCTAGGAGCAGAATTGATTTTGTTTTGTTTTTGCTAGAAATATTTCTTCCATATAAAGTTTTCTAGATAATGCAACTGTTCATGTCAAAATTGGAAATGCAAATTACAGATAGCAAATACGTATTAGATTGCAAGGACAATAAAAATGGTTTTGCAGTTGTAAGATTTAGGTTGACTTATACACATTTAAATACTGAGATTTAATTTTGAGGAAAGAGTAATAAAGCAAACATTTTTCATATTAACATGTTGCTTACTTTATTGCTTTTTCCCCACAATTGTTGTTTTTTAAAATGAATAAAATGTTAATTTTCTAGGTTTTACTGACTTTACTGAAGTCAGTGATGTACAGCTGAAGCAACATTAAGGAAATTATTAACTGCATTAAAGCTTTCAAATTAAGTTGGATCATAAGAAAACTTCCACAGGATAGCTCAGGTTTTAAAATGTCTCAAAATCATCATTTTCTAGCTAAAGAAAGAAAGGGGTTAAACTTACAAAGACTAAAAAATGTGTTTTTTTAATAAAAAGTTATTTTTATTGTGTTGTGGGAAGCATCCATCTATTCATTTCTGGTTTGCAGTAATTAAATCCTAGCATCTCCTGGTTCAAGATTTTTAAATGTTGATTTCATAAGAATATGTTACATTAAGAATGGGTATTTCGATAAAAGGAAGTAAGAATGCAGGAAGCAGTAGTTCTCTAGGCAGATTAAATTCTGCAGTAGAGAGGAAGATGTTGCTAAATTACTGTTGTTTGGTAGTGTAATAATAACATGAGTCAATTGTGGATCCCACTGTGAAA
>CM021731.1:104053144-104119771 GCA_011075105.1 Heteronetta atricapilla | reverse complement strand
ATCCATCATTTAATTTATTTCCTATACAGTGCCCATCACCAGAGAATCCTGAAACCTACAAGAAATGTCATGCAGTCACTTGTTTATCTACCATCTGCTTAAAAGTTTATTAAAAGGATTGTTGTCCTCTATTAGAACAAGTTAATTTGCCAGTTGAAAGCACAGTGGTGTAGGTGTTGAATTCTTTTCCATAGGTCTATCCTAAGGTAAACTTTTTTGACACCTCCTTGTGCTTGCCTGTACTGACTTTCTCCAGTACTCAGTGTCAGTTCCATTCCTGCATTGCCATGAAAAGCCTGAGAAACACCAAGTTTTTTCTGTTAGCACAAACCACAAGAAGTTCAAAATTATAACTAACTTCTCAGTGATTGTAATACCTGAACCTAATTTCCCCTTTTCCCCTTCAACATGTAAATTGCCGTCTCCGTAACCCACGATTACCTTCCCCGCCAGCACCCTACCAGCTCTCCACAGGTCCCCAGCAGAATTGCCTAACCCAGGCACAAGCTCAAAACCTCACCACCATGTGAAACAGAGCTGTGTGAAAGTTTGTAGACAGAGGAGAGGTAACATGTAGGGCTGTTGACAAGGTGACACATTGATAGCTAAAGGATTCAAGAGTAAGGCTGGAATGCGAAAAAGTACAAAATCCTGAAGAAAGGAAGAGTGCCAAGTCCACATTGGGTTGGTCAGGTTGGTGGTGCTGGCGACCATCAGTGGCTGTGGTGGATGTGCAGACTCAGCAGTCCCCACGCTCTGCAGCTCTGCTCTACTCCCAGCTCTGCCGTTCCTCCATCCCCACCATGCATGATGCCTAGCTGGTCAGCACAGACTCTTCTTACTGGGGCATCATCATGCTGATGCTGAGCCAAGGAGCTCAGTAAACATATGAGAGAAACAATAAATAATTGCTTTATTCTTTAAGTTGTGTGTATCTCATTTGCAGAGACTCCCTGCATGGCTACAGTTGGCCAAATACACTGACACAAGTAGTAAAAGCTGCCTGCATTTGTACGAAAAACACAGTAAGTTTGCAGGTATCTTGCAGGGATATTATTTCATGCTGGCTGAACCTGAGCTAAGCACGCAGCAAACGTCCTTGATGTCACATATGCATATAAATGCTACAGGTCAAATACTTAAAAAATAATAATAATAAAAGACTGCTATGTACAGGTCATGCAAGTTTGCAGTGAAAGTGATCTCTTACAAAGTTAAAATTTGTGTACAGAGACAAAAATATTCTAATGGTTTAATTTAAAGTTGGCAGTAGATGTGCAGCAAGTGTGCTACTGCTGCATCTGAAAAGCAAAAATCTTGATATTTCATTTGCGTTAGCATACCTACATGCACCTACTCTAGCAGAAACATGCACTTTTTATGCATTCTTTATCTTTTGAAGTTATGTGGTTAAATTTCAACATTATTATTATTATTATTTAGTATTATTAAAAAGAGGGACAAAACAGGCAATACTCCTTCATAGTCTTTGTCTACTGGAAGTGCCTGAAGGGAGATCAGGTTAGGCAGTTTATCATAAGACAAAAAAGAGCCTCCCCCCAAGCTAAAAAAAATGTTTAAACTACATTATTTTCAGGAAGATAGCATTTGGCACTGATGAAAATTGTGTGTTCTTAAAAATCACCTAATATGATAAGACTTATTCAGTTTAGGTGCATCTGTCCTGCCCCAGTAGCTCATGACACCAGAATAAGGTTGCCCAGGGAAGCTGTGGATACCCCATCCTGGAGGTGTTCAAGGCCAGGCTGGATGGGACCTTGAGCAACCTGGTCTGGTGGGAAGTGTCCCTGCCCATGGTGGAGGGCTGGTATCTGGATGGTCTTTAAGGTCCCTTCCAACCCAAGCCATTCTATGGTTCTACAAATATTTGCTAATTTTACTTTAATTTGATAGAAAATTGACAGCTAAAAACATAACAGAAAGCTAAAAATCTCCCCATCTTTACAAGGTTGCATGATTCAGAGAGATTTTTATGAAGCCATCTACAGGTGTTCCACTTAGAAGAAAAAAAATGTCTGCAGGATAAGGTCACACCATAGGATCCACACAGAGAACGTGTTTGCATGTGTGTGCACATATCCCAAGCACAAGGAAAGCTTTGCTCAGTGCTTGGGATATTCCCAAGGAGGAGTCACAAGTCTGTGGGCAAAAAGCCTTCACTCCTTGACCACTGCAAATGTGGTGACATCTTGACATCCTGAGATGTTCCAATGCTCACATGCCCAAGTGCAGTCCAGTCAAGCCAAGACCAACGCACTGCGTTTCTGATCAATTTCCTGCTGCGGGTTGAAGCAGCAGCAGGGCAGCTCCTGCTGGGTTGCTGAGACAACCTTGTGATGCCGCCTTTTCAGAATGCATCAGATCTATATGTCATCATGCCATCACAGGAAGGGGCATTAAGTGGACCAGTGATGCTTCACTTGAGCTGCCCTTTGGCAGCAGCAGAGTCTTTGTTAAACCTGTACAGCTGCCCTTGGCCATCTGTAAGGAATGGCAAAGGAATACCAACTTACCAGGAGGTACGTCCTGCTAAACTCTTATTTTCAGGTTGTCACACACAAGAAACAAGATTAACGAGAAGAGTGCTTAATGCAAAAGAGTGCAAAAGCACCAGGAGAATTTGGACTGCTTTGTAGGATCATCATTTCTCAGCAGGTTTAAAACCTGACAGGACCCAATGATGCCTTTTCCAATTCTTTAAAATGTACTCTGTGTATTAGCATAGCATTTGAAACACACCCTCACTATAGCATTTAGTTTTACTCACAACAACATAATTAATGCAAGTTCCGTCCAAGCCTCAAATATTCCTAGGGTGCTGCATTGACTCCAGATAAAGATGCCTCTGAGTAAAATCCTCAGCAGTAACAAAAAGCCTACCAAGACTGATCCTGGAGCAACTTGTCTGCAAGCCTCTGTTACAAAAATTTCAGAATCTTCATCATCATCTTCATCCATATTTCAGAGGTAGATTGCAATGCTGAGGAACCAAGCAGAAACAGGTTATTGGCTAGAGGTAACTTAAGCAATCTCAGTTGCATGGTACCATCTAAAACATTTTTTTTTTTTTACTTCTCACTTGGCTGCTTTAGTTCATTGATATTAATATGGAGAGGAGTGAGTGCAGGCATCTGCGTAGCTATATTCATAAAATGAAGTATATAAATCGTGTAGCTAAAATTAGGGAATAAGATTTTTTTCTACCTTTTATTTGCAAGTGTTTAAATATTGTACTTTTATGTGTGTTTGGCATGCATGGGAATCAATGTACCTGTTGGTTCTGTGGTCAGTCCAGAACACAGGAGAATTGAATGGCTTCTGGTAAGGATACACAATACCCCTGCATATAGCACATGATTATACTTAGAACAGTAATGTTGTAAAGCATTAACCATTGTATCCCATAAGTGAGGAAATCAGGCTAAAGATTGGATTAGGCAGCTAAGGGCAGCCTAACTTCTTTTGGTTAGTAACACTGGTTTGCTACATATTTTTCAGCAGAATAATAGTTCTAATAATTCCTCATTTTAAGATATATATATATATACATATACATATACATATATATGTATTGCTTCCTGATATAGAAGGAAAAAAAGTATTCTGTGAAGCCAAATACTGGCTTTAAGTGATAGGGCTTCCTTAATCCTGCTAAAGAAAGATGAAATATTGAGAAATACTTTCCCAGTTTTCAACTTTTCAATGCTTTTGCTAGATGTTAATGTGGGATGCACTTTTGAAAAATAGCAATACTTCTGTTTAACTGTAGGTTTGTTTGAAGTGCTATTGCTTGAAGTTCTTTGTGTGGCTAGTCTGGAATGAGGCTTTTGTACAGGTGACAGTATTTAAGGATAGATGGGTCTTTCAGTAGGGAGATAGGTGAAGGAATGTGTAATCAACTTGTCAATGTGCAATATTTTTCTTCTCTCTGCATGATTTAAAGGACTTTGATAAGGAACAGCATCCTCCGTAATGCTGGTGCGGCTGCTGCTCAGAATAAGCTGGACTGTATTCTTTGTCCAAAAGCTCCATCATGCAAACATAGGATGATTTGCTACAGTCTTTTGATAATTACTGCTGCCACCAATGTGCAGCACAAGGTAGTGTGCAGGGCACTGCCAGCTGGCATCTGTGAGTACCGTGACTGCGGATGCTGGGTTAGAGGAAGGGCACGGATCGCTGTGGGGAACTCAACAAATACCCTCTCCTCTTGCTGCTGGTGGGGTCACACTACTGGGCTGAAAGGACCATGCTTTTGTACAGTAGGGTATTTCTGACGTTATTCTCTCTTTCCAGGCAGATTAGTTGGAGCACAGCAATGGCCAAGTAACATACCCATTTGCTGTGGCTGCAGCTACTTGTTTTTCCTTCCCACCCTCCCACACCTAACATCCCCTCCTCCCCTCCCTCCTCCACCTCCCCCCTCCCAAAAAAAAGTATGACTTTTCTCTTTTTTCAAAGACATGCTTGAAAGAAGTCATCTTTGTGGATTCATAGCTACTGGGAGAAAAACAACAACAAAACAACATCCTAAAGCTTTAAAAAGTGCTGAATCCAGTCATAGGAAAGATACACTCACCTACAATATTAACCAGTAGGCAGGTCAAGCTGGTCTCCATTAGCATGCAATCATCCTGTATGTTCTTTTCCCAGCGGCAAATAAACACTTTTTAAAAAATAATAAAAAAATAAATATATATATATAGTATATGTACCTATAAAACATTCATTTACAATAGTTCTGACCAAATTTCCTGGTTCTCAAAAATCATATTTTCTCTGCATAATCAACTCTGGAGAGGCAAAGGAGTAATTTTTGAAGGCACTGTGATGCTATGTATTTGCAAAGCAAAGTAAAGGGAAGCAAAACACTAGGCAAAGATTTGTTTGTTTTTTAAAATATTTTAACAAGATTCCTCACTTCAGTGTCTAACAAGTGATCTTAGATTGAACCTCAGCAGTGGCTGTCAGCACAGATCCCCAGGGAGCATGGGCTGGCCTTCAGCAAACCCATGTCAACGTTTACTGTCTTTGTGGCTAGCTCCACTGTCTTTCCCCTGAGAGGAGTGAGATGAGCAGGACTGGGAGGAAGTCTGGTCTTTTCCAGCCCCCATCCCTCCCACATTAAGCTCTAACTCTCCTGCACTTGAAATAGCTCTGTCTAGACCCATAGACTTCAGCTTGTGAGCAGCAGGCATGCCTGCTCACTCAGCCAAGCCTGTCGTCCCAGAGGAGCCTCTGTCACCTCACGGTGTCTGGCAGCACACCCTGCATGACTGTGGCCTTGCCCGAGGAGGAGGAGGCTGGACACAGAGAAGAGGCCGTACACAGGGCATGTTTTTCTGTTGGGTGAGGGTTGCACCATAACATTCAGACTCTGGACTCAAATACGCCACAGCAGAGCCAAGCAGAAGAGCAGCTGAAGCACTTCGGCTCTTGCACAGAGACATTACGCAGATCTGTCCTGTTGCTCATGAACAATCCCACTTGTTTTCCTTATTGTGGCAAACAGCCATGGTTCACTTATACTCCTTTATGTTTGTACTTGTTAAAATAACAGCATTTACAAAAGAATTTGATTTTTGGCATTCAAGTCAAGGACATTGATCCAACAGCAAAAGCAGACCAGTTATTACTGCCATTGATAGTGTCTTTTAGTGCCAAAAAAATAAAACTGATAGCCAGATGCTTTTGTCTTTTTTCTTATTTCTGCTCCGTTGTATTTGATCACAACAAATCTGTTAATTAACTGCATTTATCAAAATTAAGTGCCTAATGTTTAAATTCAACATTTTAGTTGTGTGTCATGGTTAATGTAATCTCCTTGTTAGTTCTAGCTTTGTATTTATTACCTTAAACTGCATATCATTT
The DNA here is from genome assembly GCA_011075105.1 of Heteronetta atricapilla. Classification (NCBI taxonomy): domain Eukaryota; kingdom Metazoa; phylum Chordata; class Aves; order Anseriformes; family Anatidae; genus Heteronetta; species Heteronetta atricapilla. The sequence goes on along the minus strand of CM021731.1, from coordinate 104,113,879 downwards.
AGCAGATGAGGTTTTTCACGCAGGAAATAGCAGATCACAAAAGTATTCTCCTAAAAGCAGATAATTTGTACTAAGTAATAGTTAGCGCTTTTGTAAATAATCACATCTACACTCTGCAAACATCAAATTTCAAACACAAGTATATTTGATGTTTTGTCTGGCCAAGGCACTTTAAAACTGTTCCAGCAGTGATAGCCAGGCTGCTGCTTCAGCATGCTCTACAGCAAGATACCATCAAGCCCTGTTCAGAAGTCATTGTGGGTATGTTTTGCGTCATACTGGTCAGCTCAAGGTTTTGTCTATTTAACTTTGGTACTCTTCATGTTGTTATCAGAGAGGCAAATACTAGGGAATGCATTTATATGTGAAATGCACCTTTTTGTCCTGCTAAAAGCTCACAGCTTAATCATCATTTATGTTATTTATGTCAACCTTCAACTTTGTTGCATCAATTCTTCACCATGCAGTGCCTTTTTCTCTATGGCTATATGGCAATTTTAGCTTCATTTGCTGATCACAGACCTATTTTAAAGTGTGGCTAGGGCAAAGGTATTCTCAGTAAAAAAATAAAAAATAAAAAAAATAAAAAAACTCTTTGCAGCTGTATAATATCTCTTCAAAACAAACAAACAAACAAAACTACATTTTACATACTTAATATAAGCAAAGAAAATAGTATTGCCCAACATTACAATTTTCAAACTTACCCAGTCATAACATGCTGTCTCATTTGCTGGCATTATCCTGTTGGCACTAACTCCTCGATGCTGGGTCTCTGCTTTAGAGAATGTCCTTTCTTGCTTCCAAATCCTGGTGACAGTAGCTCTGAAGAACTCCAGAGCATTTTTACATTGTCATGAGTACAAAAAAAAGACCTGGGACCTTGTGTTTTTTTTTGGAAATTTGCTTTCCAGTACCCTGCTGAGGCTGCACCCAATGCTGGCTAATTTACAGGCCCCCGAGAAAGCTCATGTTCTCCATGCTGGTGTTTGAGACGAACACTGAGCCTTGCTGCCAGGGCTGGCCATGCTGTGCTGAGTCCTGCCAAAATCCGAGCAAGGTTTGCTGTGTGGTTAGGCTGGGGAGCACTAAGGCATGAAGTCATAGAATCATAGAATCATAGAATATCCTGAGTTGGAAGGGACCCTTAAGGATCATCAAGTCCAACTCTTGACACCGCACAGGTCTACCCAAAAGTTCAGACCATGTGACTAAGTGCACAGTCCAATCTTTTCTTAAACTCAGTCAGGCTCGGTGCAGTGACCACTTCCCTGGGGAGCCTGTTCCAGTGTGCAACCACTCTCTCTGTGAAGAACCCCCTCCTGATGTCAAGCCTAAACTTCCCCTGCCTCAGCTTAACCCTGTTCCCGCGGGTCCTGTCGCTGGTGTTAATGGAGAAAAGGTCTCCTGCCTCTCGACACCCCCTTCCGAGGAAGTTGTAGACTGCGATGAGGTCTCCCCTCAGCCTCCTCTTCTCCAGGCTGAACAGGCCCAGTGCCCTCAGCCGTTCCTCGTACGTCTTCCCCTCCAGGCCTTTCACCATCTTTGTAGCCCTCCTCTGGACACTCTCCAACAGTTTCACGTCCTTTTTATACTGCGGTGCCCAGAACTGCACACAGTACTCGAGGTGAGGCCGCACCAGCGCAGAGTAGAGCGGGACAATCACCTCCCTCGACCTACTAGCGATGCCGTGCTTGATGCACCCCAGGACACGGTTGGCCCTCCTGGCTGCCAGGGCACACTGCTGGCTCATATTCAACTTGCTGTCTACCATGACCCCCAGATCCCTCTCTTCTAGGCTGCTCTCCAGCGTCTCATCGCCCAGTCTGTACGTGCAGCCAGGGTTTCCTCGTCCCAGGTGCAGGACCCGACACTTGCTCTTATTGAACTTCATGCGGTTGGTGATCGCCCAGCTCTCCAACCTATCCAGATCCCTCTGCAAGGCCTTTCCACCCTCATCCGAGTCCACAACTCCTCCAAGTTTGGTGTCATCAGCAAACTTGCTCAAAATACCTTCTATTCCTACATCCAGATCGTTTATAAAAATATTGAAAAGTACCAGCCCTAAAATGGAGCCTTGAGGGACCCCACTGGTGACCGCCCGCCAGCCTGACGCAGCCCCATTCACCATAACCCTTTGGGCCCTGCCCGTTAGCCAATTGCTCACCCATCGGATGATGTTTTTATTTAGCTGTATGGTGGACATTTTGTCCAGTAGGATCCTATGGGAAACCGTGTCAAAAGCCTTGCTGAAGTCCAAAAAAATCACATCAGCTGGTTTCCCTTGGTCCACCATACGGGTGATCTTATCATAAAAGGAAATCAGGTTAGTTAGGCAGGACCTACCCTTCACAAACCCATGCTGGCTGGGACCAATGACTGCTTTGTCCCCCAGGTGCGCCTCAATAAGTTCGAGAACCATCTTCTCCATGATTTTACCAGGCACTGACGTGAGACTGACAGGCCTGTAATTGCTTGGGTCTTCTTTCTGACCCTTCTTGAAAATCGGCACAACATTTGCCAGCTTCCAGTCTACCGGGACCTCTCCAGACTCCCAGGATAGTTGAAAAATAATTGAGAGAGGTTCCGCGATGACGTCCACCAGCTCTTTCAGCACCCGGGGATGAATCCCATCCGGACCCATGGACTTCTAGGGATCCAGGTGGAGTAGCAAATCCCGCACACGTTCAGGGTCAGTTGGGAGTTTGTCATCCCCACCGTCCCGGTCCTCCAGCTCAGGGCACCCTGGGTCCCGAAGCCCATCATCGGCATTGAAGACAGAGGCAAAGAAGGCATTAAGCGTCTCTGCTTTGCCTATGTCATTGTCTGTGAGGAGACCTTCCCTATCAAGGAGCGGCCCTATGTATTCTTTAGTTCTCCTTTTTCCATTCACATATCTAAATAAACCCTTTTTGTTTTCTCTCACAGACACAGCCAGCTTCAACTCTAGGTGTGCTTTAGCTACACGAATTTTTTTCCTACAAACACGAACAGCATCCCTGTATTCTTTCCATGTCACCTGGCCCTCCTTCCAGTAGCAAAACACTCTCTGTTTCCGCCTAATCTCCATTAGAATGTCCCTGGTCAGCCACGCCGGCCTCCTGCCCCGCTTGCCTGATTTGCGATATTTAGGAATTGCCTGATCTTGTGCTTCTAGGAGACATCGCTTAAAGAATGACCAGCACTGGTGGACATCGAGGCCTTCGAGAGCAGCTTCCCAGGGGACCTTGCTGACTAGTTCCCTGAGCAGCCTGAAGTCCGCCTTCCCCATATCTAGGGATGAGGTTTTGGTGGCACTTTTCCTTCTGTCACCGTAAATTTTGAACTCAACCACTTCATGGTCGCTATGACCGAGGCGGCCACCAATCACCACATCTCCCACCAGACCCTCTCTGTTTTCTAGCAACAGGTCTAGGAGGGCACCTTTCCTAGTTGGCTCCGTTAGCACCTGCACCAAGAAGTTATCATCTAGGTGCTTCATGAACCTCCTGGACTTGCTTGTGTCAGCCGTGTGGCACTCCCAGTTTACGTCTGAGTTTAAGTCATGTGGGTCAGCTGAATCTCCTGTGGACTCAGGGCTTGGCCTGGAAAGGTGACAGGATCTTCTGCCCCGGCAGACCTTGGCCACAGATGGGGAGCATCTGTTCCCAACCCAATCACAGCCATCCCACAACAAAAGCAACAATTCCTGGCATTAAATAATGTCAAAATTGAACTGGCTCGTCTAGAAAGCAAACACATCAGAGGCTAGCTGATGTGGGCTGTTATCCTGGCAAAGCCAAGGAGGCTGCAACTGCCTGACTGCACCAACCAGCTGGAGATGGCTGGGATCAGCAGATGCTCAGAAAAGCACCCCAAAACTGCCATAAGCTCATTGCACTTCTGTCCCCAAAGAGCTGGCAGGGCACCAGCTGGCACTGCTCTGTACCAACACCAGTGTTAGGGGGTGGCAGCCTCGAACCTGGCCGATGGCTCCTGCTCCAGCTACTCCTTGTCCAGGCCCTCCCAGCCACCAGCTTCCCCAGGATGCAAGCTTGTGCAGCAGTCCTGAGTGCCACAAGGCACACACTTTCCAGAGGGTGCAGTGCCTCTGTCCCTGACCAGCCCCATCCTGCAGTCGCAGCAAGGCAAGTTGGGTCCTGCCAGGGATGTTGACTGGGGCTGGCCACAGCTTGGCCATCCCCAGGCCCTGCTGCAGGCCCTGGTCCCAGCTGGGAAAGTCAGGTGTCCACAGACAGGCATGAGCACAGGCACAGGCATGGCTGGAGCTGAACCTAAACACTGCTCCCCAGGCACTGGCTGGTGGGTACAGAGGTGGGTGCCCAGCTGAGGCCTGGCACAGTTCGCATTAACAGCTTGGCTGTTTTCACAGTAGTCTGATCCAAGATTTTACAGCTGCACTGTGTCAGAGCTGGCATTGAATACAGGCAGTTGTGGTAGGGCTGAAGAGGACTGCAGGTGGGGATTCACCCAAAAAAAAGAGGTCAGAAGGTGGTCAGAGCAAACAGAGACATATTTATACACGTGGATCACCTTCTCTGCTCCAGGCCAAACAATCCCAGCTCTCCCAGCCTCTCCCCATCAACAACAAGAGATGTTCCAGTCCCTTAATCACCTTTGTGGCACTTCACCAGACTCACTCCAGTGGACTCTCGGGCTAAAGTTACTAAAAATATTGAGGCCCCAAACCCATCTGTGTTGTTTCTTTGCCCTGCTGGTGCATAGACTGGATCAAACGTGAATAATAAGACAGTGTCTGATTGCCCATGAGCCCCATCTATCATGGGAATGAGGGGGAGGAGGAGGAAGGCTTACAAAGAAAATGTATGTGATCATCTCAGCAATGACCATCTTGCACTGGCTAACCACAAAGAGACAAAATTGCACTGCTTTGCTAGCTGTATCTCTACCAAACTGGAATATCTGATTTCACAAGCATGGCTGCATGTGTTGTGTTTTCTACATTGCCTTGTTGCTGTTTTTAAGAAACTTTTAATTTTTAAACTAAATAATAATAATAATAATAAATCATTATTGCATCATAGTTTCTTCTTGCTGATTAGATCTTTCCAGAAACATTTATCACACTAACATCTTTACTTACACTCATGGGAAAGGCAGATTCAGAGTAGTGTGACAGAGCCCTAATTCCCAAGCTAGTCTTCAGGCTCATCCAGCTATCTTCTTTGTGGCCTTTCCCTGGACTTGCTTCAGTACCTCTCCCGTACTGCATTTTCATTGGCCTTTGGCTCATTGGAATCAAACGTGGTCAGAGAAGGTTTGAGAATCTGTCTTCAACTGTGAACTCAATAGCTGTGTTATTGAATTTTGGATGATGATGTAATGCAAATCCATTAAACTATTTGTTCTTGTTTCTTCAACTACAAAATGTGGCAATACTGAGTCTGATTGCAAAGCTTAATCTGTTTATGTCTGAGATTCTCTACAGCTGTACTCTATGCAATAATGCCATTATTCACTACTTATCACCTTTGTGGAGGATTAATCCTTCCAGAAAATCTCTGAAATGGACTGCAGGGTTCTGCTGACTTTTTTAGAAAATGTGGAGCCCAGAACACGAACAGAAGTTACTTTGTGCAGTACAGTCTTTTCTATAAAAATTCAAAATTGCCTGAGACCCTGTGGAAACTACTTTGTGCAAGTTTTAAAGCAGGCTTGCTGGACAAAATATCATCAACCAAGTGCAGTGCCTGGTCACACATAACAGGATGGCTTTTTCAGTGCCTTAAAGAGGTAAATCTTCTTCTGTTGCCCCGTAGTTAGAAACTCATAACCTTCTTCTCCCCCTCACACCCCCCAAATGATGAAATTAGCTCTAAATATTCCCATTATTTTTTTCTCTGATGTGAGTCAGCTATTTGATATCACAAGGCTGTATGTCACTTCTATTCTGAACCACTGCTCTCTGGATCCGGTTTTTACCTTGTGGCATGTTTTGAGCTAACAAACATGCAGAAATTGGAAGCCTTGGGTTAAAGCACTGAAAGGAGAAGAAAAGTTTGTTGTTTTGTTGTTGTTTTTATTCCTCTGCTTCAAAAATCCAAAGTAAACTATGAAGCTGGCACTGGCATTTGTGAAACCAAGGCAGAGCAGCTAGACTGGTGTGACACTTTCCCTTAATAAACTCTGCAAAGGTACAGTTAGAGATGATGGTGGAGTCATTGGCAGGGAAAAGTGTTGAAATCTATCAAGGCAGATCAGACACGCTGGGAGTGACAGTGTAATTGAAAAGACATCTTGAGAACTGAAGTCTCTGTTGTTTCCAGGGCTTTTCTTCTCCACTGTCAAATGGTGGATACATTCTCAGCCAGGTCCCAAAGCCCTCAGCAAAGGATGCTGATCCACTGATACCTCAGTCTCTTGGCAAACCAAGAACTTGCAAGTGAGGCAGATGTTGAAGCCTGCTACGCCACTCCTGCATGGTGCTTTCCTTGGCAGCTGAGCCAAATGAACACATCCTTGCCACCAAGAGCACTTTGCCACCAACACCAGAGTACCCTGTCTACCTGCAGCAGGAGAGTGTGTGCAGGCATGACTGTCCACAGTGCTGTGCTTTGCTGGATTATTTTTCAAGCAAATCAGTTCCCTGAGCTGATTCTTAGCATGGTCTGACAAACAGCTGTGAGTCGACATTACTTCAAAGGACAGCATGGTGTGGCTGGCCTGAGAGAATGTGACATTGGGCAGATGGAAAGAACATGCCTAGGATAATATTCCTCTGCAGTATCACACCTTGCCATACTGTGCAGCTGGAGGTTGCAGAGCAATTGCAATAGCTCTGAACCGCGTCCACCAAAATAGCTAGACAGTCAGTCTGCTGAGGTTTTGACAGGCTTTGTTTGGCACCCTGACATCATCACTAAAGAACCTGGTGGCCTCAGGAGACTTCAGCACCTGCACGCCCAGGTGCCCTGAACACAGCCACTTGCTGACACATCCAAGGGCATCCTGACTATTTTCCTAGTGAGGGTTCCCCTGGGGCATGTACTTTCCCAGCTGCATACTTAATGGCATGAGTGAAGGAGGACTTCTGTATTGTTCATACACTGAACCCTTTGTGAAATTATCAGAAAAATTGCAGAAGACTGTGGAGGGAGACTGTTGACAGGAGTAAAGTCTTCTCTAATTATCATTAATTCTGAATGACAGAAGTGGCTAAGAGGAGAATTTCACATGTTATCAAAGGTGTTCAATGTCTTGCAGGGTCAAATCCTCTATTATCTAAGACAATTTTTCACCTTTTCACTAAAGCATTCTTGAATTCTAACTACTCTAAAACCTCACTAGGCACTGCTAAGTTTTTGATATGATCAGCCCTGATTACATATCTGGTCAATCAAATTGTGCAGCAATGTGCCTGCCCTAATTGATGTCAGGGTGTAAAATATCACAGCTTTCACAGCATGCAGCTAACATAACCACTCATGGATAAAAAGAGGGGGATCAAGATTAGGGTAGAATAAATTTAGGATGTCCAAAGTTACATTTCTGTTATTTAAAAAAAAAAAAAAAAAAATACATTAGAATACATCTACTCTCATGATTTTTTTTTTTTTTTTTTTTTTTTGAGTAAGCAAAACAAATCAGAGCCTAATTCATTAATAGAATATTTTAGCACAGTCAACCATTACTAGGAGGAACCTCTGTAGGGATTTATATGAATCTCAAGCCAAAAATAATAGCTTAGTGTTTCAGGACTTCACAGAAATTTTTGGCTGTCAGTGTTGCTATGTATTTATTTATTTAGTGACACACAAACACACACACAAATACACACACAAAATCCCAGAATGCAGCATTAAAGACAGCCTATAATTAGCTGGCTTGAGGCAGCCTGCCAGAATAATTCACCACCTGTAATATGCTCTTTTCCTGTAGGGCTTCTTGGATATCCATGTGTATGTGTGGTCAGATCATGTGGGCTTTTGTTATGAGTTTGGCCCACTTGGGTGATGTGTGTTGCTTTGGTGGCTGCTTGATCTGATTCTTAAATAAATAAATAAATAAATGTTGAATACACTTGATCTTTATGATGAAGAATGACTAAAAGACACTTAATCCCTAGATCAGACATTCCTGGAACCAAGCAGTTCCTGGAAGAGAGCAGAGGCAGCTACAATTATTCTACCTGCAGTTTGAGGTGTTTCTTGCAGGCCTGAACATGCATATTCCTCAGCTTTCCCTGAAGTTTTAATGTGGAAAGGACCAACAAGGGACAGTTAAGCAAAAAGACTGAACTAGAAAAATCTTCCTATTAGAATGAAAGACATCACTTAGCTGAGTTTCCACACATTTCTGCATGGATCTCAGGAGGGTCCAAAGATGGAGCCATTCACCTTCAAAATTGCAAATACTCTTTTACAATAAGAGTGGAGAATGGGATATTGAATGTGGGAAGGGTGAAAAGGGGGCTACTTCCTCTGAAACCACAAAGTTGGTGGAGCTGCTGGGCAGCAGCAAAGGTCGGTTTTGACCAGTATCCTATTTGCGATGCCGTAGACCCAGGAGAGAAGCTGCAAATCTGCTGGGATGTGTCCCAGAAACAGCTTCAGAGCTTTGTCCCACCCGCTGTTCTTCCTGAGCCAGTGCTGGTGTCTTTGCCGCAAACAATATGTGGGTAAAATAGACTCCAAGCTCTACAGAGCAGATAAATAATATATATAAAAAAATATCTGAAGTTGTGTCCATTTTATAGAGACTGGTTTTCTGTTTTAAAAATTCAGAGTGATCAATAGGAGTATTTTAAAAACGCAAAAAAGTTATCACATGCATGGACGAAGTATCTTCTTATTATGTCACATGTTAGTGGTGGAAACCAAAACACATATTTCCAGAGCAAGATTATGCACGTAATTTTGTAGCAAAGGAGAAATGTGGGGTTTAATCCCTGACTCAGTTCATGTCTATCCTTCACTAAACACCCTTTGCTCTCTCAGCCATGCCAATAGATCAAATTAAAATCCAAGGAAATGATATCGAGTCAGGACCTTTATAGATACAAGTCATTCAGTAAGTACCAGTTTGCACCCAGTTTACACTAGTTTTATGCTGTCCTGACAGATGTCACAGGACCAAGTGTGCAATTAAAATGAATACAAAATTCATGTGTACACATACACGCACACACAGCATTTATGTTTTCTGCTGGTGCTGTCGATTTTGATTCATTGTTTTCCTCCTGATACTTAAAGATGAATAATACAATACTTATAAAAACTTCCATTATGACTCTACATGAAGTACTGCTTTTTGGCCGTCTTCTATGTTAGCAAGACAAAAGCTCTCTCTGGTGGCAGACTTCAGTAATTACAGTTTTGTTTGTTTGTTTGTTTGTTTCCCTGCAACATGTCAAGCAGTCTGGCACTGTAATTCAGTTATGTTACTAAACCCAAAGTGTGCTAGTGACAGCACCAGGGGAAAGAAAACACTGCACTGTTTTCTGGCCTGTTTAAACAGCAAAACTTGAGATATGATAGCATATATGTGGTGAACTGGAAGCTAGATGTGAAACGTGAAATCAGAAAACTCGTTGTGTTTTAACATTTATGATGGCTTGATACATGTCATCAAACCCAAAGATATTCAGGAGCTCAGAAAACAGAAACTACCCTGGATTTTGTTGATTTACTTGTCAAAAGCCTACCTATGGCAGGCTTTCCTACCATAGCAAAATATAAGCTGGTCATATTTTCAGCCGCAGGAGGAGGCTTGGTGCAGAAAACATGCTTACTTTCAAATCCAATTTTTACACATCTCCCCAACTGCCGAGCAGCTATCACTCTAAATTAAATTGCCACTTCCCACATGGAAACATAACTATAAGTAAGTAAACAACCTAGGAAAGAAGAGGGAAAGAGATATCCTTAGCCTGTACAATTTGCTGCAATTTCTGAGTTCAATTTACATCATAGGAAGATTTATGTTTAATACAAATAGTGTAAGCAAAGCTAGCAATAAAGGTACTATGTCTTCCCATCCTTTCACATAATAACACGATGCATCTTCTCTTTGGGAATGTGCTCTGTAAAATAACCCTCATGTACAAGATCACAAATATACAATACCAAAAACATCCTTCTAAGTGACAGTGTTTTTTTCTTAATGTGCATATAATATTTACTTGTCTGTCTACTACAACCTGGTTTTACCTGAAGATGTCACACAAAATGGCATATTATGGCTGTCTCCCTATTAGAGATTTGTCTGTATTCACTGCAGGTTTGTCATTTAGTCCCCATGATATTATGTGAAGAACAGATTTCACAGAATTGCCTTCTCATTTCACTGACCTTTTATACCTTTGGTGTGCATGTCTGAGGAAGCTGTGAGAGAGAGGCTGGATAGAAATATAATTGGCTGATGCTCAAAGATGCATCTAACTGCTATGGGCTGCCACATACATGAGTGTCTTTTATACAGTATTTTATATATACATTATATTTCAATTTTACTTTTCCATACAGGGAACTAAAGCCTGCTTGGAAAAATCACATGTAGAACTTCAGACATAGGACTTCAGTAAAACTGTTCATAAGTACAAAGTAATATTTATTTAAGTACTTGACTATAGTGGTACCCAGACATCTTACAATGATTTGTAGGGACAGAAGGATTTTTATAAATCAATCAATTTATTATTTTTTATAATAATGAATTAGTGCACGTGCAACTCTCAGATGTGTTTAGCACCTTGTCATGAGTTTGAGTAATTTTAAGACCAGAAAATAAATTTTATAAAAGTTGGGTGTCATCTCTTTTTTGTCATTAATGTTTTACTAAACAATGTATTCTAAATACATGTAGGTTTACAACACTCCTAAAGCAATCAAGGACCTTGAGTCTTGTATCATAGTTCTTATATCAGTTCTTGCGAGCTCATATTTTCTTTGAAGAAGTGCTTCTTGTCTTAAAAAGACAGCAGCTGATGTTTCCAAAAGATCATTTATGTACTCCAGTAGAAGCATACGGTAGATGAATGGGAACATACAGAGATGTATTATGAATGTACATAAAAGATGTACATGTATTTATACTGCTTACAGTGAAAACATACCTGAACATCTTTGTCACAGCCTCAGTGGAGAGAGGCTTTCAGTGAAGATTTTGAACAGGAAGGGTAGGATGTATACATAGCATGGCCAGTAATAGTCGTACTTTAAAGAAAGATTTCTCCAGCTGACTTAATGCATTTTGCCAAACTTGACCTCATTCCATCTCAGCAATTTAGAGCTGTAAGTCTACCTGTCACTTTTCATATTACTTTGTTCATTGCTCAAACTGGTGTCTCACCTAGGACAGTATGCACCAGGGAAAAAACCCTTTTTGCTTATTTCAGAAGAAGCTTCAAGAACAGTTGTGATCTTACCCTCTTGCTTGTTCTAGGCTGCTGCAGAGTCCAAAGAGAGCAAGCTGATGACATAGGGAGAAAACCTCCAACAGCATGCTAAGTTTGGGACTGAATCAGGAGCAAAAAACCTGAACCTTATCTGGAACTAGGAGCAAGTTTCACAGGGTTTATTCAGGCTTGCCCTGGCCACAGAAACAACGGTGCAAATTGGCTTTTCATTGGTGAATCCTGAAATTTTAGCTTGCAAACAGCTCTCCCTAGGGCATGTGTGTTAGACGTACCGCCAGGACTATGGTCTGGAGCAGTTACTGTCTAAACAGAGGAGACACTAATGCTGCTGGATCTGGGCTTGCCTTACTGTAAAACTGCCTGGATCTGGAGCTTCAGAACTTATTTCCCTTGTCAGAATAACTGCTGGCTAACTTCTGCTCTTGTTCCCTAGGAATTTTATATTGAGTTTGAGCTATAGAGTTTGAGTTTTCCTTCAAAGACTGCTTTCTTTGCATACCAAACCAGATACCATATCATACATAGAACAAGCACAGGTTTTCCTTCTTTCTGTGCATGATGTCCAAGTGTGTTCTTGTTCTTCATTACTCTTCACAGCCTTTTACAGGCCCCCCACAGACCCTGGTTCTTCTTAGTCCGGAAGCCAACTTTGTGAGATGAGGAAAGCAGTGAATAATGGCTTTTTATCTGTCAGTCAACAGCCAGAACTTAGGTCAACAGGGAGGAGACACATCAATCTATTGCTGGCAGAGGCAAGCTATATATTACTGGCACAGAAGTGGGAGGCCCTGAGTGGAAAAAGTATGACGAGATAGCTGTCCATGTGACATGCTTCCTTATGCTGCAGCATTAGGTTAAGGAACTCAAGTATTACTATGCGTGTAAAATGATGACCTCATAGCTATAGGCACAATGGAGTAAAACAAACTACAGAAACAGGAAATTACTGTTTATACACAAATAAATGTTGTTTCCAAGCACCTTGTTACTTATATCACAACATCCCTACTAAACTGAAAGACATTAATTAGCCACATACAGTACCAGTGAAACAATAATAAAGCTCTCCTTCAAGCATCACTAAAAAACGAGTGACTTAAATAAGCGGAGACCCAGCGGGACTGAATCCTGGTCAGATACCAGTTGTCTTCTCACCATCTCACAAATCAAACTGCAATGCACAATCAAGGCAGAATGCTGTCGGAAAAACATTAATTATTGTATTAAGATCCATTTGGTAAAATTATGTTAAAAAATTAAAAAACAAACAAAAATCCCCAGTGAATTGGCTCATGTTGGAGCTGTCTGGTGTATTACACAAAGTGCCTGCTTCACTGGACAACTAATCCAAAGTAATCCTCTTTTGTGATCACTGATTCACTATCTGATTTGTACTCTGATTTGCACTGGGAATGTCTGCTACTGCAAATTATTCCAAAGTGGCAGATTATTTTTCACAGCATACACTTTGATCTCCAGAAACTGACAGACAGCACAGTCTTTCCAACAGCTGATGAAATGCAACTTAAAAAAAGAGAAAGAAAGATAAGATCCACACATTATTATAAAGTCTTTTACTGGAAATAAACCTATAATAAACATTTTATTTTGGCAATCATACCTCAAATACATATGGGAAAGTTCACAGGTTAAAAGCTTCACTTTTAGCTTTTCCATAATCCTACCCTTCAGTTTCCAGTTTCCTTTTTTTTTTTTTTTTTTAACCTACTGACGTACAATTCTGTCAGTCATTTCAGCAAATGCCTAGGTGTACTTTCTCTTCTTTCGCTTATACAGCAGCAGGAAGAATGCTGATCTGGTGAGTGCACTGGGCTTTGATGCAAGTAACCCAGACTGAGGCTGTCACTCGCAAGGCTCCTTTTTGGTCTGTGCTGCTTAACGGACCTCAGGCTCAGTTTCTTATCTGTAGAATAAAGACAACAATGTGCCTGCCCCTTTATCTCCCAGCAGCTGATAGTCTTCACTATTTAGACTATGAGGTCTGTGTGGCAGGACTGGTTTCTTACTGCTGGCCTGTAGAGTCTAAGCCAGTGAGGCCAGTCAGGGTTGGAACATATGCACTCAACTCTTCCTGAAATACAGCGACTGCAAATTATTTGGTAGTGGTAAGAGTAAGTGTGTTAAACAGTTTAATCAAACAGCATCTGAAAGAAGAGCATTAGTATGTTTCTCTTTTACTACATTCATATTCCTTAACTATATCATAAATTAAATGTGAATGTATGTGTGGTTTTTGTATATAATTTTGTATAGTAGTTTAAAATTTTGATCAAATATCCCCCTCCATAAATTGCTCTTTCATTAAATAATTCTAGTAGCTAGAGACATCTATCAAATATCATGAGATATAAGACTGCAGATTCCAATGCTTTCTTCATATTTGTATGTGCCATTCCACAACCAAGCATAAACAAGAAAGTATAACAAAAAATAATCAGTAAGGAGGAAACTGAGCATGTATTCTGCCCCCCTCCCCCCTTCAGTTATGTAGATTAAGTCAACAATAAGTCCATAAGCTAAGTCAGGGTCAAAAACTGAGATCAAGGGAGAACAGGGGAGGTAAAAAGAGAAATATTTTTGTATTTCAGAAAGGTCTTAATCCATGGTCATGATACTGCAATATCTAGCTAATACACAGATTGCTGGTCCCCACATGAGTTTCTGAGTGGAATACAGTAATAACAACAATCATTCTAAAAACATTGACATTACTTGAGGCTAATTACAGCTTGAGGCTAATTTTATGAAGCTTGACAGATTTCTTAAACACCATATGATATATCCAATAGGACTGAATATTTGCAATATGCTATTAACCACATTTCTCTCTTCTGTGTCTCCCAAAATACATTGTAGAGTCAATGGATAATCCCTGCAGTAAATTACAAAGAGCAGCCATGCTCAAATGCATATAAACTAATACAGACCAACTTCCCATTGCAAGCTCTGCTGTTTCTGCAGTGAAATTGAAATAAATTGATGTTTTCATAACGCATTTAGTTTAGATCTCAGAGTCTGATCAACACACATTTCCACAGGCAACTGTACTACATCCTTTGTGTTGATTTTAATGAAGCTGCAGTTTCATTCTTAGCTATATCTTGTTGCCTGAGCAACAATGCTTTGAATTTGGATTGCTGTATTACTCAATTTTTCTCAATTAAATTAAATGAATAAAATAAATCAGAGAGCATAGAGTCCAGGAAAAAAATGCACTGCTTTTCTAGCCCCACCTCCCTTTGATTTAACACCTTGTCAGTGCACAGGTTATGCTCCAAGAGACATAAAAAAGAAATGAAATGAATACTTGCTACAGAAAGTATGGTGAGAAGGGCTAACAAGCACAGAGCTTCATTAGCAGTATTTGTAACTTATGGTATACATTGTATACATATGGCATATGTTACATACATGCATACATACATACATACAACTCGAATATTGAATGATGGAAGATTTAAAAAGAAAATAAGAAAAAGAAAAGGGACAGAGACAGGAACATAACAAGGAGGAAGGGGAAGAGCAGCAACAGAGTCTAAGAGGCTTATGTGGCTCCCTGCAGTGCAGCAGTTGGCAATAATGAAGGTGATAGGGATGACAATTACTTTTTGATGTGTTTTTCCTTTGGTACTTTATATTTTTTGTTTAGGACCTGCTCAAATTCCCTACTGATTGCTCCCATTTAAGATGCTCTTAGTGTTGACTGGAGTACGCTAATTGTGTGCAAATATTGCATGTTAGTTGTGAAGCTTCTCTGCATATTATTTGGATATGGAAAATGTCCTTATTAGGAAATCTTTATTGAGAATTTAAATGACTGTTATCTACTTCATTGTGCGCTATATTTGTTCTTCACTAATAAAAAAATACAAGCCACAAGAGAAGAGGTAAGGCAAAAAGGGGGGCAAGACAGGTGATTACCACACCAGGGTTAGTTGTTTCCCATGAGAACCTGACATAACAACAGGTTTGCAGGAACAAGGCCACAAAAAAAAAAGAAAAAAAAAAAAAAAAAAAAGCACAATAAAAGAAAAGAGGACCACAGAGGCTCTGGAAAATGCTGGCTAAAATGAAAGGTTACAGAGACGCAAACAGCAGGCACCATGCAGCAGTTTCTATAAATTGGCATTAAGTAAACCTCTTTGACAGGCTATTGCCTCTTCTCAGTAGCAGCTTTATCCAAACGTGAAAGAGGCTGACAAGTGGTCCTAGTCAAGAGAACAACTCATATCTCTGACAAAACCAGAGCCATACGAGCTTTGTTTCGTAACAAAGAATTACACACCTGAAAGCTACGTGACCAAAAAACAAACATCTCCATTCTTTGTTGGCCTCCTTCTCCCTGTGATAGAGGTGCTGGTGGCCTTTGCACCACATGTAACTATGTGTCACTGCCTGTGCATTCCTTTCAATATCCCAGATGAAAAATATAAAACAAATCCGTTAAAATATAAACTCTGCTGACAGTGTTGATACGGTAATTTGGAAGGGAGGAAAGAGCACTTTTTGTCTTTTGGTATTTTATTTTTGGAGTAGTGGCCAACATTTACTCCTGTAGTGTTATAATTTAGGACTTGATGATTCACTTAAGAATTAATTTCACTAAAATCTACTGCATCTCCCATCTCATAGCCTTCTCCTCTCTGATTGATGACCCAGAACAGCCACCTGAGGTCACATTGAAGGATCTCAGAGGCTGGAGGAAGGGTGCCTCTCTAATGAGGTTACCTGGCCAGTGGGAACCAAAATGAGAGGCAGAAACAAACTTTGTACAGGTTTCCAAGCAGTCTTCCAGTGGCATTAGCACTTGTCTTTTATCTGCTTAGACAGGAGTCGAACTGACAAGCTGAAGACAACTACAGTCTTATTTATGGCTTTGCTTTGTAAAGCTTACTTTTCAGGGCTTGTATACCAGAACTATATAGTCATGCCCGGGTGGCTCACAATGAAGATGAGAGCTGAAATCTGTACAGAGTAACTGTTTCTAGCTTTCTGCTTATTTACTGCATTTTTTTTTTCTTTTTTCTTTTTCCCAAGGAGAGAGTACAAATGCAGAAAATGTCTGTTTAAGATTAACATAGTACTGTATTTGAAAATTAGGCATATCTATCTGAGAATCTTTCAGAGAAGGCTTTCTACTGAGAAATATGTTAAGCTTGATGTTCCCTTTCACTTCAGAATAAATGAGTTTTACAGAAGGAAAATCAGCCAAACCCAAATGTAAAGCTTGTTATATCCTATGAATTTCCACTTTGCCTTAAAAAGACGTAACAAGGAACGAATATAAAATGCATTTCGTACAGTGCTCATTGCTGGATAGAATTCATGCCAATTACAGGGTTATGTTAACATCTCTGGGAAAGCATGAATAATATCAATATTGGGAAACACTTATTTGGCTAAATGTTATTGAAATAAAATGTTACATACTTTTACATAAAGGAAATATCAGTTTGACATCTAGTTGATGTTTAAATATCCAGCCCTATTCTAATATTATGAAATCTTTTAAATTGTACTAAAGCAAAATCATATAATAAAATTGGAAAATCACCTCAGGGGAGGCATATCTGTTCTATACATGAATGCATACATATAAAAACATCTAATATAAATATACATTAACATGTATATATTACCTAAAATCAAAGAATAAATTGTATAAATACAAAATATATTTTTAAAAAGAATGAAGAACAGAACTTTTAACAGAAATGATCAGAGAAGCAACCATAACGGCTTGATTAAAATTTCTTAGGTTAAATTCCTTTTATTAAATCAACTTCTCCCTGCTCAGCTATCAGTTTATTGATTCCTATCAACAGCTCTTCTCCAGTGATTCACTCTTGAAATCTCTCTTTTTCTGAATATGCACATTTTCCGTACATGAATCATCTCACAGCAGGACAAATCTAATCCTTATTCTTCTGCATGACGGCACAGTGCCAAGCAAACACATTCAGAGCACACAAAGGAAGAAAAGCCACCACCAATATCAGCATTCAATGTATTGTTTATGTTCTTCCATACATTTTCTTGCTGCAGGCAATCCACTGACAAGCCCAAACCTGTCTTTTTAGCATAATACAATAAGACAACAATTTATGTGTGTACATTGCATTTTATGAATAAAAATAGTATTAAAAGTCAAACAACAGCTGACCTTACTCTGCAACTAAAGAGATCAGTGGAGGTCCCAGAGTACGTGCACACAGCTAAGAAAAAAAGGCCTGCTCCCTGCACAAGAGCTTGTCCACCTTATTTCCTTTATTTTATGGAAGAGTTGTCTTGGAGAGGTCAACCAGACCATCCAAAGCAGCACCAGGGAGCGAGGAGCCCCACCACACACACTCCGGGCAGTCAGAAGTCCATTGCTCCTGACAATTTCTCTTTTCCTCAGAAGCATACATGCACACTGGTTCCATGGCGAGGCCATCGTCCCACACCTTGTGAGTGGCCATGCTGCCTCACGCTGTATCATTCTTTCCACAAATAATAATATTTCACTACATGAGACAAAAAGGTTCCTTTGGTCAGGTATCATTCCCACTAGCATGAGTTTAAGAATATGAGTAGTAGACAATGGCTGTCCACAAGGGGACATTTTGCACCAGAAAGACTGAAAAGGCGTTAGCCATAAACATCTTACCTTAGTCCCTTGTGTGGACATGTATGACAACTGCATTCTTGAGCAGGGTGCTCGGTTGACCTCTGAGTCCCTGAGCCTCAGTGTCCACCATTATAGATGATAAAGCATCTTCCTGTGGTACAATCAAACCACACAATTGTGGTCAAGCCCTATGAGCTGCTTGGCACACAAGGATGACTGGCAAAGCATCTTGTCAATGGCAGTCAACTGAGTAAAATTTTGTACTACATTTGAAACTAGTCTAACTTCTAAGCTGTCCAATCACAGGAATCTCTAATTCCCCATTTAAGTTGTAATATCTATATCAAAATTTGGATTTGAAAGTGTGAAACTCTTCTGCCTGTCACAGGACAGGCCTCAGTGTGTTATTTCAGTTTCAGCAACTCAGATACAGCATTTTCCAAACAGCTCTGCAAGGATTTCATGCACTTCATTTCCATGTTAACGCACGATTTGATCAGAGCTGTATTAAATTTACCACCTCCCTTTCCATTAACCTGAAGAGTAGGACTATCAGAACCTCTGAAAAAGTTTGTTTTCTGATAATAGAGAGGGCTACATAGAAAAGGTTCAAAGTTGAGAAAAACAGGTGTGAAGGGAACAGGGATTTTTCTGCAAGGACAACACATTCTTGTTGCATTAATGACATCTCAGCTGTGAGGACAGAGATCTGGCATTGACAATTTAGACATTCAGACATGGTAAAAAAGCTGCATGAGACAGTGTTAACACAGAAGACAGTAAATACATTATAATTTCTCTGTCAATCAAAACTTTCAGTTTCTGTTGTGACAATTTTAATTAATGCTATTTACTTTGTAACCACAGAATTACTTACGCAAAACAGAGTACATACAGTGCATTGTAAGCACTTTGACATATTCAGTATCAGCTCAGGCTTCTGCTCATGCCTTGCTGCTTCCTGAACTTTAAAGCATCCTGCATTATATAAGCAAATAATTCAAAATAAATTACTTGCAATTCTTAACATATTACATTTTCCCATAAACAATGAGAGTCATAAGGGGGATGGAAATGAACTAGAATGAACCACATTCAACTCTTACTATCAGTGTTTAAATTTTATGAACTGGGCCTTGCGTATGTGGATTAAAGCAAGCAGTAGTTGAATGGTACACCACATTGTAGAGAGAGATGCTGGTTTTCCTTTTAATGTCTTCCCTCTTCACCATCCACATGTTACTGGAGCTGAGTTTGAAGTAAATTATTCCTCTTCACTTGAACTTGAGCCTTTTATGTCATGTAAACAACAGTAGACCTAGAGTTTGCACAGAGAACTGCACTACCAGTGACCTAACTACACTGCCCTTGAAGATAACGGTGATTTGCCCAATTGAATCTATTTTACCAGATGCTTTGGGGAGAGACTTGGAATTACTTTGCAGTCACAAAAAATAACTGCATACATTTTTGCAAGCTCGTAATTGAGGAAAACATCAGCATTATCAACAACCATCTAATTTAAGTATTAAAAGTGGCAACTTCTGCTGACATGTTTAGTCCCAACACTGGCTGGTGCGGGATGTCCTGAGAACACTCTGGATTCATACAGACTGGTTTGTACATGTGCTAGCCCACAGGATGCATGTGCAATACAACACAGCCTGCATCCCATTCAGACCAGCTGATTTCTGAGCAGGCTAGGAGTGCTAAGGGTGCCTGGAACCACCAGAGTCGGAAGCAGAGGTAACTAGTCTTCAAGCATCTTCAGATGTACACGGCTGCTAAGAATCACCATTTTTAATGCAGTGAGAATTTGGGTATGTCTGTCTATTCCACAGAATCACAGAACAGTTGAAGTTGGACAGCATCTCTGAAATACATCTAGTCTAACTGCCCGCTCAGAGCACTTTTAGCACTGCTGCTGAAATAAGCCATCCCACCTTTCTCTTGTCTTTTGATCTCTGTTTCCACTTCCACACTGCCTGCTTCTCTTCCCCTTTTGTCAGCACAAATATTGGCACAGCTGCCTGGTGAACTGAAATGAACATATCTGAGTTAAAACTAAACTACACTATATATAAGTAATTTTAAACTAAATCATGTCTCTGATGTGGCTCACAGCAGCTGCACCAATGCTTGCTCTGACAATAGATAAGATATAGCCCAAGGCCAGGAACGAAAAGCCAAGAGCAAGAAGGGCTGGGCCAATTCAGCCTCCAGCATGCTGAGTCCTGCCGCTTAAAATGCGTATGCTAGACTTACAATCTGGGGTTTCTAATTTTTATGGAAATAATTACAATGATATAAGTTCAGGCCTGGATAGAGTCATAGCAATGTGAAATTGCCTTGTGGTGGCATAGCTCATTCTCATTTCTGAGCCTGTTGCAGCCATATTGCCTGTAGGGCAAATTTTGAATCTGGATCAGCCCCTAGACCACAGCAAAGTTCATCTGGTGAAGGATCTGGCTTGCTTCAGACTCCAGATGGTATAACACCCAGGCAGTATGAACCCACATAACCAACTTTGGTCTTAGATTGCAACATATGATTTCCAAAGCACACATCAAACCTAAAGGTCTACATGACTACAACGCTTGGTAACCAAGGAGAAGATGCCAGCAAGTGTGAAAATGGATAAGCACAGTGCTATTTTTCAGATGTGTATAATTAGAATGGCTGTTGGAAAAATTATACTGAAGTAGTCTGAACTAAATAGAGTACAATAACAGCTCGATTCAAGAATTCACATTCAATAGACCTGCATATTATGCAGGGATAGTGGGAAAGCACTGCAAGTTAGCTTATCCATTTTGCAGCAAAAATGCAGGCTGATGAGTATAGGCAGCACTTAGGCTTTGTCCAACTGTACAGGTCAGCTAGCTTGCATATGAAAGAGAAAGACAGAGATTTTTCGGTGTGAACAAGAGCTCAGTTACCAAATAAGCACTGCTTGAACTTTCTTGTGAAAAGCAAGCCCTGGCAAGAAGATCTCAACACTTAATAGTGTTGGCACAAGAGCCAGGGTGTTTCCTCCACCCTCTGACCATATAAGCCATTCTGCATGCTAGATACAAAGATAAAAGGTTGAAGACTTGAACCATATCCAAGTAAAAATGCCTACTGACATATATAATTCATAAACAGCCACCAGGTCACAGTAATCTATCCAGGCATGATCTCCACGTTTCATTATTTTACCTTCTAAGCATGAACACAATGGCAGAATGCAGAGTTAGTCTCAATCTTCAACCTGTCTATGCAATATCAGGCAGGCTTTCAAATTTGTACCACATTTACACCACTGTAACAAAATTAACATTTACTTGGCCATCTCACTGAGGTAGACTTCTGGATTAAAAAGTCAACATTCAGTACCTTTCAAAAGACTCCGTGTTGGTATCTGGAAGGCTAGCAAGGAAAGCTGTACTGTCACGTGGATTAGACATGACAAAGTAGTTCTGTAGCTACTAGCTTTCTTGAAGAAAACAAATGCAACACACATTTAACTTCAAGAGCAGAAGTTATTTTCTTTACTCAAAATATATCAAAAGATTGTTTAGGCAGGAATTTGAGTTCAAAAATGGTTCCTTTCACTCCAAGGACATATTTAGGTGCATGAAGTTTCAGACTTTCCCTGAGTTCTTTTTACAAATATTTTTTTTAACCAACTAGCCGACACTATAAGCTTGCACAGTAATTCCTGCATTTCTCCCCTCTCCTAAAACACTAGCAGTTAATCACTTAGATGATTGGGTGTGGGGGGAGGTGGGAGTAGGAGGGAATATCCACCTTAGTTGGAGCAAACTCTAGTGAAAAAAGTTTTATTTATATATTAATGTGTTATGTGACAGTCTTATGGAACCAAATAGGCAATTGATTCTTCTTGACCAGGTAACTTTCCTGGTGGAATTTTACCCTGATTAATTACTTGCCAGATTTGCTCACAGACAAGTTTAGGCAGCACAGAGTCAAAGGAGAGGATGAGTAATGTAATGTTTTGGCATAAAAATTGTTTCTTAAAGGCAAAGTATCTTTTCTGCAATTATAATAATGAAATTAAATCAAATTTTAAAATACTTCAAAAATTTGGCTACTTAAGCAATGTAACATTTAGAAACTCCTCTTTCTCCTTTTTTTTTTTTAAAAAAAAAAAAAAACTATTTTCTTAATTTATTTTCTTTCTATGTGCAGTGACAAAAACGATTGTATGGATTTTTTGGTCAAAAGCATCTCAGTTTGCGTTTATAATAGAATTAACTGTGATCCTTTTAAAAACAAGCAAAAATGATTAAGTAGTATACTTTTCAGCATTATAAGCACCAGTATCACTAATAACGTATACGGTTGCCTTCGGAGTACAGCAAAGCAGATATCACTGAATTAAGTTTTAAATTAGTAACTACATATTATAATACTAAAAAACAACAACAAAAAAAAAACACAGTATGCATGTGTACATACACTCAGTATTTCTCAAGAGCAGAGAACGACGTAGTGTCCTTAAGTTGCTCTGATTTATGGGGACTGTGACAATAACCAAATGACTGTTTTGAAAACTGCCCGAATATCAGTGAGGTACTAGGCTCCCACCAGTTGCATCTTAGCCACAACTTTAAAATAAAACAAAGAAAAAAGTGAATTATTAAAAGCTCTGATGCACAGGATCAGTCTACTGTAATTTCATCCTTACATGGTTAGGTAGATTAATATTTTTATTATGTACTCAAAGTTTTAACCAGTACTCAAAGTCTCATGACACAGAAGACAAAAGACCATGTACCTAGCTTGGTTTAAAGAGTGCACTCTTCTTTCCTCCAGTTTCTTGCAGGGTAAAAGTTGAGGAACAGAAAGAACGAGACAGTGTACAGACATGAATTACCACAACATCTGCATTAACAGATTATGCTGAAGCATGCATTAACTGTACCATTCAAATACATTTTATTGTTATAAAACATATACAGTCTTAAAATACAGTACATTTCAAACACAGGTTGCAAGTCCTCATTACAGTGATACTGTAGTAGCACTACAGTACTGAATAGATGATATACTTCCTATCATACCAGCTGAACAGAAAGCTAGTAAAAAACAAAACTACTCTAAGATTAAAATCTCTTTCAATGCTCTGCTGGTTAAGGCTGTATTTCTACCACCTGAGTTGATTTGTTAATTTGATGAATTTTTGAATCTACGTGGTGGTGGGGCAAAGGGGAGTGATTGTTCTTTTTAAAATACAAAACTAGCAAGAAAAATGCTGGTAGTCACTTTGTAAACTTTGCATTAAAATATATATAAAAGAAAATTTGGTACTTCCAAAACCAAATACAGACTACTTTACAATCTTGAATCTAAAGTGAGATTAACCTTTTTTTTTTTTTTTAAAAAAAAAAAGCACTTCATTATGAACTTCATTTTCACCGTACTTGAAATTCATGCAAAAAATGATGCCTGTTTCTTCATGTTTATACCACTGTTATGTCACCAATCTTGTGTGCGATGCCATACTATAAAAAAAAAAGAATATCATTAATCTATATTAAAGAGGGGCCAGACACTTTAACATACCGTAATTAAATGTATGATTCAGATAATCATCCAAATGATGGTCATTCTGATTAGATTTCATACCAGTGTCTTATATAAAACCAGTGCAGCAATGTAGCAAGCTAACTTGATTTATTAGTTAATTTTAACAGAAATTATTTGATATTTTGCCTAAAACATGCTTTAACTCCCACTCAAGTCAATGCAGTTGGCTGCAGCTAACAGAATTGCTCTCCATACCATCCAGTAAATAGTGTAATTTTAACTTTGTCTTAAGTTTTCTAGTATTTTCACCTAGGTTATTGAAAATTCTCATAGATTTTCCAGCATACACCCACTACAGTCAACTTGTAAAGTTTCTGTGAAAGTTCACTGAGATGGCAGTTTTCTGTTTCATACCAGTAACTGAATTACCAAAGAACCACACATTTTTGCTTAGTGCTATAAACACTCAAACAGGCTTTTCAAAGTACCCAATGACTCACCCATACTTAATAAAACATACTTAATTAACATTTTCTTTGTTCCAGTTACTGTTCTTTACTAGCTCTGTATTCTTTGACCTAATATTCTAGATTGATATTCTAAGAAAAATGACAACTAAGCATTTTTGCTACCACTCTGCTGCAAAGCTGTTTTGTCTACCTTGTTAGTACTCAAACTTTGCTAACAGTCACCAATACTCATTTTCAAAACTTGATAATCTAACACAAATCTTCTTAATTAACAATCCACAGATGCTTATTTACATAGTACATTTAGTGGGAATATCACGCTTTCTTACTCATTTCAGCCTATTATGGGCTTCTGTATTGCTGTCCCAGCACTGACAGGTATTTAAAACATGCCTCAACTCCTTGACAATTCCTCTGTAAGACCATTAATTGAAAAACTGACTCACGTTATCTCTGTAACAACTCACATTCTTCTTTGCAATGTGTCACATTTCAATTAGAATTACACTTTGAATAAAATCTTTCAGCTGCACATGATAGTGAAAGTAATTGAGCACCTTCACAAATCTTGCTTGGAAGCATAATTCAAACCAGTGCCAAGTACTGCTTGGCACTAAATCACCGTATTTGCTGATCTGTTCCACTAACTTACTCTGTTTACCGTTTACACAATCTGTTTTCAAAAGTTATTCTTTTAAGGGATAACAACATGCAATAGTCACAAAGTTAATTTTCATTATAATTTATCTACTATTCTCTCAATTTGCAAAGATTTTAGCAACTTTGTTTGTTTGTTTGTTTCTCCTGGAACTTATTTTCCACCCTAATTTAATGCATCTATCCTCAACTCTAGTACCACAGGAACAAGAACACTGCCATCAGCCTGAAATTGTATTTGATAAAATTGATAATAGAAGCATATTAATTAGAATTGTACACTGAAGCAAGAAGTGTCCTTTCAATCTGTATTCCTGTCTTTGCACTACAGTTAACACAGCATGATTTCTGACATTTTTCCTCAACAGCTCTCAAACATATCCAGTTAATAATTAGTAAACATAAGCCTTCTAAAAAAGATTATCCTGCTCCCCCCACAGTTCATCCTATCTCATTCTATTGCAAAACCCTGAAGAAACAGATCTTACGTGCCAAAAAGTTATTGGAGAATCTAGCTATTCTGAAGGATAAAACAGGCACACAAGTAGGGGCTTACTCAAGCTCTCTATCAAGCCTGTCCTGTTCACATCTTTTCACAAATGAGTTTAGAGACAATTAACATAGCCTTCTTATGAAAAAAAAAAATGTCTGCTGTGTGATGCACAGAGACCAGATGGAACAGCACAATAGCTTTTGATCACCCAGTTGTTTGGGAAAGCAAAAGTGTTGTTGTTGTTTAAAAAACAAACAAACAAACAACAACAACAAAAAAACAGATACTTAAAAGAGCTGGAAAGGCAATGTGAACAAATACAATGTAATCTGTTTTCCGTTTCCTGCACTGTCCTGATACTTTCAGTCCTTGTTTTCTTCCTCTCATTTAAGTAAATCTCTCTCAGAAAAAAAAAGAAAAAAAGAAAAAAAGTAAAACAAAGTCTGGCAAGTGAACTGTAGCATGAAGCTAGAAGTTATTCATGCAGCTGTGATAGAGGAACACCATCAACAAATATCTATCTACCCACTGCTGTTGTAACTTATAAACAAAATGTGATAACTCTTTTGGATCTTAGTGGACAAATATTAATTAATGAAAAATTACTGTCTACCCAGGTACCTGCAATCATAACCTTATGTTTAACCTGAGTAAAAAAAAAAAAAAAAAAAAAAAGACGTGACAGTCTAAGATACTATGTATATTTAGTTTACAGTACCTAATACTTAAAACAGTACAAAACAAGTGAAACTGCTTAGGAACAGAAACTATGATAGAAAAGAACAATAAAAGTTATGGTCACATACAAAAGCTTGTTCAATAGCAACATACAGAAAAGGGAAAAGCTGCCTAAAATCTATCCTACTCCAATGGTGAAATAAATCCAGCAATCAGAAATAGGTAGCATGCAACAGAAATAGAGTGGAAGGTCAGCCATTGGTGCAAGTGGGAAGCTGTAGGTAAAGCAAAGATGTGTAGAAAGGCAAACCCAAGGAGTAATTCATCACTGACAGGGCCAACAATGACAAGGAGCCCTCTTCCCTCTTTATGTACCTCAGCCTGGCAGTGTAAGCATATGTAGCTAGATGCCTACAACATCAATAACAATAAAGACAAGTACTCAATATATCTTGACTCTGTATTTTCAAAATAAATAGGATGAACTACCTTATTTTGAGAATACCTTTCATTACACTCGTAAGTGAGCAGCAAAGGAAAAGGGTGGGAAGGGAGCATCAAGTGACCCAGATGACTAACAAGGGACACTGGTCTACATGACTACTCTCTCCTAAATGCAGTTCAGGGGAAGGAGATGCATGCTTCCTGTGAAGGTGATCCCAAGCAGGCAGCTAACCTGGGTTCTACAACAACGCATCTGGAGGAAAAGCGCTGGCAATTGGTCTGGGGGGATCCTTCACCCTGAAGAAGTTGCCTAATGATATCTGACCTACCATTCTTTTCACTACATCCTGGAATGTCCAAGTAGTGCCAGAAGTACTGGAAGAGCAATTATTGTTAGAACAGAATTAACAAACAGCAAATGGTAGCGGATGACAATTACAGATGGTCTGCCCAAGGTAACTACCATTAAGTACTGGTCATTTGAAGGTTTAATTTGACAGTTCGAACTGAAGGCAAACATTAGATGAGCAGCTGAAAACCACTAAAAAGACTAGTCAAGGATAGCTTTCAAGAAAAAGTAAGATGTTGAGATGGAAGGTCTAGTTCTAAAGTCCCAGGAACTCAACAGAATTGTCTCCATTCCAACAAATTTGGAAACTGAGGAATACAGAGATACTGTCAGTATTCAAAAAAGAAAAAAATAATGATCACGTGGCTAAATTATGACATACCCAGGATCTCAATCCTAATCCTCTACTTCATTAATCAGACTTCCTTGCCTTGAAAATCTTTGGTTATTGTTATTACTGTGAGCATCTCTGTTGGTCATGTCAAGCATTAAGCATGTCCTAAGGTTCCTTGCATTTTCAGCAGTTTCACTCCGTGTACAAACCATACAGCCAGCAGCAAGTTAGCTAGTTAATATGGTTGGCATAGACACAGGATGTTGTCAGGATAAAATTCACATGTGTAATGTAATGACCCAATTTCCACTGTCAGTTGGATACCCCTTTTAGAATGCTGATTAAAATCGTTGCTTGTCCAGGTATAACTGGAGGCAGGGAAATTATGCTAATTAAGGCAAAATAGGACTGTTGAGCATAAAAGAACTAAAGCTCCTTTCAGATCTTTTATCTAGGAATAAAGTATCTTAGCAGGTTGTTGGAAACTCCTGCCTGCCCACCAAATCATGCACCATTAACAAAAAAAAAAAAACATACTGGTATATCTTATTTAAATAATACAACTAAAATACTTGAAGTAGAAATGTAACATCCATTTTAAAATGTAATTAATGTTTAGAACTTCAATCTCTTTCAATTACGCAAGGCTATAACAATCAGAACTGTACTTTTTTTTTTTTTAACAAGAATCACAGTTTTTAACAAGAGTCACTATCTTGCCCCTGAGAAAAGCCTACAGATGCAATTGTTTTGAGATCCTCCCCAAGGACCTCTGGAAATGAAGAAACATATCTGTGACCGTAACTGCAATATTGTGAAAACAGATATTTCAATGACTAACCCATACTAGTCAATCAGGTTCCAGTTATGCTTTTTTTTAAAGAAAAGGATGTAGAAGTTCATACTTCTAGCCTAGCAATTGGTTAACATAAGAGTAGTATTTTATGCCAAAACTGTTAAAAGCTATATTCATCCCTCAGCTGTACATTTTTTAATGATATCTGTACAATTTACAGCTTTTTGCCAGAGCTTATGCAGAGAAATAGTGTCTGCAAATAATTGATGCAGATTGCAATAAACATTTTCTTACCTATATTATTTTCCTGAATAAACAAGAAGAAAATAATTTTCTGTTATTTAAGAGTCACTTTGCTTTCTGTTGAGAAACAACATTTCCTAGTAAGCTACAATCAACCATCAGTAGAACAGTGGCCTTTAGCCAGCCAGAAAAGGATTAAAGCTGCCTACAGGTCAGCCACAAGAGGGCAATCAGTATTCTCAAACAGAGAATTTACTATTTCGTTTCAATTCAGACCACTCAATTTACCCACAATTATTTTTTTTTTCCTAAGTTGGCTGGAGTCAGCATGGGAGACAACCACGTTTTTCAAGTTGTGTTTTAAACACCGTGAGTTTTCCATGTAAGTAATAATAACAAGTTAATTAAATTCAATAGGTTATGCAAAGTTACTTGAATGAACATTCAAGTCTAACACAAGAGAAAGACATTGTAATTCCTAAGCAATTTCATATTATAGAATACAAGGACAAAATTAGGGCAACAACAAATAGTCCATTTGAAGCTGTTAGTACACAAGAAAAGCCAGTGTACTAAAAGGACAGAAGAAACATGGAAGGATATATTAAATAAAGCAACTTCACGTTTTATATTTTATGGCTCTTACAGCTTAGACTAACTGTTTCTACTCTTGACAGTTATAGGATTGGAAGTGACATAAAAGGACATTCTATTTATTGGGATAAAAAGTACAGTGCTGGCAGCCACAACATAAGCTTTTTGACAAGTTCCACAAACCACCAGCTGTGCCCCAGAGTTGTCATCTTGTTCAGAAGTCACAAGCAATTCAGTAGTTTTGTCTTTATTTAAAGAGCTGTCTTTATTTCTGGTCTACGGATATCAGTTTCCCTCCCACCTGAGCTATTCTACTAGTAAATGGAAATCTTAAGTAAATATTTTATCTTAATCTCCTATCATTACGTATGGTACAGCTCAAGTGTTTTCACTTCAGCAAACAGTTTCTTAGAAACACCGTCCATTCACAGGACTAGCAAGATGCTGCAAGTTGATGCTGCTGCCTGTTGCAGTCAGAGAACTTGAACGCTGAGAATGGAAGCTCTACTACACGTTTTTAACGTTGGTGGAAACAGCACTCATCCTGACTGCTGTTTTACAATTAAGATATGAAATAAGGGGATTCAGATTCCTGTATGGACAGTAATCTCACTTATAGATCATGGAGCAGGCTAAATAATCATTAGCTGTGGAAAAATGTTACTTTGCTTGTATAACAGCAACTGGCCACAAAAAGACAGATGTTTCTCCCTGATTCACTATGAACATAAATGGCAAAACTGACACAATCAGAAGCTATTATTATAAAAACAGTATTAGATTAAGGTACTTTAATAGCTCTTTATCATCTGGTACAGTGTGCCTTGATACCTACATTCTGAATTCTGATGCCAAGTTCTGCTGCATAAACCAACAATCACTGCATCCCTTGGGACGTTTGGTGAGCACCAAGAAACCTGGGCCCTCATTGCTTGCACCATGTGGGCTGTGCGGAAACTTTGGTCTACTGCAGCTCTTATCATTTCTCGCTACTTCTTTATACAGTATTATTAGTAACGATATAACTAGAGACATCATGTGCAGAAATTATTTATGGTAGGAAGAGTATCTGACACTGCCATTTTTAAGCAGTGAAAATGCAGTGACTACTTAAACAACTCAAATACAAAAAGGTGCCGCAGATTGTCTGAAAACCAGCAAATCAGGCACTGCCAGAAACCTGAGCAGCAAAAGGCTTCAAGAGAATGCTGATCAGACTTGCTACTTTCCATTCCCCATTTTCTAAGTTGGAAAAGTACTCCTAGAAATAAGTCCCATGCCCTTCAACTACTTCGCTCAACTTTTACCCTGCCTGCCACTTACAGAATCGAGGCTTCCAGCCCTGAGAAGTGGGACAACTGTCATTGCATCACAAAGCTCTCTGAGCTTCCCAGTGGGCATACTGCCTCAAGAGGTTTTACCCTGAAGAAAAAATTAGATTACTGAAGGTAAAATGATGTGCTTTCAGATGTTAACGTCTATTCTAATATTGCTGTTTTAAAATTGTTACATAATCAAGTTGTGTAACCGACCTACCAAATCCAAATTCTTTATGAAGATACCCAGCTCCTTCCTACCATCTAGTAATCCTAACATCATATAAGGTTAGTACATACAAGGTTAGGACAAGTTGCAAAACTTTTATGTTTCTGAATATTATGGTAGAAGCCTCCTTCATCTACTCAACACAAGCTTGAAAAATAATTCAATAAATATGCTGATCCACTAAAGAGAGAAACCAACTAGTAGCTGCTGCCACTGAATTAACTTTGCTATTCAAAGCACGCTGGCCAGTACTAGGCAGTTGAAAACTTGTGTCTTCTGAACTCCAACTATGAATGTGGCACTAACACTGACTTACAACAATATAAAAATAAATAATTTAAATGATCCTTGTTTTCAGAACATTTTTTCCTCTCACACTGGGTAATCATCTACAGTTACCCCTCAAGTGAAAGGTAATTTTAAAAATTTTAAAACACTGTAAGACTCGGAAAGGTAGGCAACACTCATAGCTTGTTTCATTCAACGCTCACTCCTTGATGAGTTATTTTCTTCACAAAGTTTTGGTTTTGTTTTGTGCATTTTTATAGACAAGAAAGCAAGGCTAAGTAGCTGGCATTAAGTGTTTTCTTTAACACTTAGTCTAATAACTTATTAACTATCAGCATAATTATAGAGCCTCTCCATCTGAAAAAAATTTGAAACAGCAAGCTCAAAGTGCACAGGATGTTTAAGAAGTTCAGTAAAGAAACAGCAAGACAGACCTTTTAAGAAAGTTGATCTAAGGTGTTGTCTAATACTTATGTGAGGACAACAAAGGTTTTGTGGAACTCTGTAATGAGCATCCTCTCTTCTTTTATGACACTACCAGCAAAATCCAGCAAAGTGCTAGCTGCTTTGCTGGAATTCCCACATTCATCAGCTCCTCTCATTCACAAGCACCTGTCTCTAAATAGAAGCAGCACAAGGGCTGCAGCTTGAAAATTCTATTTGAAAGAAAACTGCCAAATTAGGAAAGGACAGAAGTCTTGAAATTAATATTAAGAAGGTGCAGAAAGATTTTTTAAGAGTTCTGTAAAATAACAACAATATGAGCCTTCGTTTTTATTAGGTATCCTTCTGTATTTAAGCACAAATCTTAATATGAAATATATTAAAAAATGAAGGTTTTCTGCTAGTACACTTTAACTTCATATGCTTCTGTATACATATTAAAAAAATTTGTTTAGATACACACAAATGACACATCTTGCATGGCACATGTATGCATTATCATATGAAGATATGCATACATTAAGAACAAATGTAAGCAATTGTTACTATGTAAGCAAATGTTACTATGGTATTAACATATAAAAAATGCCACTAATGTAAACCCATGCCAGGCCTTGATTTCTGAAAATAAATGTAAGCGCCCAAGACAACACTGAAGAACTTGCATTTGTCTTTGAGAAAATTACAAAGACAGTAAAGCAATTGGTTTGCCAAGGGGTAGGAGCTGTCCCAGGTCATCTTTATTTGAATAAAAAAAGCAAGTTGGTTGACATTGTAAAAACAAGTATTTTGTCAAAACACTTTAAATATAAGCTTTCTTGTTTGAATTTAAAATAATAATAATAATTTATCAGATTTGGGAATACTTGGTTCTGCCCAAAATAAAACCAGCAAAAATTAAATTCCTTCCCAGCTTTTTTTCAGAATTCCTGTTGAGGCTGCCCAGATGTTTAAATTCATCACTACATCTAATCTACAATTAGAGTTTCCATATTAAGTGCATGTTCTAAAATATCTATAAGAAGTTTTACTTCCTTTTACTTAGAAACTGGGGGGGGGGGGGGAGGAGGCAACAAGAAATCATTATTTCCAGTGTGGTATACACATCTGTATTTGTTCACTTCCAGTTACAGAAAGAGAAAGTTTAAGCCATACGTAAGTGCTGCTTTAAAATAAAGACAGACTACTGTTTTCTCCAACAGTTTTATTTCAAAAAGTACACAAGTCTGTCATGGAACTACAGCATTTTAAAATTTTGGATCTGTTTTTACAGATTCACAAACAATACTTGTATTTTATGGTATCATTCCCCCAAAAATGTGAATATAAAACTTCATACTGAAATTTGTATTGATATTCAAGTTCACGCTTTATGCATGAGAAGCATAATGTAAGATTTTGGATTCCAGGAAATATTATTGCTCCAATGTCATTTGAGCTGTGCCTCAGTGCTAGAGGACCAACACCCAAAGGGCCCTATAAAGCACCTATCAAGTGTATAAAACAAGGTTTAAGTGATACAAATAGAATTGTGTCTTCAGACTGCCACAGAGATCTAAAGTGATCCAGAACATACACAGTCAAGAACAAAACCAAAAAGCTATCATGGAAAACAGCAATATACAATATACATTATTACAGAGAAAGCTTGTAATTAAAAAGTCTTACTTGTACTATCAAGCAGGAAGCATACACCTAACATGAATGTGACTATCACGGTTGATAAAGATGTATGCACTGTACATTTGCTTCAGAAGTCATTTTACCTTTCCAACAAGGCATTTCTGTGCACTACATAATTCATTTTCAGGTAAGGAAGGTTCACACAAATGTCTTTAAATATCCATTTCAGAAGTTTATGAAAAGGCTTGTAATGTATGGACAAATGTTACATAACCTCTACAGTATTACAAGTCTAATACTTTATTCACACCATACTATAATTCAGGGGTTTCTTCTATATGTAGTCCTCAATAGGCAAGTTTACAGTCATGACATTAACTAGTAATTTCTCAGGTTCATTTAGAGTATTTACATAATGCTATCACCACCCACCCACCCCCCTTTTTTATTTATTTATTTTTTTAATAAAATGAGACATTAAGAACGCCATTTTCTAACAGGTATATCAGCTGCCACTACTTCCTAGGAAACCTCTGTCAGCAGGTTTATTTGTAACATCAGACACCTCGTGTTTATTCAATTCATATTCTACACAACTAAAAATCATTGCTAAGTACAGTAGCTGCTTTTCAGAATCATAATCCAGTGTAAGTTATGAATCTAGTGACTAAAGAAATAATTTATAACAGTGGTATTAAGTTTATATAATAGTGTTTTATTCATTCAAATAGGGATGATGATAGCAACTTGAGGCAAAGTTTACCCCAAGTCAGAGGTTCTTTATTTCAGATAAGGACTATGTCAGATTTCATTCCTTTTATTTTCCATGCAATTACATAAATAGACAGACACTGTCAAGGCTGCTAAGCCTAACAGCGAGGCTCTGAGGGCATATCATGCTGTCTTTCCATTCTGTCCATTTATTGTTTTGTGCAATCTGACAAAGCATTAAGTATGTGTAAACTCTGCTCTGCATGCTTGAGTGAGAAATTTCTCAAGTGTCCTAGGGCTTACCTGACGGAAAGCACAGGGTCTCAAGACAGGAAAAAAAAAAAAAAGCAGAAGCAAACAAAAACCACACCTCATCTCACAATATGTCCATAGAGGGCTAGGAATCAAATTCAGTAGGTTTGTTGCCTGTTTGCTTAGGTGTCTAGCTATCTCTCAGTCTGTGATTCAGTTCTAGTTTTGTACTCAGCTTGTTTTTATGATCTAAATAACCATACCCTTTTAATAAAGGAAGGCCTTAGTTTCAAGGTAAACAACCAGTTTATGATTAAAATATCTTTAAAGTCTCTTCTGTCACAGTAATTGGATGCAAAATATCATCTCATCTATTGTTCTTCATAAGCTTAAGTTTGGCACAGTTACTAAACCTATTATTTACCACACACGTGAGAGTCAATCATCCATCTCATTAGTACAACTGAAGTTTTCAGGAATATGAACATGTTTTAACTACCAATTGAAAGAGTAACTCACAATTTGAAATACAGAACAATACAGAGAGTCACTGAAATCACATCCAAAAATAGGCATGAAGAGGTATAAATAGTACATAAGAATCAAAAAATCAGATCACAGTGTCATGTTTTAAAAACTGTACCATCATCTAAGCACCTGTCCAAACAGTAAATTTAGGCACCTGAAATTTCATTAAAAACTGAAGATACAATCAGGCAAAGATTATTGAAAAGGCACACATGAAAGATAAAAAATCTGATCTCTAACAGTATCAGTTTACAATCTAAAAAAGTCCAAAATGTGTAAAATTTTAGAGTCTAGAATATTTAGTAGCCATTCAAGTATCTAAATTCGGTATGAAGGGTATGTTATCTATGTTAACAGTGCCAACCAAAAATGGTGCACATAACTACAAGATAGGGGAAACATTTAGTAGTAAGCCAAGTAATTTATCACAGATTTAAGCAGCTACAAGGAAGTAGATCCTAAGCCTAGAAGTTTGGGGAAATCTTTTATCTCACTGTTGCTACATTCAAACAATCCTAACATCTTTCAACAGGCTCTTTCAGATATTTTCTCCATTAGCCTCTGTGCCACATACCATACTCATTTAGCTTTCCAAAGTAATTAGTAGCCTAACATCTATAGCTAAAGTAAGTTGAAGGGACTCCCCCCCACGCACTCCCAAGCACAAGATGAGAAGTAGATTAGAAAACAGGAAGGAAAAAAAATTCAAACTGCACTTAACTTTAAATCTAGCTTCCATAGATATGTAGTATCAGTCATGAGAAACTATTGAAAATCTTTAAGCAGGTGTGAAACTAAGATAAGGAATTGTTCTATTCCTCCGGTAATGCTTTAAGATAGAAAAACTGGGAAGGCTTTTTTTTGAATGGACTCTTGAAACATGTTCATATCAGCAATTCTGGGTAACTATTTTCTCCTAGATTCTGTCCACATGAAACTTTTGGTGCTGAAAATCTAAACATCCATTAATACATTTAGGGCCATTAAACAGGCAAGGAGAAGTAAGCTTTAAATTCCTTGCAAATTCATATAAAAATGTATCATCATCTTAAGGCTAACTACCACTTAACATGAATGTAGGGAAGATTTTTCTGAAAAACTGTGAGAGCAAGAGAACAGATATCAAATACCAGTTAATTAACAGCTTTATTAAAGCCCAGTGAAACTTCTAGGTAATTGGTTTATTAGAAGTAAGAACACTACCTTAGAACCTAAGCAGGCTTTAGAAAATGCAAGCTACAATTAACTTAAGACCTGTAGAGATACATATTCATTCTTACTGTGACAATATAACAGTTGAGCTACAGATTTTAAAGTTAAGATACCACTACTAACAATTTGATAGGATGTCTTACATCAGATAACTTAAGTTATCTGACATGACTAAAACTAGTTATTGTGGTAAAATTTGAATTTCAAAAGAGCTCACAAGGTCTCCTATCACATTTCCAGTTACTGAGATTTTAAACTCAGAATAGATTCAGTTATATTAACTGAACCAATAACTGGCAGCCCCTGAAATAAAAGTTCAAGAAGCACTCCAGATAAACATTACGAAGTTAAAGAGCTGCATAAATACTCAGAGTTTGAACAGAATTCACAGCCATCCTCTGTATTTCAGCCCCACTGCAACTTCAGACAGTGGCCACATTAAAATACTTCTATTACTCCAAAACTGAGGATGAAATTTCAAGAACTCCGAGAAACTTCATGGTCTACATACGAAATGGTTTTGTGACTTGTCAACTGTGTGTTACTGTTTCATATTCAGAGCTGCATATTAGCAGACAGTGTCTCTTCAGGAACCTACCAGAGGTCCAAACACCTTCAGCGTCTGGTATTTATGAATTCCTGTGCTTTCAGCAAATAGTTCAACTGTTACACACTAATAAGTTCAAATTTAAAAATAAGAATTGGTGGCTTTTCAAACTATGTTTTCTTCAAGGAATATTGCATGCCATTGCTTAAATGAGGGATGGAACATAATACTTATAATGAACAATTAAAAAGCAGGATTTAAATTAATATTCTATACTATGGACCCATCTTTGCTTTGTGCTGGAATCATCACTGGGACAGCTCCCATTCTACTTAAATTAGGTGCAGCTACCTTTGAAGATGCAAAGGTTTGGTTTTGACCAGAAGTACGTTCAAAGTCTTCACTTGGGACTTGACTATATGGAGTTTTGGTATATCCTTCCATATTTGAGGGAGACATTGAGCCCAGAGAAGAACGATTGCTGCCTATGTAGCTGCGGGCTGTTGAACTGCGACTTTTTGGAGGCGGAACATCTTCTCTGAAATAAAAGAAAAATTCAGTTGCAGAACAAGAATTCAGTCAATGTTACTATGCAGGAGTTTACATGAGTTTTCCATTTGTTTCTTCCTATTCTAACACAGTAGGCTTTTTTAAATTGAAAAAAATGAAGCATTTGTTGCCTTTAAGATCCTTAGTGAAATTACAGACATGACATATTTAAAACAAGTTCTCAGACAAACTCTTAGCGTTTCAATAAACAAATCAAAACAGACATCTCAACCACTAAGTATCTTACTCACAGAAAGACATTTAAAAGTTAAATTTTCAAATACTACTACTCAGAAATTAGGTATGTCATTACCTAATATCATGATGTACTTCTTTCTCATACTTCTTCTCTCTGTGTTTTTTACAGCAACAGAAGACGAGAAAAGCCAGTAAGGAGAGACCCAGCAGAGTTCCTACAATAGCTCCAGCAATTATACCACCTGTATTTATAGCTAGAATAGATAAATTACAATATTTTTAAGTGTCAAACTTATATGACCATTTTCTTTTCTGTCAACATTAAAAACAGTGTGTTTCCACATGATGCAGGTTAACAGCTTATCACTGAATCAGATATGCTTCAATCCATGATTTAGAATGACAATAGAGTTGCAGTTTCCTGCTTAAAAAGGCAGTATTTGGAGGGAAGTACAGACTTAAAGCTACAACCATCAGTTGCCTAACAGTTTTTTATTTGTTGTTTTAAAACTTTTTAGGAGTTTAGAGAAACAAGGTTATTCAGTTACAAGGTTATTTGGTTACACAAAACACAGTATGACTACGCAGTCAACACTTACGAGGGGTGACATTCAGCTCAATAGAACATTCATCTGTGCCAACTCGGTTTGAAGCAACACAACTGTATACACCAGAATATTCTTGAGACGCATTTTTCAAGAGAAGTTCGCCTGTATTTCTATCTACAAGGAACAGAAAGCAAGTGTTTACCATTTACCAAAGTTTAGTTTCCTATTCAATGCTACAGAATTATTATTCCCACACATACATGAAATCTTAAAAATACCATATAAAAAAATCCAAAAGTCTACTGTGTCATAGAATACTATTATTTCAAAAAGTCGTTTTACTTTACTAGATATTTATTCCATAAAAGTTGACTTTAATACTAAGCCTTCAAATTGCTCTGTCAACGGAAAGGAACAGATGCTTAAAATAGCCAATTCTCTCACCTTAATGTAGAATACTAAAATACAAGAGATTAACTACATCACAGAGGTACCCTCTTCTGTATTGAAACTAATTCTGCACCGAAACCAATTCTGCACAACCAGCTCAGATGTCTGCCGAACTCATGTTCATCATGAAAGACAAATCTGTCCTAAACCTTGCACTCCAATGGACAACCATGTAAGTATAACTATGCTGATAGAGTGAAAGCAGGAAGAACATTTCCTTTAAGGCATCCAAAGCTATTAACAGCTACCTTTGCAAGATTTTTAAATTGTTAAAATATCTGCCACCAGCACTTAAACCCTAGAGCTGCCAAGAGATTACATCGTGGGAACAAAGAATCACTCATATACTTAGCTCTCCCAGCTGAAGTTAGGCAGTACAGAGGTCCTTGAGAGTACGTTCAGTGCTCCCAAACCTACAATCACAAGCCGCAAACAACTGTTGCTTCATTTTTACATACTTCCTAAATCATTCTTGTCCAGTACTATCTGTTGATTTTTTTTTGTTTTGTTTTCAAAATATGAAACAAATTTGGGATGCTTAAGAAGGAATAACAACAGAAACTTAAGGTCTTGAGTGGTAAAGAGAAACATTAGTGACTAACTTCATTGTCGAAACAAGAAATAGGACATAAACAGTGCTACCGGGATGCAAAAGTTCAGAAAGAACAGCACAAGGTTCTTCAGATATAGTTATTTTTTAAGCAAACTAGCCCTTAAGATATACAGATACTAGGAGACTACAAAGGTCTAAGTAAACTGGAGAAGTTCCTGTAAGTCAGAGGTTGTTCTAATCAACTAAACTGGAACCACATCTCCCTATGGAAATTCCTGAACCATAAATTAAAGGAGGATAAGAGACCACTATGAGGAAGAACCCCGCAAGTTCCTATTCCCTCTTCCCTGGACATCCACTTTTTAGACACATGGCATCATGATACCCTTTGTCCTATATGTCATGCACACTCCACATTACAAATACTTCCATATGTAAATAGGTTCTTAAACTGCTCCAACTGCAAGGTAAACATACCTTCCCCCAAGGATTATAATTTTTGTAACTACAAAGACCAACAAGAATTGGTACTGAGAACTGTAATTCTAAGAAATATTCTAGAGTAACTTTCACATAATCAAAACTCACAAATTGCTAATAAACTGGTTTTACTAATAAACTTTCACAATGAAGCTTTCACAAGAAAATCAACACCACCACAATAATAATTCTGAATTCAGTCAAAATTTATAACATTGAATTCTTTCCTGGATGTCAGCTCATGTAAAAGGGAAAAGCTTCTCTTCTCCTTTATGTGTAGAAACTTTTCCCCTAAAGACACATAACCTTCTTAAGATAGAAGTTCTATCACTTGATCAGAAATTGAAAACTTCTGTGCAATCTCCAATGAAAATCAAGTTTTTATTTTCACTTTCCCAAATGCTGCTGTAATCACTGGTCTAGACTATTCTGACTCTTGCCTGATGCCCATCGGAGCAGAAAAGCAGCCAAGAAACAAAGCAAGAGAAGTCAAAACATTCTTGCAGGGATTAACATGGTTTTGCAGTCTAATGGTAAGAATCTTTCTCAACTTCGAACAGCTAATTAAAACATCAGTTTTATTGTCCAGTAAAAGGACAGAAGTGACAGTTCTGTAGACTGCTCTATACTGAAACTATGCATTAGATGCTAACAAGTCAAAATATGCCAAAAATATGAATACAATCTTTATTATTTGTAAATCTGAAAAATTAAAGTTTGACAGTACTCAGCGTGGATGTGGTAGGAAGTTCTTGTGTGCCAGATACTCTTCTCCAGTCATAAGACAAAAGTGGAGATCCTTCTTGTGATGCACATTTTAACGTAATGTCCTTTCCAATCTCCTGTGATCCTTCAATGGAACATTTAGTTCTTGCCGGCTTTACTAATAAATAAAGTATTATTGAATTAATAAGTCACCATCAAAAATGCTAGTTATGTTGCTAAACATTTTGCTAAAGAAATCTTGTGAAACAAAGCCTTTGCAAGCATGGAGAGATTTTGTATGAAATACAAGCCAGATTTAGATTTTAAGTGCTTGTTATTCTTACTCCCTTTGCCCCCTCTCCCACTCCCCCTCCCCCCCCCCCCAAAAATAGAACAATGTCTGTGCCCACCCTGAAGTCTCAATAAGGGATGATAGATTCAAGATGACTTTGCCCCTATGTTGGCTTTCATTTTATGTATCAAATATAAGATGGCATAAACACAAAAATGTCACTGCAAATTCAAGAAAAAAAATTGCTTACCAAGTACAGTCAACTGTATTTTTTGGCTTTGAACTCCAGGAGCTTTCTTCACTTTGCACTGGTATGTGCCAGTATCTGCTGACTTTAAATTCAGGATATCCAACGAACCATCACCAGATCTGGGATCAGAACTGG
The DNA here is from genome assembly GCA_011075105.1 of Heteronetta atricapilla. NCBI lineage: Eukaryota > Metazoa > Chordata > Aves > Anseriformes > Anatidae > Heteronetta > Heteronetta atricapilla. The sequence continues at coordinate 104,073,968 of CM021731.1, read as the reverse complement.
TAAACTGCATCCGCCCAGTCATAGCAGCATAATAATGATTATAAATTCTGTCTACAGCATACATAATTATCTATAAAAGAGTAAATATGATTCATAAATCTACTTGGCTTGTAAGCATTTGAAAAAAAATGTTATCTTCAGAATCCCACCAGTTCCTTTTTACTGTTTAAAATAAGCATGACAGATGATCACAAAGATGATCAGAAGGCTGGAGCACCTCTCCCATCAAGAAAGGCTGAGAGAGGTGGGGACGTTCAGTGTAGAGAAGGGAAGACTGCTGGGAGAATCATGAAGGTTGGAAAAGACATCCAAGATCATCTGCTCCAACCATCCCCTACCACCAGTATCACCCACTAAACCATGTCCCTAAGTGAGAGAGAAAGGAGACCTCATTGCGGCCTTTCAATACTTAAGGGATATAGAAGGACTCTTTACTCAGGTAAATAATGATAGGACAAGGGGGAATGGTCTTACACCAAAAGATTTGATTTAGATTAGACATTAGGAATAAATTCTTTAATGTAAGGGTAGTGAGGCACTGGAAGAGGTTGCCCAGAGAAGTTGTGGACACCCCATCCCTGGAGGTGTTCAAGGCCGACTGGATGGGGCCATGGACAACCTGATCTAGTAGGTGGCATCCTTTCCTATTTGGCGGGGGGGGATTAGATGATCTTGAAGGTCCCTTCTAACCCAAGTCATTTTATGATTCTACAACAAGTGCCTCCGTTTTCAAAATAACACCTCATACAATGCTCTAATGAATGCTCCAACTCAACGCCTGCCAAGTAACACGATGTCAGCATTGATTTCTGGCTTAAAGAAAACTGTTTAAAATTGCTCAAATCTTCATTCTGTAAAGTCTCTATTAAAAAGAAATCATTGATAATGCTTCAAAAGAAATGACAGCTTTAATAACTAACAAAGAGTTAATACGTAATACAAAATTCTCAAACTTTCAATCAGGAAAATAATACACATACATGAGCAGAGTTTCCTGTACTCTGAAGCATTAAAAAGTTCTTTAGTTATTACATTAAGTACAAAACATCACAACATTCTAATTATTATTCCAAAACTTCCACTACATATGACTGGTGTTTCAAAGTTATTTAAGGCCACAAGGATCTCACCTGGAAAATTTTAACAAAGTCAAAAAAGTCACTACCGAAGTTCATATATTGATTTACTTTAATGATTTAATTAGAACCGTGCAGAAAAGTCTCTACTTACTATTTGTTCCTTCTTTTGATTATCTGCTGGTATCAAGACCCACTCAATATCTAGTGGGCCTTCATCCTCTTCTGAGAGTACAAAAGTACATGGCAATGTAACTTTTTCTCCTTGAGCTTTTTCAAACATTAATTGGTCAGCTGAAGTTATACTTAGGCTTCTAGTTAGACCTATAAAAAAATATTTTTATGTTTTAAAAATCACTTCACAGTTCCACAGCAATTGTTCTCTTAGACATTACTATATTCTTTCCAGAACAGAGTGCCTAAAACCAGTCTCTGTACAACCAAAATGCATAGATTATCCAAACAGCCAAAGCCTTAGAAACTTACCTCAACACAATGAAAGCCCAACTTTTTGAAGTTCATATGTTCATTTAAGAAAAAAAATCAAAATTATACCAACTCCTTTTGCAAATCCATCATATACTGATTGTTCCTGTATAGAAATCAACTTTAAAAATCATGTCAAATTATCATTAAAAATAATTTTAAACTTTCATTGCTGCTTAAGAAGTCCTGTGCCGTATGTTACTGAACACAGTCAGGTAGTCTTAGTTTAGATGAGTTATAAGGAGTGGTTTATCTAGGAGGAGTGGACAAATGAATCCCTTCCAAAAACCCCAGAGAGTTTTCAGATTTGTTGGTCCTTTCTACTTGACTTACTCTTCAAAAAGGCTGTGTAATCTTTATCTGTATGGGTGACTAAAGAAAATATGTTTCTGAACAGAATTTCCCCACTTCAACCCTGTAAAATCATCTATATAGTGACCCAAACAGACTTGCTCAAAGGTCTGAAGCAAGATTCCCTTTATTGTACATGTATAGGCTTCCCTCCTTAAGTGTATAGGAACATACATTGCAATCAGAAAGTTGAAGTCTCCATTGATTTGTTACGGAAGTAGGTTTGGCATTTTTACACCCACTGTTTTGTCCACCTTGCTGGCTATCATGTTCAGGTTTTCGGAGTCATTTTTGTATGTTGAGGCTGCTGCCCATAATGGCTATGAAGTAGTCATTTGGATGTTACCACTACGGCAACAGATAAAAGGCCACAAGAAGATTGTCCAGCAAGAATAGGATTGTTTTGGTGCATCTGTAGAATTACAGCCTCAGACACAAGAATTATTACAAACAGTGTACATAAGCTCTAACTTGCACTTTCACACTAGCTCAAGTTACTATTTAACTTGCACTTTTCCATGTAGTGGAAAAACTCAGACTGTACCGCAGCACAAGGACATGGACCTATTAGATCGAGTCCAGAGGAGGGCCATAAATAGTTTATCAAGGTGCTGGAGAACCTCTCCTGTGAGGACAGGCTGAGAGCACTGGGGTTGTTCAGCCTGGAGAAGAAAAGGCTCTGGAGAGACTCCATAGCAGCCTTCCAGTAGCTAAAGAGGGTCTATATGAAAGCAGAAGAGGTACTATCATGGAAGGTAGTGATAGGACAGTGTGTAATGGTTTAAAACTTAATGAGGGTAGATTTAGAATAGATGTAAGGAAAAAAAAATCTTCATTCTTTAGATGGCCTTTAAGGTCCCTTCCAACCCAAACCATTCTATGGTTCTGTGATCCTAAGAACACTTGTAGATAAAGCTATTTTCCACTCTGCCCATTGTTTGTTTGGTCAATGTTAGATTGACAAACAGAAGCAGCAAGCATCTTAGTTGAAAGGAGATGACAGAGCCAGCTGGGCTTGAATCAAGCATTAGCACTAGGCAGGCGTGGTAGTTAATACTAGCTGGAGATCCCCTTCTGCAGAAGAGACACCCATCTACCACCAGGTATGCTGGCAAAGAAGGTTTAGCCACAGCAGGTGTGCTAAGAGATTGTTTACCTCCTATGACTCTTGGACTATTACCACTTCATTATTACTACTTATTACTACTAGTAGTGTTTTTGTTGTTGTTTGTTTAAACTATTACCATTACCTACTCATGTTATTAACAGAGACAACCTGAAGTAAGTCAAAATTGACCACAGAACTGGGGGCAAAGGAAAAGGACATGGGAGTGCTGGGGTTGAAGGAAGAAAGGCTTGTGGAGAAGGATCCTGTGAGTGAACTGGCTGCAGAAAAGCTTCTACTAGCGCATGAGCTGTAAAGAACCAAAAAGGAAGTCAGGGCAGTTGATTTAGTGACAGCTGACATAAGGCAAGACTGAAGTACTCACTGTTGACTCTGCTTGGAGCAGAAGGTTAGATGATTGAGGTCACTCTTAATGCAAACAATTCAGTTAACTGCATTAAAGACCTATACGAAGCTAATGCCCACAATGATCAGATGGTGTTGTCTCCGAGCTTTCCCCAAGCCTCACCTCCTCCATTTTCCAATCAAATCAGAAAGATTCAATTTCTGTTCACTCCTCTAGTGTACTCCTCAAAACATAAGAGGATCATCTGTGGCATTTAAGTGCTAGTATGGCATTATCAGACTGAACGAAGATCTGTATTTCATAGAATCATTAAGGTTGTAAAAAACCTTCAAGATAATCTGGTCCAACCATTGCCCTACTACCAATGTCAAACACTAAACCATGTCCCTTTGCAACAGGTCCAACCTTTCCTTGAACACCCCCAGGGACTCCACCACTTCCCTGGGCAACCCGTTCCAATGCCTGACTACCCTTTCTGAAAATAAAGGTCTCCTAATTTCTAACCTAAATTGTTTGGGTTAGTGGAGTTTTATGGATCAAGTTTCAGACTTTTCAAACTTCTTTGAACATACCAGAAATACGGTGATTCCTCAAGTTAGCTGTCCCATTTATTCAAAGGTGCTTAGCATAAACTTATCTGATTTTTAATTATAGCTAACAAATCACTGTGAAGAATAGACTCAGAAGCGTATAACAGATTCCCAAAGATAAACCACTGAAAACTATCAACATAGAAATACAATTGGTACAGACACACACATATCATTCACAAATACTTTTTCAAGGAAAAAACATTTCAAATTCAGTAGGGATAATCAGAAGAATGAGCCCTTGTGAATGGGTAAGAAGAGATGAGTACCATTCCTTGATGCAGAATAGTTAGTATTATCTCTTACAAAAGTTTCAGAGGAATGTAAGAGGTCAATACACATTTTTGTTCTAAGCATTTAGATTTAAGGTTCTCAATGTGGAATTATTTAATTTTCCTCTGAGAAATTGACCCTACTGCAAGTCCCTGACTGAACAAATTTTTCACATTATTTCTAAAGGAGTGAAAAACAGGATACCATTTTTCAGGAAACTGTAGTTCCTTCAGAGTATTTGGACATACCATCAAATAGCACTCAGGTAGAATGCAGTTTAACAAAGTACATTACTGAATTTTTAATCTAGGAAAAATGGTGTATTTGATAAAGCTTGATGGAAACTGATTTTTAGTATCATTTAAAAGAGTTTTCAAAACAGAAAACTCAAACATAACAGTGCATTCTCCATTCCAACACAAGTAACAGAAGACAGATTTTCATTAAATACTAAATTCAGAAATAATAAATATTTTTAGGTGAAAAATGTGAGGAGTTCAGCATACACTGGAATTCTTGCTTACACAAACTGAAGTGTAAATTTAAGCTTGACCGGAACATTTCCGGCAATCGGATAGCACTACCTTACGGCAGTGTTGCGTAACCCACTGAACACAATCCCTCCCTAAACAGGCAAGGTGAGAAAAACCATCAGCTGGCACAGAAGGTAAGGCAATACACAGAGAGGACAGGAGTGGCAGAGCTACACCATAACAGCAGGACTGCCACCAGGTTCAAACTGATGTCTGAAATAGCAAGAGCTACAGAGCACAACTGCAGAGAAGCACAGACTGCCTCTCCATGGAATAAGAACTGAGCTCACATATCCTTCTGCACTTAAAATCATAGTTGATCAATACACATTCTACATTTGCACAGTACTTCACCTGTACTAGCAGGCTCTCCACAAACTTTATGGTTCGCCAATAGCAGCTCGTAAACAGGAAATGGCTGTAAATGCATGAAGGTTTCCTCACAGAATGAGGTCTTCAGAAGTATCAATCAGAAATGCATTAGGACTTCGAGAAATGCAAGCTACAAAATTCACTTGAGACTTTTATTTCAAGTATAGTCTATAGATGATGTTTGCCTGCATAGTTGTGATCAAATCTTTCTGCTTGACAGACTTGAGTCTCAAGAATCAAATCCCCACTTATTTTACCTCTGAATTAGCCTCCCAACCATAGTGAATCTCTTATTTATGTTAGCTCTAATATAAAGCAAAATTCACCAGCTGCCCCTTTTTCTCACATCCACCTTGACAAAAGTGCATTTCTGAAATAAAGCACCATAAAACTTGGAAAGTCAACTTACACCAACGTCCTTAACAACTAGTACCTAACAGCGAGTTTCCCACTGCTTACTGGTACAGTCTGACACAAACATCATAAGCCTTCCTTATGGCACAAATCCCTAGAAGAAGTCATCGTCTCACAATCTTCTGCTTCCTGACTACACGAAGAGTCAGTATCTTCAAGTGATGCCAATTAACATCTCTCCAAGGCAGGGTGCTATAACAGAATAGCTGGAATAAAAGTTGCCTTAGCAAAAATAAAGTGTAAAGAATATTTGATATTACTCATTTTCAGTGATTTTGATATTACTAATTTTAGTGATTTTACAGCACCCACCATCCGAGCCACATCAGTGCAGCCAGTGTGGCCACAAGCTGCAGAACTTGCTTAGGGTTGTTTTTTTTTTTTTCCCCACAGTATCATAACTGACTGCACCACAAACTGAATCCTAATTTTACCAGTGTGATCCTCAAGGGCCACAAAGCCTGGCTTCAGGTTTGGGTTCTCACAGTTTCCCAGCATCTTGCCTCAAACAGAAAGCGTAGAAGCCCATTAAAGTCAAAACTTTCAAGAACTTGGGCCAAATGTGTTATGAAGATTTGTTGCATCTATCTTTCCACGTCATAAACCCTAGAACTTCTGGCAAGCCTCAACACATCGCAAAATCCTGAGAATATCATGTCCTCATGTCCTTCAGTTATAACGAGGTCTGTCAGAGAATAAGACAGGGTTAACCTTGCCTTTGTTTCATGAGGAAGTTTTACCAAGAGTCAGAAAAATCAGGCTGATCAACCGGGGGGGGAGGGAGAGGGGGTGCTGGTGAATGAAAGGAAGAGAGTCAATTCCAACTTTTCAACCAGCTCTAGTCACATTTATTTTCTCAAATTCACTGTTTTTCCAAACACATGACTTAGAACAACACAGAAGAAAGACCACTAAAGATCTTTTTTTAAGCTTAGTAAGCATTACAGGAACAATGGCAAGAAAAAAACCTACAATGTAACAGAAGGACACACAGAGAAATAGTTGTCTTCCCTTTAGGAGGGAAATTCAACAGTCTGGAGAATTCTGATGTGAGAACAAAATTATAAAATTTTATTTTACAGCCACAGTACACAGATTCTCATGAGGTGTTTCAGAACAGTATCCAAAATCCGTATTAGCTCAATACACATCTTAACATTTTTAGTCAGACTCTTAGTCACTAAAGATCATTTAACCAGCACAGCAACCTCATCTTAGCTAAGAGAGGGCCAGAAACAAGCAAACAGTAAATGAACCTTTGGTAAAAGCAAACTGTAAAGCTTTTCTAACAAAGGAAGTACTATCCAGCTAGTTTTAGAAAGTTAATATTTAATACGTTCTACAGAGCAGTGCTTGATGCTGTAGCTTTTGTACAATGCTACAGTACAGATTTCAAAAATAAAGCTCAGTTCATAGTAAGTAGAAAATAAAAAACCCACCACCACACGATCTTAACAAAAGCATCCAACACATCTATTATTTCTAAAATTATCAACATTAACAAACTACGCCTTTACTTAAACCTCAAAAAAGCCCAATCAAAAAAAGATTAAAGATAAAAACCTGTCTGCCTATACTAGCCTAAGTCCACCATGAAGAACACTTGTTAATCCCCGAAGACAGCAGACTCTACATTCTGACAGATGTTCACACCTGCATCTCTGATCTCCTAGGTGAACACTCCACAAACTAACCAGAGTCACACAACTTATTCAAGCCCTTCTACTATGCACAAAAGATCCAAAGTTTATGGAGCCAGAGAAAGTAAACATCTCAAAATAAAAGCACTAGCCTAGAGAAAGTTGAGATTTGGCTTCTGGTCTTCACTCCAAATACTGTTTCCTCCTTCCTAGCCCATTTAAGTCTCAGACTCAAAATAGTAGTTCAGGAAAATAAAGCCACAAAGCAATTTCTGAATAAGAGCTTGAATTTTATAGGTAGATGGCATTAGTAGAGGCACGATATTGAACTTTTCTCCTTCACATTTCATCTCAGCTGCCTTACCAGTAGCAGGATGAAGCTGAGTGATCAAACTTCCAGAGATCTGTCTGGGTAAGCTTTCAGGACATGCTGCACACAAACTGAAGCAGTTTATCAGCACAGAGGAAGTTTCTGCCATAAACTACGAAGAGAAAGTTGATGAAACAGCAGGAGCATTTAAAGCACAACATGGGAAAAAATCCATCTCAGAATGATGCTGGGAAAGTTATATCACCTGGACAATCAACTACACAGCTGCTGGGTCTCCAAACAGTGGGTTTACCTTTACAAACTTCACTTCATCTGAGCAGCCAGGGTTGGAGGCACATTTATCAGGCAAAGTCTTCCAGTTACACTTACTCTCAAAATAACCAAGGTGACATCATGGATTTACTTCCTCCCTGCTTATTTTTGACTTCTTATCTGCTTCGCCATTAAACAGGACTCTGCTATTAAGAATAAGCCTTATTTTCCTTTCTACTATCCAATCCCTAGACTCACAGAAACATGGTTTTAAGTAGCACAGAACCTGAAATCTGACCAGTTCCGGAAATGGATGAGTACGGCCAGCCGAAGCTTCCAATTTCTGCAGAACATCTCAAAAAGACTGATTCTGCTTCAGAATTCCACAAACATCTTAAAGGTACCTACTTTGAACAGAAAGTGAAGCTATCCTGCATTAGCCTAGTCTAAGAAATCTGACAAAATAAATCAGTTCAACAATAACCACTAAATTACTGAATTTCTACCTGAGGTCACCTGAATACACAAATCCTCTGTCAAGAGACACAACGGAAAAAAAGAAAAACTGTACTAAAACCAACAGGAAACAAGCTAAGCATACTGCCTTTCTTTAGACAAAAATATTATCTTTCAGTCTGGATGTTACTTGTAATAGAAGAATTTTGTGGCAGTATCAAGCGAATAAGTTGCTCTAATTCATGTAGAGTTGCATACTTGAGCCCTAGTTTAAAGCATACTGCACGGTAACTTTAGAAGTTACTCTTTCTCCTAATCTAATAAAGACTTTTTTTAAAAAACTCTAAGACTCAAACAGAACTACAAACAACCCTAATCCTGTAAACACATAACATGATCTTAATTTCATTCCCAACCGCAATTCACTCAAATCAATTGAAATAGCTATGCAACAAGGAAAATCTAAAAAGCATGGGCTAAGGCTTTACTGATCTTTTACTCGTCTCCCTCAAGTTTCACTTCTTCCCTTGATATCCCATTTGATTCTACCCTATATTCCTTTCCTTTTCCAACTGTCCTTGTACTCCTAACTTGCTCAGCACATTCTTGACGCTATTCTTATTGCTAAACCCCGAGTCATTAGCTAAGTATCCTAGCAACTACAGCAGCAGATGACCTTACTTAAGAGGGACGTACTTACCAAGTTGGGAGCGGGAGAGTTTGTATCTCATTACTTAAGTAAAGGATATGCTTGGGGGATGGGGCGAGGGGGCAGCCACACATAAAAAGGCAAGGGCTATTTGCTTACACTGCCATGGAGCCCCACCCAATAGAGAAATTTTGTGTTACACCTACACCAGCCAGGCTGCTGCCAGCTCTCAGAGTAAGCAGCACGGCTCATCCCCACGCTGTACAGCCATGGAGTGACTTGAATGAACTCATCCCAGTAAGAAAATAACACCCTCCAAAATTCCTTTGTTGTACCAGCTGAGTGAATTCAACCATCAGCTGCACAACGCTGACTCTGACAGTAGGAGAGGAGGAAGGAACCCAAAACTGTCACTGAAGCAGCAACAGCCCAGATGGACACGTGCAGTCACACCAGATGTAACCACACATTTTCAATGTGCCTAGGTGTAGCTGTACCTTCATGAAGCTGTACTTTCACATTGCACTTAAGAGGCATTAAGGAACCATTGCAACATACCATTTAGAAGAGTAAAAAGAAATGGCATCCAGCCATTACAGAGACTTTTTTCAAAGACAAAACAAGAAAAAAAAAAAAAAATCCTGACGCTCATTACTTATCCATACAAAAACCCACCTGTCCGCTACCAGTCCACACCAAATGCAGCACCTGGTTTGTGCTTTCAGCCCTGCGAGTGATGTGTTTTCCAGCTACCCAACTGATACGGAAGGGCTATACAGCCACTAAGCAATCAAGTCACATGGTTCTTTTTTTTCCTGCCAATTTGATGGCATTTAAAAGGAAGATGAATGAAGCAGCCCTTTTGCAGTGTGGAAGCATTAGGCTTATCTGTCAGTCAATGCATTAGGGAGTTTAAGTACAATCAAGCACTTAACTGAGCAGCCATATTTCTTTCACTTGAGTAAAGGGGTTTGGACTTTTCCGAGCTAGTGAGCCATGGTTTTTTCATAACACATGCAAGGTTTACATTAAGATTGAAAATTAGTTTATTCAGTAGTGTATTTTTGTTGCTGTTGCTTTGTGAGTTGTCTTTGTTGTGGTGGTGGTGTTTTAGAGTGGCTGCTTGTTTTTCACTCCCTCCTCCCCACTGCAAGAAATAGCCAAAAAGGAACATGTTCAAAGAACTAGAATATCCACCCTAAATAGACAAAGTTAATGAGTCATTTAAAGTTTTAGGGCAGCTTTAAATATATATATACACATGCATTGTTTTATAGGTCTTAACTTAGAGGGAACATTCCTCGTAGCTTAAGTGGTTGATACTTCTAGAAGGAAAAAACAGAAAATGCAAGATCTATGGATATAATATAATTTCAACTACCTCTACAATATCACTCTGCACTAGTTAAAACAGCTGTGAATTTAAGAAATTTTCATCCTTCTTTCCATACACACACACACCAAATATTTATTGTTGATTAATCATCTTTCAACATGCCCTGCAGCTAAAACCTACATTTGGCATGAAAGACACAACTCTGTGCTACGTTTTAAAAAATTTAGCAGCAAGCAGAACTGCAAAACTTGTGACCATCGCTCACTTCAGATGCTTCTCAAAAGCAGCTAAAGGAAATCATGTCACTGCTCAACAGCTCAGGACTGGTGGCTGTAGGCTGCAGCCAGAGCTACAGATCCCACTTGTCTATCACACTGCAGTTTTAGAATACCCGATCCAACAAGCACATTGACATCCAGAAATAAATTTATATACTCCACCCACATGGGTTTGAGGTTACAGCTAATCCTTTTCTTACAACTAAGACTAGCAATCCCATTGAGTTGGATCCAGAAAAGAACAGGTAAACAGTACAACCTTACAAAACCTTAAAAAAAAAAAGTTTTTCTGACTTTAGACCTCCCTGAACAGGCTCACCATAGAGCCAGAAGAATGCCAGCTACCACTTGAAACGGGATGCAAAAATAATCATTGAGGTAACATCTAGCCATACAATTGACCAATTGTCTGATTTAGCAATGTAGTCAAGACTCCCCAAAAAAGCTCCCCAGGCCAGGGTTACATATTTTTCTCACATGGGAGAATACTGATCACACACAATTAGTCTTCTTCTGCCATCTTTCTGGTACTCATTCCTGCCCTGTAGCAGGACAGATTGTTGGCACAACACTTTCTTGTTCCAAACCAGGCAATCTTAACTGGTTAAAAAAAAAAAAAAAGTAGTAATAAAAGGTAATGAAAACTGTAAGAATTCTCAGTACAGACCCGTTCATCATTCACCCACACAACTAAGACAGTTGTGCAGTAAATAAAATTACCAGCAAGGATGGAGGGCTTGCTATGATCAAGCTCATACTGAAAGAGGTTTCCACAAAACTATAGCCTCACTGCCACTTACTCCCAAGACAGCAGGCTGAAGTGGCTCTTTTAATAACCACTCCCTGTCAGATGCAAACTAGTAAAAAGATGAATTTAAATAAAAGGCAGCATAAGCTATCTAACTGTATATTTAGCCAGCAGTGACTAAATTGATGTAATCGGCAGGGGAGGTATTCTTACAAGCTGCTGAGCCACACACACAACTGTTGAAATTTAATGTTTCACACAGCATCTAAAAGCTTCATGAAATGAATCAGAAGTTGCAACATGAGCAAAAAGGGAGTCCCTGACATTAAAAGCTTATGAACACATGCAAGCAAGAACAAATGATGAAATTAGTTAGGCAGTACTATGAATCAATACTGGCCGTAAAAACAAACTCCCTGTTGCGTATGCATCTCCTGGGTCACTGTGGCAAATGAGTTTTAAAACACTCCAATAGCAAGACAGATCCAAAGATGCTTACAAGGAACTTCTTGAAGTATGAATGGAATCAAAGGCAAAGCATACAAGTACACATAAGAAACTTTTTTTTTTTAAAGTGACGGAAGCCAAAAAAAGACATTTATATAGAGATGAAACTACCGCTGCTGAAGTGGAATCCACTTTGGAGAATGCTGTGACAAGCACTGAAAGTGAAGACAGGCAGCTGATGCTTGATGCAACACAGGGGAAACTAGCAAGGGGAGGCAGCCAGAGGAGAGCAAAGTGACAAGCTATAATCATTTTTGCAGCAGCACACTGAATGCATAAAATACTTTCTGGTAAACAGAAGATTAGATAAAGCAAAATGATTGTAATTCAAATCTCAAGGCTGATGTCACAACAGTAACTAATTAAGCCCAACAACCTCAGCTACTGCTGGTTAAAGTTTTTGGGAAATCTAGGAAAGGAGAACTGAACACCATTGAACTGTCCACAGACAATGAAAACCTAAGAGGAACTTGAACCCTGCAAGTTGTTAAAATTATTCCTCAACTGACCAAGCATGTGTGGCTTAGCAATACAGAGACACGGATAGGAATGAACCTGTGGTATCGAAATTCAAAAGTCAAATTCTGTAAGATCCTGGTGCTGCATAAAAACATGAACAGGTTTAAGTTCCTTCTTACACATACTTGACGAAGTGTACCAGCCACCAAATGCAGGCTAACTTAGAACGCAACAAAAACAGTTGCATAACCATAAGACCTAACAACGTGATCTGCCAATGGTAACAAATCACCACCTCCTTAAACCAAAATCCTGCATTATCCTTTGGAAAACAGTTTAATATATATTTTTTCATTAAAAAAAATATTCAGGAGCTGAAGAGTATCATTTCAATTAGCCTACTAAAGGATTTGTTGGTGACAGCTACACAATATTAATTTAAACACAGCTTGCACATTTTGGGAATCCCCAACTACTTGAAGCAACCAATCATACTTAACCAAAATACGTAACAACAGACCTTGCAGATGGCCATCAAGTCTCACTTACTACAGTGCTTGGAGTGCATTTTTAGATAGAGAAGAATTAGCAACATAGCTTTAGAAAAGCTCTCACGACTACAAAAAGAGATCCAAATATGAACCTATCCTGTACGACCACAAGGCAGCCAAAGGCTCAATTTCACTACACCAACCAGTTCTGTGGTCATGTTGCAGTAGCACCAACTCAAAGAGAAACCATCACGAGTTATTTACTAGTTGCACAGACAAGCAACACAGAGGCAGTTGCTAGAATCAATGCAGGACTAGTTACAACAATAGGGTAGAAGAGGATGGTTCTCCCCTTGTATCCCAGCATTCAAGGATGAACTCCTTCCCTCCTGCAATGGAAAGGGGAAGTTCCCAATTTGGTTATTTATGACTGCGAAATAGCAGAGAGATTAAAGCAGAGAGATTAAACCCCTGAGCTGTGTTCAGGGATGGCTTAAACCCAGACACTTCTCTCTTAAAACACAGAATAGCACAGCCTGGTTGCCTGCTGAGGGTCTATGTTGTACAGTCAAGGTAAGCCTCCTGATTTATACAAAATCAGTTATTTTGAATCTTGTACTTTTAGCAAGGTGGAAACAAGGAAAGTTAGACTTACAGGAAAGGATGGGGAAAAAATACAACTTTCAGTAGGAATCCTGAAGTACCACAATAAATTACCCCACTACCACAAACTCAAGTAAAGACTTGAGCACCTAGACCATGCTCCATTGCCAACAGCTTTCAGAGAACTGCACACAAATGGCTTCCTCTAACTTTGGTCCATACAGAGAAAGGCAACTTATTGCTCTCTGTTTCCTCAAAAGGAACAACATGCGTCTGGACCACTGACGGAAATATTAATTCTATTTAATAGAGAAAAAAAACACGGAAGCTCTGATCAATTCCACGATAAACTAATTTTTTAAATTGTTTCTTTCAGAGGACTATGAAATCTGTGCATCTTTCAGGCTAGTCATCCCAATAACCATGCAAAAATATTCCTAATCAAAACACACTACAAATCTATTACTTTCACGGTTTCACAGTGGAGTTTGAAGACACCTGTACACTTCAGTAAAGCTAAGGTGTAAAATCTGATTCTGGTTTTGCATTTCATCATATATTAATTATCTCTAGTTTCATAGCATTGTAAATCTGATATCTTAGCAGGGATCCAGCTTATCTGCAACACATACAATACTTGTGCTCAAGAAAAGTTTTTTTTACACAGCTTTGGTTACATGAAGTGTTTCAGTACAAACCTTAATCACTAACCCAGGCACTAAATATGTGTAATTCATAGTTCACGCATAACTTCTGCTTAGAGAAAGCGAGTTAATGCAGAACTACCTATATCCCTTTACACATGAGATTAGAGCCCATCATTCTGTTAAACAGGCAGAATTTTGATCCCATGAGTAATTTCCCCCGTGACATCAACACCGCATTAGCATTTCAACAGGAAACAAAATCTGTCCTCCTGCCAGTGCTGATGCATGCTCAGCCATAAACCTTAACCTCCTCAGGTGTTCCATCACCTTCCGCAGTTTCACATAAATTTGAGCCACCTTTAGGCAGAACACAACATGTTTTTCGAAGTCACTTGAAAGAAGCGTTGACGTTGCATGAGGTTCACCCGAGTTCATGCCAGCCACCAAGCCAAGCGTTTGCCTACTTTTTGTTTCAAACAGGCCAGGCACGCTTTTGTTGCTGTTGTTTGACAACATCTACCCCTTTGTTCTCTTCCAGTACGAAAATAAAATGAATTTGGGTATACGCTTAATGCGGAGGCTTTTTACCATCTCGAATTCCCTCAACTTTTCACCAGAGCTTTCAACCACCCTCCCTGAACCCAGCACAATTGGGCAACGAGGGCTTTGCGAGCCACCCGGCCCCTTCCACGCCAAGGCCAACTTCGCGGCTGGAGGCAGGGACGGGGGAGGCGTTAGGCGCCGATTTCTCTCGGATTTCTGATTAAATTTGATTAAAAGCACTACTTTTCGCTGCCATTCCCCCGCCGGGGTGAGCTCCCAGCCCCGAGCTGCTGCGCCCGCTCCCGGCAGCCTCGCACACACACCCTACCGCCACCACGTTAAAGATTAATTACAAATAAATAAATAAATAAAATCAATGCAATAAGGAGTGGAGCGACAATTTAAAAAAAAAAAAAAAAAAAAAAAAAAAAAAAAAAAAAAAAAAAAACCCCCCGGGCGCCCTCACGCGGCGGGGGGGGGGGGGGCGACCGGCGGCCGCCCCCCGCCGGCTGGCGGCGAACAAAGCCCGGCGCCGCCCGCCGCAGGGCTCCGAGCCTCCACCACCGCCCCGGAGCCCCGGGGGGAGAAGCCGGGACACCGACACGAGGACCACGGCCACCGCCCCTTCTCCCAGCCCAACAGAGCCCCTGCCCTTCTCTTCTCTTCCCTTCCCCTCCATTCCCCTCCACTCCACTCCACTCCACTCTACTCCATTCCCTTCCCTGCCGGTTCCCTCCCCGCCACCTGCCCGCCCGTCCCGTCTCGTCCCGGCGCCCACCGGCGGAGCCGAGCAGGGCGAGGGCCAGCAGCAGCAGCACCGCCAACGACGGCGGCGGCGGCGCGAGCGGCGGCTCCATGGCTCGGCGCGAGCGAGCGGGCGGTCGGACAACCGCCACCAACAGCTCCGGCCCCGCGACTCCCCGCGGGCGGGCACCGCCCCGCCCCGCGCGCCCCGCCCAGCAGGTGAAGCTTCCGTCACTTCCGGGCCCTGGTGGCCGAGGTGTGTGGTGGTAGAGGCTGGTAGCAGTCCCCTAAACGCTTACTGTGCATAAGTAGCTACTACTGTGTGGTAGTCTGTGTATATACTGCAACACCAATGCTGATAGCGGGCATAGGATTTCTGCCGCTATGGCTTATTCTGGTGAAGGGATAAGTCGTACTGGTGGCGTCTCTTTTATATGTCCACTGCCTTGCCCGTACTGAGAAACTGTCCCCATAATAAAAATATTTACACAAATGCAAAATGTTGCTTGCTTCCCAACACCATTCTTTACAGGAATTGTGTTAGTGTTCGTTTTCTTTGATGTTCATAATACATAAACTCCAAATACATTAATATTCTGTGTGTGTGTGGGAGATGAGAGCTTAAAAAGCAAAGTCCTTTCTGCCCTTGTAAATTTTAGATCAAATGAGCAGCTAATCATCAGGGTATTTTCCTGACTGCTTAGCTATAAAGGACACGTTGCTCCTTTCATTCAGTCTGGGATTCCTAGTGATGCAGGTGGTGGTGTCTCCATTTCTGCTGGAGTAACGAAAGTATGAATGTGAGCTAGCATCTTTCAAAATGGTTGGCTGCTGTAAAGAAAGCTGCAGCTTTTACCTACCACCTCACAGTCTTTATTTTTTTATTATTATTATTTTCTGACAAATAGGGTAAACGCATTGCTGTTTTTCATGAAGGTGCAGCTAAGTACTGCTTATTCCATCTAAGGGCATGACAGTTCATAGTGCCTGTTAGATCTCCTTTCAAAAACAAACTTATCCAGTACAATGCTAGAGACTATACATAGAGCATAGACTTTAAATCAGGGGATTTTATTTAATGACAAAACAGAATTGTCTTTCCCCTCTATCCAGGAAAGAAAATAACAATAAAGTAATTTTATGTTAAACGGACCGGTACCTCAAAGTGGGGATATTCAGATTTTGTTTTCATCTGTTGTTTTATATGTGCCACAGACTCGTGCTTTAAAAGGTAATCTGTTTTGAGCATCCTAGGCTGACTGGATGAGTGAGGTTTTTTGCTGTGTATCCACTTGTGTCAACACAGAAATTATATACCATGGAAAGTATAACGAGGCAATCACAATCATTACAGAAAGAGAAAATGATTCATCATTAGAATGAAGATGCTCATCCTTCTGTGAAATAAATCCTAGCTAGTAATTAAAATAAATACTGTACTGCATTTAGGAGACATGAAATCCATACTTTGTCTAGCCTAGACAGACCTATTCCTGGTCTCATTTAAATCAAAAGCAATATTGATGCACTTGTGTTCACACTCCTGAAAATTGTCCTACACTGGCAAATTAAGAGTACATCAAAATGCACTGTGTAAATAATATATATATAAAAAAAAAAAAAAAAAGGCAAAATTATCCGTGCTTCCTCACTGCAAACTAAAGTCAGGATAATAGGGCATAAAGCTACCAGATTTATTAGAGGATATGACACTGTAAATTTTGAGTGGCCTATACTTCCTGGAACACTAAACAATATGAGGGAAAGGGAAAACACAACTGTGAAAATGACCAAAGCTATTCCACTCACAAAGAAGAAGGTCAAGTTCAAAACTTTTTGAACAGATTTTGACTAATGCTGACATTTTGGATCAAGCCCCCAAAAAAGCACCCAAGCTGAACACAATCTGCTCTATAAGGAAGAGATCCACTGGAGCAGAGACGCAGAGACCTACAGTCTAGACCTACATTTTGCAAACATATGATTGTTTACCATTTTGTTTATGGAGAATGCTGTCTTATGCTCCCAGATCTTAAGATTTAACTCAAATGTACAACTATACATTTCATGTCTTTAAAGTTAAGAAAAACCTCAGTATGACAACCCATACATGAGTGTCAGTCTAAATTTATGGATATCTTGAAGTAATACCAATAAAATCTTTTTTAAAGTTTTTAAATAGCTTTTTACACAAAAATCACAAATTCCTAAGTAATTTTAAAATATGCTTACAAAATGCTGAGGTGGGACAGGTATATATCCACAACTAAATCTTTCACAGCTTGAATAAAATGATTTGCAACTTCCTTCTACTTCTGTTGAGGATAAACTATCCATCAATTCAAATCTCAGTTTGTGAGTAATTTCTGTTCCCTGCTTTGGGAACACTTCCTTACCTATCTTTATCTACTTGACCTTCCTGTATAAGTGAAATAGCTTTTATTATTAATTCTTTTTTTTTTTTTTTTTTTTTTTGAGAAGAGTGGAAAAATATCAACTGAAGTGACATAGAGACGTGATACAGAATCAATGAAATGGGACTTACCTGTGTTTCTATTATACAAATCAAGAAAATGTACAGCACATGGTATTGTGACCCTGTCATGAAAGGAAAACAAGGGATATGTTTCAGTTTCCTCCTGATGAGTGGAAGGGCCACTGTGGTCAGACAGCACAATTCTTGAGGGAAAACTGCCCGTAGCCCATAGGACTATATGGCTCCTAACATGGATAACTGTATTTCTCAAGAAAGCTAAGAGGAATAAAAAATAATATATATATATATATATACATATATATATATAAATAAAAGAGAGAGAGAGAGAGAGAGAGAGAGAGAGAGAGAGGGATCAAAAAGTCCCTTGGAACTTTGGTTTTAGATTTCTACTTGTAGAAGGGGGCGGACACATTTTTGTTCTGGGACAAGTTTTCTTCTTGACCAACAGACTGTATAGTTTACATTATAATTCAGGCCAGAGCCACACAATGGAAGGAGCAGGAACATTTGTCCAAGGGAGTGGAAGGGGACAGTTTCTGTTCAGGCTGCTGCTGCTAGGTGTGAATCCACCTGGAGGATGGTAGTTCAAATTAGAGGTGCAGCAGCCCTGCCCTCTCCCTGGCACCACAGTACTGTTTCATGCCAGCGCTGGAGCTTGTGACACTAGCTAAGTTAGTTCAGGAAGCCAGGCTGGCCAAAGATGTGTACCTTTTGTTTTCAGCCACCTCAGCTCCACAAATTGTTTTCCTGCTTATTTGCCTGAGTGCCAGCTGGCCTCAAAAATGGGGCTGGGAGGCAGGCTGGGGAAGAACAGGACTGTGAGCCGCCCAGCTGAGAGCAGTTTAAGCTGCTGTGGAACCACATCCAGAACTACCAGAAGGGAAGGGTCCACCTGACCACCTGACACAACCATTTTTTTTGTTTCCAGAAGAATCCTCAGTGCTGCTTATACCCCGCTTTGTGCCCTGCTGCGAGGAACAGGCAGTCTATACAGCCAATTTTTTTTGGCTCTAGCTGCCCTTATTAATGTTAGTTAAACCAGCCTTGGGTAGTTTATCAGGCTGATATGCTGAAAATAGCTACCAGAGTAAAGATATAGGCTATGTTAAGGTCTCACCAACACGGGGAGATTACAGCAAAGGATTTTAGATGGCAAATTTACAGAGTGCTATGTATTTCTCAATAATGCTTTGAATGCACACTCTTGTGCTGTGTCCCAACTGGCAGAGCCTGGAGCAAAGTCAAATTCCTGAGTGTGGGACGTGCCCAGCATTCCAGCTTCCCAACTGGGATTGATCTAGTGGGTATCACCACCCACTTCCTGACCTTAGTTTCCACACCAGGGTGGATGGATTGCTGACTGGGAGACCAGATGATTGAGGTCCACCTTTTTCTTTAATGACCTTGGGCATTCCAATTAAGCTTTCATGAAATTGCTACCTTTTTATAATGATAACTAAATACAATACCATATTGGGAAAAATAAAAAGAAATAAAGGAAAAATAGCCAACAATAGGTGGGGTTTAATTATCTTTAATTCGGGTTAATGTTTTTCAGAGACTGTCTTGTTCAGAGTTGAAATAACAGCTTTGAAATTTAACACCTCAATCAAGTGACAGTTGTTATCAGGGTACAATTCACACCTTGCTATACTCCACTTTTGGAGAGACTGTTTCTGGAAAAGATGTCCTAAGAGGGCAACAATTTACACCTTTGCGTCCCTGTGATATTAAAGTTTAGAAATATAAATTGCCTCCAATAATTTTCTCTTAGGTTCCTTACACTTGTGTGTCACTTAGGATGCTTAACCAGCAGAAAGTAAGAAAGAACACCAGTTCCCTACTGATGGCAGCTAGAGTTTTACCCAAATTTAAAGTTACACATCTACACTATAAAAGGGAAGCAGAACCCATGTAATATAAAATAGATTTGGTTTGTTTTAAGTCCAAGAGAAGAGTACGCTGTGTAATTTGTCTTGGTAAAAATATTAACACTATACATCTTCTATTATATATTGGAGGTTTATTTGTGTTCAGATTTTCATTGTATATGCACGTCAGTAAAAATGCAATGGTTGCTGGTTGGAACAGTAATACAACTGAAAATACAGCTATGTACAGTAACAAACTATTTTTTCTGAGCTAATATTCACCACGAATATACCTTGATTTAAGAAAGTTTCCATTACATAGGCAGCAAAATAGATATTAAGCAATTTCCTGAAATGGTGAGAAAGTGCTTCTTTAGCAGCTGATCTGAAAATATGCTTTCTCCCAAAGAGGTCACATTCACATTCCTCTCTCCCTTTTTCTCTCTCTCCTTGCATTGAATTTCAGCTGTGGAATTTGCTGATGCCTATATGACCCAGGAACAGCATTTCACAAAAAACACAATTCTAGTCCCCTCTCTCCACTTTAGCAATCACCAGGCTAAGCCTTGTGCCGGCTTTGATAGCCATCTGACAAATTAGTGAGCTAATTTATCTCTCCAAACTAGCAAATAATTGTCCCCTTCACTTTTTTATCAGCTTAGTTTTCCTGCAGAATAGATTACTGACCATTGCTGGTGTCTTAAAAGCCACACAAGCACAAGGTAGGAGGAAGTGCAGCTGTGAGAAAGGCTTGGGAGAACAGGCCCATGCTTGTTGTTTGTAGCAATAACTAGATCATCTTAGATGCCTCATGAAATTTGGCCTTTCAGCTTTGGCCTAATTTCACTTCAGAACAAAATTAGCTGCATCACAGGGCAGTTGTGTTGAAGCAACCACAACTGCACTTGTGAAGAAGTGCTGGATTCCCACTCCTGCAATTGGCTCCTTGTGGAAGGAACTCATCCAGCTGCTAGTACCCCTAACATAGGTCTTAAATATTACAGCCAGAGAGAGGAGTTATGTTCTTCCTTGAATGGCTTTTATGGGCTATACTTAGATTGGGTCTCCAACTGGAACACCTTAGCACTTCCAAAGGGAACACCTTAGCACTGGGATGGATTCTTGAATAGCCAGGCTGGAAACGATCATTAGAAAGCCAAAAGGAAACCACCCACAAAAGAAAAAAAAAAAAAAAAAAAAAAAAA
>CM021731.1:103950513-104053044 GCA_011075105.1 Heteronetta atricapilla | reverse complement strand
AAAAAAAAAAAAAAAAAAAAAAAAAAAAAAAAAAAAAAAGACAAAAAGTTCACTGTGGAAACTGGCATCTGTGGACAGAAGGAGGGTGTCTGTAGTATGTTTTTCTAGTGCCCAGAACAAAAGGGATGATCCTTTGAGAATTGAACAGGCAAAACTAGGAACAGAAGGCCACACTTGAAAGGACAAAGAGAAACTGGACCTGAAATTCAAGAGCATTTGTGAGCTAAGAGTAGCAGGAAGGGCTTTCTCCATTCCTTCAGGGAGTACAGTTGAGCAGAAAGATAATCACAGATATGTCAGAGTAAATTCTTACCTAATCCCCAAATTAACTCAGGTCAGTTTTGATAGTCTTGAACAAATAGGAACAAATAGCTGATGAATGCTTGGACTCTATCATGAACTTTCAAATTATTTAATTTGGGCGAGACACTTATAAATGGCACCTTAGCACCTACTATCCTCTTTGATATCTGCAGTCTACTGACATTGGTAACATTTTGTGAACTGGCACTTAGCTGCCACTCTCCTGCTAAGCAGGAAGTTTCTCCTGTTGTCACTGCAGACTTTGCCCAGTCATTAGCAAGCTGCTCAAGCCATTTCCTGAGATGATATCTCAGAACCCCTGAAGCAAGATCCTCCATAATCAGGGGAAATCACTCTTTCATACCAAGCTTGAGGCCTACTGCCTGTGACTAGAGCGGGCATGTCTGCTGTGCACTACTTCTAGTGACTGCAGTAACTCTGTTAACTCTGTTGTTATACAACTATTAGCTACAGAAAGAAGCAAGAAGGTGCTTAAGACGGGAGACAAATGCATGTAACACTCACTTCATCTGACATTCATTTTCTTATTTTGTCAGGAAACCAGATCCCAGAAGCATGCCAGATCGCTCTTATTTGTGCTTGATCGCTCTTATTTGTGCTTCACATGCTTGAAGGTCTGGGTACAAGCCAACAATGGGTAGAAGAATACAGTGTCAGCACAAAAGGCAGTGGGAGGAATAAAGTAACAGGCCAAAAATAAGAGATAGGGGCCGCAAGTACAGGATGGGAAAACAAACTGTTTCATCTGGTACTGGCAAACCAAAATTTGATGCTGATGTGAGGAAAGTGTTCATAGCTTAAGATCTCAAGAACAGGTGGGTGGGTAGGTGCTATGTCAGGTCTACCAGCTAGTTATACAGTCACTTGTTTATGTGCCTGTACAACTTACTTGTTGCTCCACATGTCACCTCTCACACTTTTCATCAGTGTGAGACACTGTCCTCAGGTGGCTGCTTTCTGAGATATTTCCTGTGTAGCTATCTAACATTCCCCATCTCCAGGGAAGCATGATTGCTTAGCTTGAAACTCTAAAATCTGCTTTTTATGGGGTAGCTAGAATAGCACTTAGAACCAAGTTCTACAAATGTATCTCAGTATTAACTGGCATGTTTGCCAACAAAATAGTTAAATAACGTTGAGGATCTGTATGTTGGGGCCAACAGTTACAAAGATTGTGACACTACTTCCAACAAACGCCTATTTTTGATATATGTGATATCATTAAGAATGGCAACTTTCTCCGATTTGCCTGAAGTCTTGTTCCATTTGGCCGTCTCTTTTATTTTAAAGTACCAGTTGCTACACTCATAAAAAGCAGAACTTTCATAAAAAATGAATAAATATTAGAGCTTCTTTGCAGCTGATATAGACTGGGAAGAAGACCTGCAGAAATGACAAAAACAAAAGGCAAATAATTTTTTTTTTTTTTTTTTTTTAAGAATATTCATCATTTTTGATGCAATCTCAATACTTCGGGATGCAGGGAAAACTCATAAGTTTGTACTTGTCAGTACAACATAATAAGGGTTTCTAGCCATTTCTGAGATGGATGCTACATCCTCCTGGTCTTCATCATCAATTTCACTTATTTCTGTCTAATACTCAGCTTTGCCTCTTCAGGTTCCCTTCTTTACTTTGTTCTCAGGTAGACATGTATCCAGGCTATCTTAGATAGGCTGTCCAGAGAAGTGATTGAGTCACCATCTCTGGAGGTCTTCAAGAAACGTGTAGATATAGAACTTAGTAGCATGGTTTGTCAATACTTAACCTTGTCAATACTAGGTTAAAGATTGGGCTAGATGGTCATAGAATTCTTTTCCAACCTGAATGATTATTTGATTTTATTCATATTTAACTATGTCAATCCGTAAAATCCCTAAGTTTTGTATAGCAATGCCTAGGAGCTTAAGTATGCTGAAATTAATATTCAGTATCACTTATAGATGTCCCTCCTCTAAATCATGCTGGCTGTCAAGGTGTTCTCAGAAAGCAGAAGAATGGGTATGACTGCCTGTATAGCCAACTGCAACTAAAATAGTAGTCTTACTGTTAGCCATGTTTCCTTCACTTCCCTCATGTTGCTCTCCATTTCCCTTATCCTGCATAGTTATCATGTATCCTCAGAGTAGGTCCATCTGACTGACATATTGGGAAGTTAATCCTACAAAGGAAAATAAAATCCACTGCTTTTCCACCTGAGCCAAACGAAACCACGTGATCACTAGATCTGTCAACAGAAACCGGTAGTTTATGCGGTTGGTTTTGTAGAAAGGATTCAGCCCCTTCTGGCAGCAGTTTGCCCTTGGGTGAGCTTAGGCATCAGGCACAACCGTACCCCACAGCCAGCCAGGGAACAGACTGGGTGCGCAGTCAGCCCCTCGGTGCTGAAGCTGCCAGCAGTCCAAAAGTGCAATGTGAAACACCCTTTGCCTTTCATTGCTTCCCTCATTGTGGCCCCACCTGCTGGGTGCAACTGGGACTTTGGACCAGAGAATCTACTTTTTATTATTATTATTATTATTATTATTATTATTATTTATTTTATTTTATTTTTAATTTCAGGGGAAAGTTTCTAATTCTTCATGTTTGAAGTTCTAGAAGAACTTTCCCCCCTGGAAGCAAAACTAAAGGTCTAACAACTTTTAATACGGGACTTCACCAGTTTCTGCAAGGAAGTGTATGACATGACTGCTTGAACCTTGCTCGGCGACCCAAACAAAGTCCTCCAAAGGTGTTCTTGTCTCTAATTGTGGTTCTGTCTTTCCTTGCCGGTGCATTGTATCTAAACACCTTCCTATCACAAGGGAAAGTTCCTGTTTGTATTCCAGGCTGACCTGGATCCTGAATCCTGGATGCATTTATATGTCGCTTTTTTTTTTTTTTTTTTTTTTTTTTTTAAGGTAGGCTTATGTAACTTTCTTTCCTGCTGTTTAAACGGGTTGGGTTAGTTTCAATAGTGCTTTGCAATTACATTAGCTTGAGGGAAAAATGCTGACAGTGTAAGGAATACATATTTTCACTGATAACAACCTTTGTAATGGCTTGCGTAACTATTTACAATGAAACCTGTTTAAATGGCCTCCCAGAGAACCAGTGAAAAGTATTTGCTTAGTAGAAGTGGCCCCTAACTGGAACTCCAGCACTATTAACCTAATGTCAAACTATGATGATGTCATTACTTATTGAAAGTGGTGCTTACTGTGGAACTGTGGTGTATTTTGGGGAATTCTGCAAGTATAGAACGAACAAAGAAATACAACTTTGTTCATATAGAATGTTACAAATAAAACTACTTTTCAAATTCTGTAATTTGCTCTTCTGTAAGCATTTTTTGCTTTCCTACATGGTTTCAGCTTATTGCCTCTTGTTAAGTCAGATTTCAGTGGTGAATGTCATTACGAATTATATGTTAGTATTCCATCAATTAGTGAAATGCTCCAGGAGGATGAGTAAAATGCATTCAGGAGTTCAAAACCAAATTGCATGACATGGAGAGGAGAGTGGGAGGCAGGACAGCCAGATTCTTCATTTTGTTGTTTGCTGAAATCTCTGTGCAATTTGCTTCACCTGTCTGTTCCTTAGTTGTCTCATGTGAATAGATATGTAATAAAGTATTTGCTCGTCTGAAAGGGGAAAATGTGAAAAGATATATTCAAAACCACATTTGGCAAAGGCTTAATCTTTGCTCTTCATACAGAAAATACTGTAAGTGCCAGAGATGTTATAGGTGCTGTAATGTCCATTTCATAGTGTATTTTAATATGTTTTATTGCCTCAAGCTAGAAGTTCTGTTTACACTACAGGGTGGTGAAGTCTAAGGCTTATGACTAGTGTGCAGTGACATCAGAAGCATTCCTGGCCCTTCCCTTTTCCCTGTGCTCATCACTGCACCCCTGTGACTTCTTTGTGCTTGTGCACGTGTTTGTTGCCATGCAGCCCCTGGGAAGAAGGGATTAGGCACATCCCAGAATTCACAGGGGAAAGACACATCAGTCCAATACAGATGAGGACTGGCGCCAGCCTGTTGTGAAACCATACCTTGGACAGCACAAGTCAGTGAAAGCTATTGATATTTCCCCTTGAGTAAAGGCAGCAAGAGGAATTCAGGCACCACTGGAACGAGTGGCCCAGCACCCACCACCGAGTCCAGTGAGGCCAGAGTTTCCCGTGGCAAGGTGTAGGTGTGGCTTCCAGCCAGCTTGGGGGTGGCTGAGGCCACTGTCAGCACAGCTCCTCTGCTAGGGGCTGCTGAGTTAGTTCTTGAATCACTGCTGGTCACAACCATGCGTAAGGACAGCAAGCTATGCCCTCACGGTAGTGTCATTGCAGGACAGAGCGGCATCACAGGGCAATCAGTTTTACAAGAAGGCAAGGATGGCCATGGGGCTGTGATTGTTATGTCAGCTAAAGCAGTTGTCATTTCAGCTAAATCTGCTGTTAAACAACTGTCAAGAGTATATATACTATTGTTTGTTTGTGCAAGACTCTGTTACGAGTCATGTCTCTCTTTCACTAAGAACTCTAAATATGAGTAATAAAATGTTGATCGCTGTCCTAAGTGTCTTCTTGCTTCTCTGAAGCCAGTGTTTTTTTTAGTGCTCCTGAAGGTGTGCAATTAAACTGTCATAATGAACCCAACTATTCCAAGAT
Source organism: Heteronetta atricapilla (assembly GCA_011075105.1). Taxonomy (NCBI): domain Eukaryota; kingdom Metazoa; phylum Chordata; class Aves; order Anseriformes; family Anatidae; genus Heteronetta; species Heteronetta atricapilla. Next base: position 104,048,070 of record CM021731.1, on the reverse strand, counting down.
CCATTGTGGATCTTTGTGGATCCATTGTGTGATCCATATCCTCAGTGAAGATAACGCATTTTAATTTTCCCATAAAGTACTATTACTTGGATGATAAATGACCTGGCATTGTAACCCCATACCAGAACAAACATGACTGATTTTAAGCATGATTTCATTTCATAATAAACTCTTTTTCTCATGGCTGTAGCCTCCTACCACACTGCTTAGCAGTTATTTAAGATTCTATACTCTGAATGTTTTTTTCTGTCCCTCTCTCAGAGGTCCCTCTCTCCAATAGCAGAAGCAACAAAACAGCAGGTGTATCTACATCTCAGTTTCTCCAGCTTACTGTTTGGAAATCCATCACATCAAAGAGCTTCCAGCTCACCAGTTTCTGAATGAACTGTAGTGACCAGAAAAGGGAAGGAAGGCAAACAACCCTTCTTTCTGTTCCTGCTTTTCTTCTTGATATAACTTCTGGTGTAGTGGCCAGGGGACATCTTAGTGGAGGAAATGGGGTGGGTACTATACAAACCACACCTTTTTTTATACACAAATGTTTATCATTTGCTTTAGGTGACCTGAAGCTAAGTATTTCATGCATACTACCCCCTAGGAATGCAAACACATCAGAACATAAAACAAATATCTGTAGTTTTGTCCAAAACTATAGAGAGTATGCTTCTATTTAGAGATGTGCTTATTACCATAAATTAACTCATCTTTTTTTAAAAAATAAATAAATAAAAAATAAAAATAATTAAAAAATAACAAAGTATAACACAGACTTGTAATTTAGTCAATGTATGCAAAAAGTTAAAAGCAGTATGGTCAGGAAAAATAGTAAGTGCTTCCAAGGTAAGTATGAAATGGACAAAGGAGATGGTTATGGTACAGGTAATAACACCCAACTGGCTACTTACTAGCAAACTATGTTTCCTGGGAGAGAGAGGTTTTAAGCAAGGGTGTGGAATAAATCAACTTAGTGGCCTTACATATTTTTAGGGGGGAAGTGTCTTTTAATGCTATTGAGAACCAAAAGAGAAAGGTGTTATGTGCAATAAAAGATCATGACATATGACAACACAGAGGTCAGGAAGGTAAAAAGATTGACAAAAAAAAGTATTGACAAACAGTGACACAGTGGAGAGAAAGAAATAATGGAGAGATGCAAAAGCAGAGTTGGCATAGTCAAAGTGATGAGCCTGGGAGAAAGATATGTTTATATTAGAATTTAGAAAATGAGATTGTGTCTACTAAACTCAGGAGTGATTGCAGCAACTTATCTGTATGACTCTGCTATAACGTAAGAAGCAAACACTGCAATTTAGGAAAAGCTTCCCAAGAAGTTGCACAACAATTATTTATAATGAAGATACAATTTCATAATAAACTGAGCCTCGAGTGTAACTTGGGCTACAAAGACTCCCTCTGTGCCCCTAGGACCGGAATAGGGCTTTGCATTACCTCTGCTTTGTGAGATTCTTTACAGACACGTTTTACATTTTTTAATAAAAACTATTGCATTTCCATAGGGATGTGACTATCTTTTAGAGTATTTTAGAAGTGCCTAGTATTTCTTCATATAGTCATAGAATAGAATCATAGAACCATAGAACGGTTTGGTTTGGAAGGGTCCATAAAGATCATCTAGTTCCAACTGCCCTGTCATGTGCAGGGACAATTTCCATGAGACCAGCTTGCTCAAAGCCCCACGCAACCTAGCCTTGAACACTCAGAATCATTAAGGTTGGAAAAGACCTCCAAGATCTCTGGTCCAACCACCCCCCTATTACCAATGTCACCCACTAAACCATGTCCCTAAGCACTAGGTCCAACCTTCCCTTGAACACCCTCAGGGATGGTAAGGACGGTAGTCAAAACAATCCTGGTGTTTTGGCAGGCTTAAATTTTTGCCTCATGGATTTTCAGTGAAGATCACACAGTCTGCCCATCACCAATTAGGATTTAGGTATCTTTGTGGTTTTTATATTCTGCTCTCTCTTTGCTCACATAATATGAGCAAGGTGCATTATTATGAATATTACAACAACTGTCTATTTCCCAGCACACAGACCTTCCTCTCATCATACTTCAGAACCTCCACTGCCACTGACAACAGCCTGTTCCTGGCATGGAGACAATTAACTTTATGCAGAAGAAAGATTTCTCTTAGGACCTAGACCAAGAGTAATTCCTGTAAACCTCTTTTTTTTTTTTTTTTTTTTTTTTTTTTAGTTCTTTTCCTTCTTTAGTATTACACCTGAGATGTGTATTTACTATGAAGTGGTCAAGTAGTACCATAAGAGTAGAGCAGAACACAACCATGCTATAAACATAAAAGGCATGGTTAGAAACATCAGGTTGGAAACAGGAATTAGGAGATGTTGATTTTTAAAAAATGTGTTAGAAATACACTGTGAGGTTTTCCCCTATGGAAAGAGCTGCCAGTTTATCTACTGCCTCACCAGCTCTGGGAGAGGGGAGGCTTGTCAGTTTTGCTGACTCGGAGCAAAAGTTTGTGCCTGGATTTCCCACGTAGCTGGGAAATCTTACCCGCCGAGCTGCACTATCATTCTCCCTCTCAAGCCATTATAAGTATAGCCATAGGATTCAAAGGGGTATTTTAGAAGAGACAGACTTCATAATCTGGAGGTTAGGCTGTTGACTTTTGACAGGTAAAGGTGCAGTTCAGTAATGCTGAATAAATACTCTCAGCTCCTCAGGTCTTAACTTGCACTGTGTCTCCCTTTTCTTTAATCCTTTCAGGGAATCCTGTTACAAAACAACAACTCAAAAATTCTCATCAGCACAACTGCAAGGCTAGAGAGCTGCAGTGCACAGCCAGAAATATCCATCAGGAAGAAGGAAGGACAGGGGAGTGACGAGCTTTTCAGGAGGTCTAGGCTGGGAATATAGCCTGTCCTTCAGCTGCACTGAAGGAAGAGTGTGCTGATCTGAGCACAGGAGAAAGTAGAAAGGACACGTAAAAATGCAGTCTGAGAGATGAGCTTGACCACTTTGAAGAAAGTGTCCGTGACATTTTTTAAATAGATGTAGAGGTAAGGCACCCAATTATAATCTTTTGCATTTGAAAATGTTGACTGCAGGCAATACAAATGAAGGATGTATTAATAGCAGCGGCTAAAGCTTCCCTACATCCTCTGCTCAGTTACACAGTTCTTTTCGACATGCAGATAGGTTGTTGTTAGGGATCCATGGGGAACAATCAAAGCAAAAAATACATCAGGTAAAATAGGGTGATAAAGGCAAACTGGACTGAGTTCAACAATTTAAGTGTGTTTTAAACACTAATAAATTCATAAGCACTGGTGAAGACATTATGTTTTAACATAGTGAATCAAGTAAACAAATATAAGAGCTAGGTTTGTAGTTACCCTACGGAAAGAAATAAGAAACAACCAAATGAATAAAATAACTGTTAGTTAAAAAGCCTGCAGGGACCATTTAAATGCAAGCCAACGCCAACGCAGATGCCAGCTTCAGTTTTTAAAGACCAGGAGGGCTGCTTAGAAATGCAAACTTTTTTTTTTTTTTTTTTTTTTTTTAAGATAATATTCAGAATTATTCATTTAAAGAGTTCCTTTTCTAGAAGGTCTTCAGATTCTTAATTCTGGCTCTGAAGTGAGAGAAGCTATTTAAGGAAAAAATAAACAGATAAGATATTTATTGAGATGACAGTAAAACAAATAAGCCTTTAAAAATGTAAAAGAAAAACTCAACCTTCCAAGACAAAGAAAAAAAGAAAGAAACAAAAACAGCTCACACAAATATTCAATTTCATGCAAAGGACACCAAGGGATTCTCTGATATATGAATCAATCTGCATCAATTCTCAATGTGTAAATGTAATTTTCAAAACAAAACAAAGGGAAGTTCTAATGATTTTATGTTGTCAATACTATCATCATTAACATGGACAGAAAAGATTTCTTTTAATGTGCCTATTTCTTTATGTTAGGGATTCACTGTTTACAAAAAAGGCCCTTTAGATTTTCCAATATATGTTAGGAGTTCACAGCAAATAGTGTCTTAAAGTCCACTTTTTCCTAAGAATTAGTGAACATTTTTGTCTCTTTATAGTGTCATTCTAGTTTAATTAGACCATTTTGTGCCAGTATAACTGAATTCACATAAAAAGCTATAGTGATGCAAATGCTTTTCCTCCCCGTCCTCATTTGCCCAGATGAAAACATTGCCTTCCAGACAAGACAATTTCAGACAAGACAAAGGCCGGGAAAAAAAAAAAAAAAAAAAAAAAAATATATCTGAAAAATCAGGCCTCAGCCTGAAATTTTACTCCATCTAGCCACTATAAAAGAAACCAAAATGAATAATTGTATGTAGAAATGTGGAGTGCTTTTAAGATTTGGAACTGACACCAAGCAATGTGGCCAGTACGAACCAGTTCTGTCATGGACTACAGCAAGGAGGAAAAGGTGAAAGCTGAGGTCGTCTTCCAATGTAACTTTTGTAGTACGTAAATTATTTCCAGTGATCCAGAGCAGCTCTTTCTTCTCTTAAAACCAGAAGCTGAGAGGCAGAATCAAACCTGAAATAAATCTAAGGTAGAAAGAAAAATGAAAGTAGGGCAGCAGCAGCCACAACAACATTAAAATCAATACAATGGCTTGCAAAGTAGAATTAACCATAATAAATAATTAAAAAAAAAAAAAAAAAGACAAAAAAACCACCTTTGGCTATATATATTTATTACTTTTTTCCTTATCTCTTTTGTTTCTCCTTTTCTGAATGGGATTAGTCATTCTCAGTATTCCATTTACTCTACCGGGCAAAATCAAACACAAAGAGAGTGCAGGGCAGCTAGGAATGTGGCACTTTCACACTGAAACCCGATACCACCGAGCTAGATGTAGCCTCCATAAAGCACTCTGGGGGCAAAGGAGGAATGGTTAGCAAGATGAGCTCTGAATCCCATTGAATTGTGCACACTTCAGGAAAAAAAAAAAAAAAAAAAAAAAAAAAAAAAAAAGCCAGAACGAAAGGGCTGCAAACAGCTTGGTGGAGAAGAACAGAAGGAAAATAAAATATTCAGGAGATATCACTGGAACAGCATGTTGACTACGTGAAGTTACTAAGCAGTTTTTCAGGGTTTTCTCTGACTTTTTTGCACGCAAACAAAATCAGCTCCTCCAAGAGCGAGAGCTCAGCACGCAGTAGCTATACAGACCTCTATATACAGAGATAAAAGCTGACCAGACAAAAAACTGCAACAGCCTGCCAAAACACTATCATCTTCTAGGAAAACAAATGGCACTGCCTGAAACCAAAGAACTTCAGACAGATCTTGCCCCCCCTCTCTTCCCAGCACGCCCAGACACAGCCCGGGGCTGTGGCTCAGCCCCTGGAAAGGTGCAGCCAGGGCCTTTGCCTGTGGTGCTGAGAAGAGACATGGCGCTTTCTGGGAATTCTGCTTTCCATTCAGGGAAAACTGTGGCACTCCCACCTCGACAACGAATTAGAGAACCAGCTTGTCTGAAAGAAAATGGATGTGCTTTTGTTCATCTGTGTGGACTAGAAAGAAAAGCGATTGGTAAAAAAGCACATTGGGTAGCCACCCCAACACGTGTCATGGCAAAATAGCCCAGAATAACGCTGTCAGTGGTAACCCAGCATCTAATTACTGCATGTCCAGCTATCTGTCCTTCCCTCATATACCCAAAACAGGAGGTCAGTCGTGTGACTTGAGGGTTAACACATGCAGCCTGTGTCTGCTGTCAAGGGCAACATATGAGTACTTGCCATGCATTATTTACCATGTATTAGCTGCGATAACCATGCTTACAGGCTGTCATTAATGTCTGCACAAGCGCATTTTTGGCCTCTTACTGTCATTGGAGGCAGCCTTATTGGCTTTACCACTCAGGTATCCTTTCTCGTGATTCAGCTATAATAAGCACCCGAAGAGGAGCTGGTCCTATCAGCTGCTTTCACATAGCGTCTGGCAGCAGCAGCAGAGCTGTTTGCAGTAACAGGAACTCATTTGCTCTTTATGCTCTTTATGCTCTTTAGCATTTGCTCTTTACAGCATCATTAACACCAGGATAACAGGAGCAGGGCTTTTTATCTATTTATTTATTTGGTAACAGTACTGCCCAGAACATCAGAAAGAAAACAGAAAGTGAAAAGTGGGGGAAAAAAGTGAAAATGTAAAGGAAGAATGGTGAAGAAAATGTACAGGAAGAAAACAGAAAAGAGACAGAGGAGGTGTCTGAAGGAAATAAAGAAATAAATAAATAAAATTCACACATCATTCTTGTTGTATTGGGTGTTTCTCTGTATATTCCCTCCATGCACCTATGTCTCCCAGTGTTTAGTAAACTGCTGCATTAGAAAATATTCTTTTCTGGTCTCAAAATAAGAAATGCTCTTGTTAGATAGATTTGTATTTCTCAGTGCTATACACCCATTTAACAATTTTGGTTGTATATTACCATACAAATGCTGAAAGTAACCCAGGCCTGGGTGTGTATACCTTCATTTCATTTAACTGGCTCATTTTGTGTTGCTTATTTGCTGTCTTTGCTGGAGCCGTATGGGTGGAGTTCTATGAGAACTGGTTCTTTCACAAACTTCTTCATTCTGCTGCTTGTGAAATATATGTAGCTCATCATACATACACATTTACTTTCTAAATATACCTCTATACCCTTTGTTATGCATCCTAACCAGCAAGAACTTCCTTGATTTCTAAGACCGATAATATGATCATTACATTTAATGGCAATTTCTCATGTTTACAAACTTTCCCAGACAACCTTTATGAGTCAGAAGCCAGGGATGAAACACAGCTGAGTAGATTCTGCTGAGTTATTCATGCTAGTCTTGCCAGCCAAAGGCACTAATTGTGACAAAGAAATGAGAAAACAGAAGGCAGATCAAGAGGAATGTGGACTGCACAGTGCCAACATCCCTCTGGTTGTCTGTTAAGAGAGAAAGTGGTGAATGGTCAGCTAGTTCGGCATAAATAGATTTCTGTATGGTGTAAACCAGTCTTCAGATTAGGGGAAAATGTGGGGCATCTAATTTCTACCAGGTAAGAGTGAGAACTGATACTGGGAGGAGGAGAAAAGGTTATGCCCAGACACTGGAGGAAGGCAAGCAGCAGTGCCTGTTCAAGGCATAGGGTCTCAAGCAGTACAGTGTGAACACTGGCAAGGAGGCACAGTGTTTGTGGCACTGCCTTTCTGCTCTACGTCCTGCACACAGGGGTTAGGGCTGGACTGCTATGTATGTCTTCTCTGGGCCAATGGTGCTTCTGACTACACCGAATGGCAGCGTTCCTGGAACAGAAGCTGCCTTTACAACTGCTGATGCTGCTTTGCCTCCCACACAATGTCTCTCACCTGTGGGCACCTGGGCTTGGCTCCCAAATGTTTTGCACGTACAGGTTCAGGAGTCAGGTATCTCTTGCTGCAGCCAGAGACTTCTGAAGTCTCCAGTCATCGCCTTGGTAGAGCAGCCTTACCAGGTTCTCGTTCTGCATAAGCAGATGTACCTGGCTGCTTAGCACATGGAGACCTTACTGTGTAAGGGTTCTGTACACTGAATCACTGCTACAAAGGGATCAGGTAGTGAGATGACATAATCATGCAGGTCTGTTTTCTTAGTGCTGCAAAATAGTCTTTTAAAGTTGGAAGAAAATGCCAGGAGTTGCTGCTGTTAGTGTTTCACAGCTCTTGTCATTTGTTGTGGTTTATTTGGCCACTAGAACAATAAGGAAGCTTGCTCTTTACTCTGTCAAAATAAATTCAATTACAAAATGCCTGACTATAAAGAAATGAGCAGTAGTGTTTGAAATGCCCAGTTGGCTATGCACCAATTAAAATATTTTTTGTTCAAAAACTTAAGTGTAGGAGTTTCAGGATCTGGATAAATCCCACTCATCAGAGGACTAACTTACATCAGGAAAATGTACAAACTTGTTAACTGATATTTATACATATCCAATGTAGCTTCTGCACCATGTCAGAAAGTTACTGTGTGGAAATAGCTTACAATTGAACTTCAGATGGAAAGAAAAAAAAGAATGTACCTCACTGAGTTAACAGCATAACTTGGTTGTCCAACTTTCAGTTTAGTTTATCCAATGTACTTGGTTACACAGAGAGATTTATTAAGATGCTTTGTTAGAACTCAATATTTTTCAACATTTTTTTTTTCAAGCAGTTTCCAATAATTAGAAAACTTTATTAGACAAAACAATTAAGTAATTCAGGTGATGGTGGAGTATTTTAAAAATTGAATTAGGAGATAAGTAAATTTGGGCAATAACAGCTAATACTGATGGAATTGGAGAAAAATAGGTACACTCAGAAAACCTCTTACTTGTGAAAAACTGCTGCAGAGGGAAAAAATACTTCTACTCCTTTCACCAAAACATCCAAGTAATTCATGAATATATTAATGTTATTATTTCAGACTTCTTTGGATCTGACAAATCTAATAATTTGATGGCTGACTTTTTTTTTTTTTTTTTTTTTTTTTTTTTCCCAGATGGATTAATTTGCTCATTATTCTGACTAGGTTTCTTTTGCTATTTGTGAACACCCATGCTTCCTACTGTTCACTGAAAAAATCCCAGGATACACATCCACACCCTAGCTTTCAAAATGTTTCATTTCTTACATGAGGTGCATGATGACTTTTCAGGAGAGTTCAGCTGTAGGACATAATTTGCTATAATAATAAAGTTCAGGGTCAGAAAGATGTGTGCGAAGCACAGGACTTGACATCTCATTTTGCTGAACACCAGAATGCAAGGCTAGGGAGGGAGATCAAGAACAGACTTGAAATCCAATGTCTTGTGAAACACCAGGAGTGCAAATAAACATTTGTATCAACAGAGAACATAGGTTCCTAAACAGTTGGCTTTAGACGTCTATGGTTTAGAAGGTGATGTTAATAACATATCCTTCTGATTTTCATCTTTTCTTGTTTCCCAATTAACATTTAAATACATTTTACTACATTGATTCTTTGCGAGGGCTGATTTGGGATGGCAATTCTGTGTAACAACAAAGTCTCTAGCTAGGGAAGTAATCCTTAGTGTGGACAGCTCATGAGGGAGAAAGGATTAAATTAATCATGCAGCAAAATGTATAACTTCAGAGGTCAATGGAGGCACTTTGCTTGTACACAATTGCTGCTGAGAGCAAATCTCTCACCATTATTCATAAGTGATGTGGAACATCTCCCTCCAGCAGCATATTGATTCAACAGCCTATAAACACAGACAATATAATACCTTGTCCACAATCTGAGCAAGTTCAAGGACAGAAATCCCAGATATTATCAACTAGATAACTCAAGTGACCTTACAGTAAATCCACAAGTAAACATTTTTCTACTCAGTTTTGTGCAAGAATAAAGTAAACCTTGAAGAAGTTCAGGACAGAATTATATAGAAAGGAAGTGTCATAACTGAGTTATGCCCTAGAAATGTGATCATGGCCATAACCACCAAACAGCAACTAGACAAAGGCAAACCAGATAATGCAGTATTTAATCCTGTTTGAGAGACACTGTTTTCTAGACAATTGCTGAGAATAGAATGGGCAGCATGTGCACCTAGCAGCCATTCAAGAAGCACCAGAACCAGGGGAACTTGATTTCCTGCATGTTTGTCATATGCATGACTGACTTGGGTGCTTTTCCTGCTGCTGGAAGGTCCTGTTTTTTGTCTTCTTACTCTCAGCTTTCTCAGGTGAACTCAAGTGTATTGTAAGGTAGGAGCTCACACAGAAGTTTTACAAGGTACTTACTGGTGTTGCTGTATGTTTAGATTACACTTTAAGGAAATGAATGATTTCTGAGAGCTCTGTATATATCTGAAGTTAAACTGGATGGTGAGCTACTGAGGAAGAGGGAGGGCCCACAGGGAGTTATATACACAAATTGGAAATATGATCACAAAAGGCTGCTTTCTGTAGAAAAACAGCTAAAAATGCGAAACTTAGACTCTAAATCTAGGTTTCTCCACACACACTTTTTTTTTGGTGGTAAAAAGAAACAAAATTCAAAGAACTGTCACATTGTGTATGCTGGTGATGTCAAATGGAGGGAATAATATTTTTCAAATTTGAGAATTTCTCATGGTTCTAATACAAGGGCAAATACATCTTTATTCTGAAATTATGCTAGAATAACTTGATCAAAAACACACACACAAGAGCAAAAACAAATTTCATGTGAAATAAAATTTGATATTATATGCATACTCACAGAAGGATGGACATAAAACTAGGAATTTCATTTTCTTGTTTTCTTTGTTTTCTTAGTTTTAAGAAATTAATTTATCTGTACTTACAGTTGTTTGAGATTATCAAGTTAAAAGCACAGGAAATGCAAAATCTTTTACCACCATGCAGTTTATCGAGTAAATTTACAAACAACTTTAATTTGAATTCACTTTTTCTAGAAAAACACATTTTTTTCTGTTAAAACTTTTTTTTTTTTTTTTTTAACAAGAGTAGAGTTTCAGAGGATAAAGACATTGTTAGTTTAGCTGTCAATGTTAAATTTTTAGAATCTGTATTTCTATATGTGTGTTTTGTTAAAGAATATCAGAACTAGGAATTAAAATATGAGTTATCAGCAGGTAGATGTAGTTTGAGATTCTAGTTTATAAGCTGTTCGAATAATGACAGTAGCGAATGAAACAGCAACTGCATTCCAAAATTCCTCTTGTAAAATTCACAGAAATTTACTTGTTTGTTTGCTTTTATAAGAAAAGGTCAGGGTCTGTGTTGCAAACACCTCTTCAGCCTGTATCCATCACCATCAAATTGATATACAGGCAAGAATAACAAATAACAACTGATCCTAGGAAGTCAGTCTTCCAAAGCAGATGTAATGTCAGTACAGTGCCAATGACATACTTACTTAGTTGCCATAGGTCTCACAGGCTCTTATAAAACTACTCAGAACTGATTGTTTCAGTAAATAAATAAAACAAACTTTGCTGGTGGTAACAGAGAGGCAGAAAAGCTTGAGATTTGAGAAGCCAAATTTCATTTACAAATGTTTAAAAATAAAACTAAAAGAATTTCTATTTTCAACATATATACACATATGTATGATTCACACAAAAAAAATATATAAAAAAATGAAAATAGCTTTCCTTATTCTTCCCATCTGTTAAGGAATCCCATCCCTTAAGGACTCACAGTACTTTCTTTTCTCTTGGAAAGCATTTTATAGAAGATACAGGCCATGATGTTGGGATGCTGTACCTTCCTCTTCATAAATGGATTCCCATCCACATCCGCTGTAAGCGGTAGGCTCTGACTGCCACTGAGGCAGCCCAGCCTGTGCCCCCAGGGGAGTCAAGACACAGGCATGCACCTTTGCAGCCTGGCACCCAGTAAGTACGGCTGAGGAGAAAGCACCACAGATTTTGGTCCTACTGTTGGTGAAGACAAGGGTCTGAGGCCATCTCCAGCCTTCCAGAAGTATATCTCAATAAAAGCGTAGAGTGCTGCTTTCCCCTCCCAGTGCCTTTTGCCAACAGTTTGGCAAAAGAGTGTGGAGAGGCCGTGCTCAAAGTAGCTTATTACCTGCAGGCTAAGGTTCATCTTAAGAGTGAAACAAGTTTTACCAGAGACATGTTGCTCTCACTGCATCCTGTGGAAAGTCCTAGGTCACTGTTTGCATAATGTGGTCTCAAGCAAAAAGGCAGATAGCCACTGCGGAAGTATGTGGAGATATTTCTCCACTGGTTCCTAGAAGAAGATGAGGCTTGGTGGTGGTTAGGGGCTGCTAGTGCTCTATGAAACTTGCTTTCCCTGTTGAATTTAACATATAAACTCATATCTTTTTTTTGAAGAATGAGGTGCCTGTGGTTGCAGAGAGGTAGCACTTTGGTTCCTGAGGAACCACACCTAACCCACGATGGCAGTAGTCTCTTTGGTCAACTCACTGAGAGGTTTCTGAACAGAGTTTCTCTTTATCCCAGTTTCAGATTTAGATGCCTGACTTCTGCTACTTAAGAGTCTCCTGTCACTAATGTCCTTTCTTCATATCTATTTCAGGGGGCTAAAATTTATGCTTTTTTTTTTTTTGTAATTTAAAAATCAACAGTTTTGTGCATGAATAGATACAAAGCCATACCGTACTCTGCACAGTTCTACTGATGTCAATTGCATTATCTGGATCTATATCCTTAAACTGTGAGTTGGATAGCTTTTGGCACTTTCTGAACAGGCTTCTTACAGAAGATTATTAAATGCAATTAATAAGACCCTGCTAGCAAATCCTTCGGCTGTGAAATATTGGAAAGGAATTCAGTTTGCTTACAAAATGACACAACTATAATTTGAGAATTCTGAAATAAATTCCCAGCTAGGAATGTAAAAAGCACATGCCCGATTTATTTTTTCAATTTTACTGTCCACAGTAAGAAGTGGTCCATTGCTAAAGGCAGATACCAGATGGCAAACCTCTACTGCCATATGACTGTGCTATTATCCCATTCTTCTACGCAATCTTATAAATTCAGTGTAATTGACTATAAGTGTTCATCCTACATTTGAACACATCCGAGTACGTTACAGCTCTAACAAGAAGACTAAGCAGATTCTTGGAGCCAATGCTGCTTTTCCCATGTTTACTTACTTAGACAGTCAAGAGTAATCAATATAATTTAAATTAGAAAAAACTAAGTTTATTTGAGCATTAGTAGTTTGCTATTTCCATGAGCTTCTCCAATACAAAATTAAAGAGTTCATCAGATTTATTTAGTTATTTAGTTTAGTTAGCACAATAAACACCACAAACGATAACCAAATCATTATAAAACTTAAAAAATTACTTTGTGTTTAATTCATATAACTTCATTGTCATTGAATAGATCTTTGTTCAACCACTTTCAGCTTGAAATATCAATCCTTTAGTTTTTTGAGTTTTAATTTTATTGTCCTCTTTTAACATTACCTTGACAGTTTTCAAAAGGGGTTATAACTTACTTGGTTTTCAGTCTCTAAATCAATGTCCCTATGCAGGAAAACATGCAAGCGCATTAAACATGCTTAGTCTTAAGCTCATACTTTAATCCTTCAAGTAAAGGCTGAAGTGCATTCCTGAATGAGAGCATTTTCCTCAACCAAAAATCATCTTTCTCTGGATTAAAGTGGGAGATTCACATGTGCATCAAGGAACAATGCCGTATTTCAGGCTGATTGTCAGCTGTATCCTAGCCAGTACCATTTTTCTTTACAGTCCTTATTTATTTGACTGCTATTTACACTTACTGTTTAATATGAGCATCAAGCCTAGTCTAGATGGAGGTGCTATTTTGCTAGGTCTTGTGTTAATGCAAATCATATCCTTACAGTATCACAGCTACAGCACCATTACTGCAGTACTCTGAAACATTTCCCTTTAAGCTCAAATTCATAACTGAATTATCATGCTTTAACAAGTTACTGTGCATCAAGTGAGCCATGATAACAACCCACATGAATGCTTTTAGTCCACGGTAAATCTGAAGTGATATGACTTGGCATAGTTTTTAATGCAAGACCTTGCATTTGCAAGGCCTTGCATTTGCTGCAATCAGGCCACAGTTACCATAGCTCGGCTGACATCATGGAATGTGTATATGAAGCTGATCCTTTTTTTTTTTTTTTTTTTTTTTTGTGCCAGAAAAATAAAAATCATTAAGTCTGTCAATATAATTAAAATAGTAAAATCTTCCTAGTAACAGTAAATTTAGTATATCTATTTCATACATTTAATTATAGCATAATTTAAACGTGTCCAATCTGCAATCACAATTAGTATTAAAAAGATTCATACTAGTATAGCTATTTTCAGAGAAATGACTAAAGACTACCACGTGTCTTTCCACCTGGAAATGCAGCTAGATTCACTCTAAAATTTGCCCTTTGGTAATTAATTCAGTGCCTAAAACTTAAAAATGAAAACCAGCCCTATCAAAAAAATGCCGGATAATAATGCTATTATGAATAGAAGTACTGACTATAGTTAAGGATATTCACAAATGCCCTCTACATTCTTGGTTTTAGTTGTTTCTAACTTTACCAAATGTAAGTTTCCAAGCTCCATTTTTCCAATTTCTATTTTTCCATGTTGAATGTATGCTTCAGGTTGATTTATAAGCAAATTAACAAAAAGATTCTTACAAATATAGCCCAGCTGTTCTGAGAATGATGTCAGAGGAAAATAAACTTTATTTTCCTTGTAAGAATAGAATAGATTTGTTGAAAAGTTCAACTATTTATTTGCTCAGACAGTGAAATATTCTCTTCCTCTCTTGCACTTCTTGATTCAGAGATCTGGGCTGCATTGCTCTGCAGTGGGACATGTGAGTCTGGGGGTTTGTTTAAAGGAGTTTTCCCTGGCTCTGCTTTTCTACCTTAGCAGTTTGCAGACATTTTTATTGCAGATTTGGCTATTGCTGCTTTGGTGATGGCACAAGCCCAACCTTGGAGTATTCTGTATTCATTTATTATTTGGGAGACTGCCAGGGTTTTTCTCTGGCATGAAAGCTGTAGAAGTGAAACCAGACTGGAACTTTATGAAATTAAGTGGGTTAATTAAATCGTATGCATTTAATCCAAGTTTATTAGCACTGAGGGGGCACTTTTCTAGCCTATGGGCATTCTCTTTGTTAACTTGCAAAGAACTGTTCTAAAAATGGCAATAGATTTTTTTCATATATATATATATAATGGTTTTATATATATATATGTAAATTTTTTATGTCACTAACCGTATTTGGTACATTAAAAAGAAGTTACTACCAGACACTTCTGTCATAATGAACACACTGACATTTGTATGATAGATCAAATAGATAAGGTAGGCATACCTTCTTCTAGTCTTAGCAATTTGTCTAATAGAAGTATTATAGCAAAGGTGGATCCTAAGAAATTATTTAAATGGCAGAGCTAAGGCCTTACAAATCAGGCCAGGGAGGATTTTCTTTATGTGTGAGCAGTCTTTGCTTTGTTAATTTAGGTAATTGGTGAGGACAAAACTCCACAAAGTGCTACCTGAACTACTGTGTCAGCACTTGCTGAGATTTCTGGGGATATATCCCATGGCTCTTTCACTCCATTAAGATGAATTACTCTGAGATCTCAATAAACTGTGGGAAAATATTTCCTTCTGAAAGACTCTAGGAATCTGTCTGCACTGAAGTTGTTTAGTGTTTTTCCAGATCCTAAAGGGGTAAATTACAATGCTTAAGTTTTGTTTTGTTTTGTTTTGTTTTTGCCCAGGCCCTAGGGTAGGTTCGCTAGCTGTGACTGAAGCACACGTGACAGGGAATGCTGCTTGTGAAAAAAGTGCTTAGGGAAAACACCTAAGTAAATCTGATATATTTCAGTATAATTCACCTGAGCAATTCTTAGTATTTCCATGTGGACATCTGCTAGGGGGCCCTGTCAGCAGAAAGCCCAAGCCTGCATGCATTTAAGCCTGAGAAATGAAAAGGTAATGCTGGCAACCATAACAGAACAGTGAAGGCCACTAGCCATGAAATGGGAGGAAACAGGTAGCGAAGAACAACAAACAAATGGAGGGAAATATATTTGGTTGTTGTTGTTTTGTTTCTTCTTCTTTTTTTTTTTTTTTCTTTCCTTCCTGAATCAAAACCAAAGAAATACATGCCAGTATTGAGCAGGGTGAAAGCCGTTCCAACCAACACTGAATAAACTACGTATATGGGTTAATGTCTTCCTGGAAATCATGAAATTGTCTACCTTTTTCCAGTAATTTCTTGTTTTAGTACATGTGATCAATGGCCACAAATATGAGCACAACCAAAATATGGGTAACATAACTGTTTAAAGTCTTGTAAGTTAGGAAGCTGAAACATAATTTTCTTTGCATCCATGTATGCCTTTGATGTCAGTTGAATGTATACATAAACTCAGTTTTGACCTGAGCAGTAACAGACACTGCTCTCCAGGGAGGAATGTAGGGCTAAGATCAGGCTAGTTGCTTAGTAACCACTAATCAAAAGCCCAGCCGCAAATCAGAAGCCCTTCTGTGTTTTTGTCTTTCATGATAGTAAGTGAACAACCATTTTTTCTCTAATAACAAAATATGGAATAGGTATTTCTTAGCTAGGACTTTGCAGTGATGGATCTCACAGCACTTTGGAAGGAGGCCACAACAATTAATGCAATTAATACAAAAAAAAAAAAAAAAAAAAAAAAAAAAGATTTATTAAACATCTTGTGATCAAAGAGAGAGGGATGAAGGAATTTTCATATCAGCATTTTCAAGACAGTCAAAGACAACTCTGGACTTTTTCATTCTCTCATTCCCACCTAGGGTCTTCTTAATCTCTTTCCCATCCTCATGTGTGGCAGTTTACTTTATCTGTGTCAGGATGAATCTCAGTTTGCCCTGCCTGGTAGCTCCCAACTAAACACTCAGTCTCACTCTTTTTTCCAATATCATTTTTTTTCCCCACTGTTAGTAGCTGTCCCATGTCTGCTGCTAGGATACAGAGAACACTCTTTGTGAATCTCATATTTCTAGAATAGTGAGATAAGTTGGTGAATTTTGCAATGGAACAGAGATGTTAAATCTTTGCCACCTAGAAGGAGCTGTCTTTATTTTCCTCTGCAATCAAGTGCAAGTACACAGAGGGAGAGTGGGAAGAGTCTCTCTTTTCATTACAGCAGTACAAGGATATTGCGTCTGTAGTAGCCAAGATTTTAAAGCATATAGATAAGAGGGATTATTCTACCTAATTGCTGCCTAACCAATTTATGGACAGAACAGGACAAGAAAAGTTGTCAGAAAATGAGGAACCATGACCTCAATCCTTATATGCTGCAGCTATACTGGATGTGATTTCAGTTGTAAGTGCTAGGTCTGTGCTCTATCACTGTCTCACCACACATGCTTGCTCAACAGGTAACCAAGGAAGGTAAAACAGAGAAGTGGGCATCCTTTTTAGAAGAAAAAGGAATGACAGAGACATTATTTCATGGTATTATTTCACAATTTCTCTGTCTTGTTTGGAGTCTATACATGTACACATGGTGAGGGTGCAAAGGAATATAATGGTTTTGTTCTCAGTACACACCTTGGTAAAGACAACGTTTACAAATAAGTTTGGAAACACACAGATTGTCTGTGTGTATAGATGAACTTCCACTACTTCCCAGATAGATTTGATTAGGACATAGACTGCCTAAATACTTTGAAAAGTTTAAACCTTAGAAGATACCATACTTAATAATTAAAAAAAAAAAAAGTTACCATTTTTTTTCCCTTTTTTTTTTTTTTTCCTGAAAATAAAGTTTGAGGTGTGAGCCTCATAGGACTTACCATGACTTATCAATTGAGGATAGAGAACACAATGGGAAATCCTGTAAGAGGGCTTCTTCTCCATCCTGTTGGCCAAGGCAGGACCACTCCCATCAGACATTTTTCTAACATGCTTTTTTTCAAGTGTGAACACTGGAGTTTTTACAGTCTCCCTGCCCCCAGTGCATCCCAACACATAGAATAATTTAGGTTGGAAAAGATGTTCAAGATCATCAAGTCCAACCATCAACTTGACCTACTGAGCTCCTTCACTAAACTGTGTCCCTTAGTGTAATATCTACATGACAAAATAAATACCTCCAGGAACGGGGACTCCACCACTTCCCTGGGCAACCCGTTCCAATGCTTGACCACCCCTTCCATGAAGAAGAGCATTAGAAAGAATCTTAATGTTCAATCTAAATATCCCCTGGTACAACCTGAGTCCATTTCCTTGTGACCTATCACTTGTCAACTGAGAAAAGAGACTGACACCCTCCTCACTGAAACTTCCTTTCAGGTAATTGTAGAGAGTGATGAGGTGTCCTCTCAACCTTTTCTCCAGACTAAACAAGCTCAGTTCCTTCAGCCACTCCTCATAACTCTTGTTTTCTATTTCCTTCATCAGCTTTGTTGCTCTTCTCTGCCCATGCTTGAGCAACTTGCTAGCCTTCTTGTAGCGAGGTGCCCCAAACTGAACGTAATATTTGAAGTGCAGTCTCACCAGTGCAGCATCCAAAGGTGCAGTCACCTCCCTAGTCCTGCTGGCAACACTATTTCTGATGCAGGCCAGGATGCAGTTGGCTTTCTGGGCTGCAAGTGCATATTGCCAACTCATGTTCAGTTCAGGATCCCACCAAGTCCTTCACTCCAGGGCAGCTCTCAAATCCCTTCATCACCCAGCCTGTATTTGTGGTTGGGATTGCCCTGACCCCGGGTGTCAGACCCTGTACTTGGCCTTGTCTAACTTCATTAACTTCATCTCCCAGCTTGCCATTAGAGACATTTTCTATCAGCACCCTGAGTTTCACATGTGGTTCAAGCCTATTCGTAAGTCCACAGAAAATGGAAGACACATTTCCTCCTTTGCAGCAGCGTCTCTCTTTGCACATCTCCTGTCCAGACTAAACAACCCAATTATTTAAACCTTTCTCTCACTGGCGTTTTTTTTTTTATATATATTCACTGCAATCCACTTCCTTCTCTTTTGGGCTATCCAAGTACTTTTTAGGGTTTGTATGTGTCTAATTGGTTTATGTCATCACTTTCACCTGGTGAAGTCCAAGGCCTCAGGGCCACCAGGGTAGTACAGTGCCTCCCTCCTGGACCAGCCCCATCCCACAGCCCCAGCAAGGCAAACTGGGCCAGTCTGGGGACAGTGACTGGGTTCAGCCACAGCCTGGCCACCCCCAGGCCCTGCTGCAGGCTCCGGGCCTGTCCAGGAAAGCCAGGGAAGCCGTGCTGACCCCAGTGCTGGGGTGGCAGGGAATGTGCTTACAGCCATGAAAAATTATATGTACCTCTGCAGATCTTAGTGTGTCGCTGTGTGTCTTGGAGGGGGCGCTTGGCACTTCTAGTGCTTGCAGAAGCAGACGTTTCCCCTGCAAACTTTTATCCTTTTTGGTCAAAGTCCATGTGAAACTGAAAGTTCAGATGCTGGGGAGCCGACCTTTTGCACTTCTGGTGCTGCAGCCACAAACACGTGCAGGAGAGGAAAAAGCAAGTATCAGCAGACACCTAGTAAACTGGATGGAACATGAGTTAAGTTTTAATCATAACTGGTTTTCCCACCCAAGCAACGGTTTGGGTTTTAGGCTTGATTCCAGTGTTATGGTGCCACTTTGCTTACATGTTTCTGAAACTGGTCTGGTTTATGGGAGAGTCTTAAAATATTCAGTCTTTGCATATAACATAAAGATGTCTTTACATTTCAAAGTGTTTTATGTATATTCTTCTTATCCTCAAGCAGGATGAGTGGCATATAGTTAAACTGAAACGTGCTGCTTGACTCCAGAGATACCTGAAACCTGTGTTTGATCCTAAAGGGCCTTCAGGCGCTGGAAAGTTCTGGTGCTCCTGGCCAGACCCAGCAGCACTGTGGTTCTGACAAGACCTACATTCCTGAAACTGTGGGTGAGATTTCTTTCACCTAAACTTACATGTTTGCATCTCAGTAACACTTTACCCTACATACCCTTTACATTTAGTAGAGTAATATTGGCACTTCTAAAGCCCACAGTGAGATGAACCATTTCCTGGAGGAACACATTTCTCTCCATAGACAACAAAAATATTTAGATGACTTGCTCTATATAAAAGTCCATATTTTGCCACCCCCTGGGTGCTCTGAGGACTCCATACACAAAGCCTTCTCAAAGGACAAGGCCCATCTGATGGGACATGCATGCCTCCAGCTCAGTACCTGCACATACACATATAGTCTTGTTATAGTCTTGTGACTATGACACAGAATTGCTTTTCATTTCTGAAGATTAATTACATACCAGTTTCAGTCATTCATCAAGCTGGGGCTGCAGGATATGGGTCCCACTTTTCAAACCACAAAACATCACTTAGGTATGCACAATAAATCCTTTTTTTTAAAAAAAAATATATATATATTTATTTATTTATTTATATATATAAAAATGCAGTCCTAGCTGATACTTCCCTTTAAAGCGTAGCTATTTCTAGTGGTTAGAGAAATAACCGTAGATTTGCGAAACCGTTTTAGAGTATTATCCACAGGATACTAGCTATATCCTCGACTTTGAGCTATTCTACCTATGAACTACAAATTATGCAGTATGAACTTTTAATGGTATAGGTTGTATTGTAACACAGACACCAAATCTGAAATCTTGGCTTCCTTGTTTAAGCCCAGAAAGCTTGAAAAGTCTAGCTCTGCCATGTTCAGTCCCTTCTGAGAAAGAGTCAAACTCACCCTTCCAGTGGTGGGCTCTACTATCTGCTGGCTATGCCTCTTTACTCTTTCAAGATAGAACCTATACGTATAATATGTGTGTTTGAGCATATCTTCCAGTTTTGTGGTTGGCACTGTGTAGAAAAGAATGTGACGCTGGTAGATGAGATATGAAGTGCATCCAAAATCTTGATCCTGTAACCCTGGTTGTCTTGATGTGGATTTTTGGTCTCTGCTCTGACCACATTATCACCTGTCAACGTCAACTGATACTACGAGCAGTATCAGTTATGGAGACAGCACTGGGAGAAAATACATGTAGTAAACTGAGGGAGAACTGCAGGTGGGGGAGGCCTGAGTGCTATCAGAGCTATTTAGGACACTTGGGTCTATATATAAACGGGAAAACGTAGTTGGGAGCCTCACGCACCTCATCTGTACAGAGACGCGACTGCCCATAGTAGGCATAAGTTTCACAGTGGGGAAGGGGAGAGTGCTGGTCTGCCTCTGTGAGACACTGACCTCCCCTGGTGGCTTTCCCAATTACAAGCTAGGTTTTCTCACTCCTTCCTACAGTTAGATCAGCCGTTTCAACAGGGCCGGGATTCCTATTTCTCTCCGTTTGACTTGAAAACCTCTGTACATCCTGCTGTACAACAGAGCAAGAACCGTGGCATGTCCTCAGAGAGTCCTAGGCTTGTCACAATATCTTTGGCTTGCTTTCACAAATTCAGCCTTGGGAAAAACAACAGTAACAACCACAACAACAAATACATCACAAACTATTACAAACCCAAATCCAAAAGCTGCTTCTTTGCCTTTAATCATGATATTACTTGTAAATAATAATAATAATAATAATTAATAATAATAATAATAATAATAAAAGTCTTATCCATTAGACAACTGTAAGAAATATAACTGCCTGCACTATGGTGATTCAAGGTGGGGAGTGCAATGTTCTGAGGATTTCAGAGCACTCTGTGAATATATAAAACTAAGTAAGCAAAGTCTTTGTCTCCCTTCCCCACAAACTTGCTCATGTGTGACCCTTTATCAGTAACTGTTCAAGATATGCAAAGAAGTAACAGGGAGTACTTGTGCTTGTACTACTACCACTTATATAGTAGAAGCCTAAAAACAAGGCCTCTGCCAAGTGCTGTCATGAAAAAGGAAACCCTCAAGTGCCAACTTATTCTTCTATGGCTTACATAGGGCAGGCTGTTTCAGTTCATCTGTGGGATTTACATTACCAACAGAACAAGCCAAGCTGCACTGCTCAAGTGGTGCAGTGATGACCACCGGGTGAAGATGGGTATCAACATGCTGGACTGATGCATGCCTGAAAACTGCCATCAGTTACAGCTTATGATCTGCCTTTCTTGCCACTGAATGTTTTGCTTTGCCTTTCCATTTCAAGTAAGGCAAGAGCTGCATTGAAAGGACATAAATTTATGGGGCTAATGTGGGAGAAATAAAAAGCCCTGCAACATCCGTGGATTTCAAAGATAGTCTTAAATGGAGAATCACACTGGTTCTACACATTTCTGGATTTTTCCCTATCTGATCCTGTTGTGCCATGGATACAGGAGTGCAAACTTTGTTGTGAACCCTGTGTCCTTTCTATTCCCCACATTGGAGTAAAGGAACAGCCAGAGGAACTGGAATTATTTACATGCAGGCAGACTGGACAACTGAGGCTGAACAGAGATGCAGACATAAATATTGACAGATATTTATAAAATCATCTCTTGATGATTTTACCTGCTTTCTCTCAGGTTTTCTTTTATTTTCCTGTATTTTTTCCTAAAGCCATAAATCTTGGTACTAAATGCAATCTTTGTAAATATATATATGTGTGTGTGTGTGTGTGTGTGTGTGTGGTATATATATTTATATATTTATATATATGTGTGGGATAGAGGAGTGGACAGTAAGGTGGGTTGAGAACTGGTTGACTGGCCAAGCTCAGAGGGTGGTGATTGGTGGCCCAGAGTCCAGCTGGAGACCTGTGACTAGTGGTGTTCCCCAGGGGTCAGTGCTGGGTCCGGTCTTGTTCAACCACAACCTTGATGAGGGAATAGTGTCTGCCCTCAGAAAGTATGCCGATGACACAAAGCTGGGAGGAGTGGCTGAAACACCAGAAGGCTGTGCTGCCATTCAGCAAGACCTGGACTGGCTGGAGAGATGGGCAGGAAGAAACCAAATGAGGTTTAGTAAGAGCAAGTGTAGAGTCCTGCACCTGGGAAGGATCAACCAGAAGTATCAGTACAGGCTGGGGGACAATCTGCTGGAGAGGAGCTCTGAGGAAAAGGACCCGGGGGTCCTGGTGGATGACAAGTTGACCGTGAGCCAGCAGTGTTCCCTGGTGGCCAAGAGGGCTAATGGGATCCTGGCGTGCATTAAAAGGAATGTGGCCAGCAGGTCAAGGGATGTGATCCTCCCCCTCTACTCTGCCCTGGTCAGGCCTCACCTGGAGTATTGTGTCCAGTTCTGGGCTCCCCGGTACAAAAAATAACAGGGATCTCCTGGAAAGAGTCCAGCGGAGGGCCACAAAGATGAAAGTATCTTCCTGGAGTATCTTCCCTATGAAGAAAGGCTAAGAGACCTGGGTCTGTTCAGCCTGGGGAAAGAAGACTGAGAGGGGATCTCATCAATGCCTTTAAATAAATACCTGAGGTGTGGGAGACAGAAGGATGTATCCAACCTCTTCTCAGTGATTTGTGGGGATAGGACAAGGGGCAATGCCCGCAAGATAGAGCACAGGAAGTTCCACACTGACATGCAAAATAACTTCTTCACGGTGAGGGTGATGGAGCACTGCCTACACAGGCTGCCTAGGGAGGTTTTGGAGTCTCTTTCTCTGGAGATATTCAAGGCCCGTCTGAACGCCTAGCAGGGCAGCCTGCGCTGAGGAACCTCCTTTGGCAGGCGGGTTGGACCCGATGATCTTTCGAGGTCACTTCCAACCCCTACAATTCTGTGATTCCGTGTGATTCTGTGATATACATACACACACTATATATATAAAATCATTCTATCTGTGAGAGACAGAAGTGGCTCTCCACAAAATAGAGAGTTGCTAAGGAAAACATAGACAGGAGCAGTAAATAAGATATGAATCATTTGCTACATTATCTAAGTGTGGTTGCCTTTGCCACTGTTGGGGAGGAGGGGGAAGGTGGTGGCAGCAGAAGTAATGGTCCCTTTCTGCAGCAGCATGCACCATCCCCTGCATTTCCCCTCCCTTCTCCAGCAGCAGGAAACCACAACTCTGGAGCACCTAGCTCTCCCAGCCCTGCCTTATGCCGCAGCCCAGACTTTTTTGCCTGTTCTGCTGTAAGGCCTTGAGCTTGCTTTGACCAGGAGCCATCCAAAAGGCTGTGTCAGTGTATCCCAATGAAAAGTCTGTTCTCCAATAATTTTGGAGCATTCCCTACATTAGAAGCAGTAGACATTTTACTGTACTATGTATTAGGCTAAAGGATAATTCCTTTATGTCTTTTTAGAACAAGTCCACATAGTGAAATACAGTGATGTGTCAGAGAGCTCCGTTTTAATCCAATACACAGGGCAGTGTCATGTTAATGTATTAGCTTAGGTCTCAGAAGAAGCATGGAGTAGTTAGCTCTTTTTCTCCACCAGATAACATTCTGGTATTTACACTCCAGCACCTGAAAAGAAACAAACAAACAACAACAAAAGAAACAAACGTTATCATCAACAACAACAACAAACCAAACCAAACCAAACAAACAAACAAAAAAGCAGTTAAGACACTACTTCAGGAAAACTCTGTGAGGAGCCATGTTCTTCCATGTCTGTGTTCAGTAGTCAGACCACACAGACACTGAGCTAACTGAAAAGCAACCTAATGAGGTGGAAGCCAAAAAAGGGTTTCTACCAGGAGGTATCTGCTTCTGCACTCTGACGTCCCTCAAGCAGGTTATTTTTGCAGTGACTGTCACAGCAAAGCTGTCAATCTGTCAAAAACAACATGAAAAAGGAAATAGAGCATTTGCATAAAGTGTGTAGAATCCAAGTAATTAAGCCTATTTCTACAAGTGACCGCTGTCTGTGCCTAGAGTCTGAGGACACTCCTTCTGAGTGTGGAGATGTAGGCAAGTGATTTTCTTTACAGGAGGTAATAACCTGTTCTTTGGCACCTGATCCATTAAATCCACAGGAGATGTATGTGCTGCACCAATATTCTGCTACGGGTGATCTACACCTGATAGTAGTTATGTGAGTAGCAGGATAGTTCTGTCAGTAGCAGGACATAGCAAGCTTGCCCTTTTCCTTCCTTTTTTTTTTTTTTTTTTTTGTCCGATGGTTTCTGAATCTTTTATGTCATATTTATTGGCCATGAATATTTTATGGCCAATGCTGCAACATTCCCAGTTTTCTCAAACCATTTCTGTACTCCAGTTTCTCCTATGCTTTCCTAACCAACCAAGACAATTACCTTCCTCCTGTGTTGCCTAAGTCCTCCTGCTACATGCATTTCAACCCTCACCTCTTCTGTAGTTCTCTTGTAACACACCTAGTGTCTTTTCATCTCTCCTATTGTTTTATGTGATGGCTGTGCAAGATACATTGCATACTGTAGTTGATTCAAAGTCTAGGCATGCTACTCAACTGTTGGCTTAGAACTGACAGGTTTACCAGAAAGAGTAACAGCTGAACTTCACTGAGCAATAGAGCGCTATCTGATCACCAGTTTTCAAGAAACGTGTGGGAACAAAGATTTTTAAGATGCAACTCAATCTACAACATTTCTATGTTACTGTTTAAAGTGTTTAAAAAGACTGTCTGGCTTCACAAGCCCTGTTTCTGTCTGAAATCTGATGGGAAAGCAAAAGCCACTCTGCAGCAGCAAACAACAGTGATAATGGCAGCATCAAACTGAAGCCAGTATAAGCAGGGCTCTGTAGTTGTCATTTCTACTGGCAAATGCTACTCCCTAGGTATGGATTTTCTACAACAGCAGTCTTAAATTCCAAGACTACCAGGATGTTATACCTTGCAAATATTACTAACCACAGGAAAAATAACACAATAATAAGAGTCACTAAGAATTAGTGCACAATGGCCAAAGCACTTCAGAGAGCTTAGTGAGCCTCACACATGACACATCTGCCATCTCCCTGGGACCTGGAGAATGGGATCCTCCCTCTTCCATGAAGATGGGTAGAATGGATTCCTCACTCTGAAAAGGTCCAGAATCCACACAACTTGGAGCCCTGAAATTTCAAAAGATGTAGCAGAATAAGTGGTGCTTACTTTCACTTAAACCTGGGCTCAGAAGGATCAGGGTTGAGTTTTAAAAATATATTTAAGTCAGTTAAGATCTCTTGAAAAAAAATGTCCTTTTTATACTTTGCTACTTGTACTGTGTTCCACCTTGCCTATGCATACCAAGTAAGGAAAAACAATGTGGTGTTTTGAGAAGTTTTTATTTTTATTTTTTTCCTTTAAATTCAATACATTTTTCTTTTAATTTTCTAATGGTTTTGTCACTTACAACAGGAGAAGGGAGATTGCTGCAACTGAACACAATACCTACACAGAGAAATGTATAATCAGAGCTAATCCAGATTCACTTTGTAGCCATAGAGAGAACTAAGCATTTTTAGCAGATGATTCATCTCAGACAGAGGAGTAGCAGCCCTTTCCAATGACAAATCTTTCCGAGCTCTGTCACTTTTCTAAGCTCACACATAGTGGTCATTGACAACTGGCAAGATTGGAAATATTTCCCCCTTGTTTAATTTCTCCTTTGATTTTGAGCTAACCTCTCACCTGCCTTGTTAAGTTAGACTGTGCCTAGAGTCAGATACTGGCACCTGACCTGGAGATAGCCAGAAGATTCAGTGCTCTTTCTTCTAATGGAATTCTTCTGCTTTTAAGTCTTTAAGCTCTTCCAGAAGTGAAAATTGGAGGAAAAAAATATGAGAGCAGCAAAAAAATAATAATAATAAAAAAATACAGGTAGTATTAGACTACCTGTCTTCACAAAACATGCCTAAAATTATTAACTTCTTTATTTCTGACCTATCATATGATTTGATCTAACTTGGGTAGACAAGACAGACAGATATTTATATATATAAACACACATAAGCACACAGCATGATCACTAAATCCTATTTGCTTAGGTAGGCAAGCCAAAGCTGTAAGGGTAGAATAACTTACACCTAAGGTGTATCTCAAATCATTTAGCTGTGATTATCAACGCGAACTGCATGCATACATTTTTTGTGATCACACCTACCTGAGCGGTTTGCACTTGTCTGGCTCAACAGCGTAGTTTAAACACTGCATAACCCAAGCTGAAATTATCCATGGAAGTTAGAGACACTTCTAAATTAAACTGAGTCAGCTTTAGGGGCCAGGCGGGGTGTGGGTGGTTTTGCCTGTGGCATTCCTGAAGGCGTTTTACTTTCGGAGAAGTGGCGGAATGCTGGAAGGGTTGTGAAGTTGGCTGGCTGAGCAGTAGCAAATGTAAAACCTTTCGGCCAAGTAATCTCCTTATGCAACTTGGTGTTTGTTTCCACACCCTGAAGACTATCTGCTGCTCGATGAAGAAGCATGCTGAGGAACATTGGCAAGGCCCAGTGAAACATTTTGAATCCAGTGGGGTTGGAGCACAACCAGCAAAGCTGCTGACAGGTCCTCTCACCACTGTATTTTAGTGTGCTACTCATCCAACAGAGGCAGAGCATTTACCATATTGTAGTCATCAACACATTCTGAAGAATATTTCTTTATTTACAACTCACTTAATATATGAGAATATAGACAATCTTAAAATTAAATGACAGTTTTACATAAATAACATTGAATTTAAAATCCAAGCCTTTATACAAATGTGGGAAGTCTGGTTTCATTTTTAGGAGAGTTGCCCTAGCCTTCCTAATTCCCTACAGCTCCTTACTGAAGACAGAACATCTCTGGCATCCAGTCAATACCAGGACAAGGCTTTCAGGAGTAAAAGCCCATCATTCATGAACTTATATATGATTTCAGCTGTTTGACAGAAAAATAACCACTAGATAACAAAGCCCTCTAGAAATGGAGAAGAGGTTTCTCCAGACCAAAGTTAAACTGGGGAAAAGATAAAAGACCTTCTCTCAAAGTACGTCCCAGACCCGTCTCTCTTTTAGTTTCCTATCATGTTAGCATTTAATACTTGTTGGCTTCAGGAAGAGAAAGGAGATGGCATTTCTGATGTAATGTCACAAACCAGTCATTCTATTTCTGTCTTCATAGCGAAGGTCGTTGGGGTAACTGAAAAGAAACTAAACCCAGTAATTGCATCTCCCTGTGTATTGTACTGACAAAAATCTGGGATTCTCTTTACTACAGGGAACAGTACAAACACTACCCTTCACCAGTACTTTTCTATCAAGATTGGTTCTAATACTAATTGAAATGTCAGTGAAATCAAGACAAAACAAAACAAAACCCACCACCACTACCAAAAACAAACAATAACAACAACAACAACAACCATTTTACAGAAGGAAAAGGAAGTGCAGAAAAGGAAGGCTGTGACTGCTAAAACCAACATAATAAATCAGAATATTAATTTGACTTAGGGGGAATCCCTACTTTGTGGAAATTGTTGGCAAAACTGAGAAAGAAAGAACATTAAACTAGAAAAGAGGTATAAGAAGACAGAAAAAAAGGCTTACTAAAAATCTCAGCCTCACATCTGGAACCTATAAAAATAGTCAATATTGAAAAATATGTTTTTGTTGAAATAGAAAGAAAAGTAACATTTTCCTGAACAAAAAATGTTATTTACATAAAAAAATGAAAGAATTTGATGAAATAAAAAGCTGAATTTCACTCTTTGACTCCTTAATTTTTTTTTTAATTTTAAAATTAATGTGAATTCATATAAATAGATCAAACACTCCAAAATAATAATTCAGTTGAAAGCATTTTTTTTTTTTTTTTTTTAAATTCTGTCTTAAATGACAAATCTGAGGTTCTACCAGTCATAGCAGTCCATGCAGTGGCACACTCACTATTATGCCGTTGTGCTTCAACTTGAAAAAAGACATTGTGTGTGTTATGAAGGCCATAAGATCAATGGCAGGAAAGCCAAACTAAAGGCACTACAGCAATTGAATTGATGAAGACAAAATCCAACTAGAGTTTGTCGGTATAGACACACCACAGACTGAAGGCAGACAGGATGGTGCTCCAGAGACAATCTATAGAGTAATACACTACATAATCTAATTATGCAAGAGCTTTTCATCAAAATCTAGTGGCATTTCCTCATAGATTTGTCCTCTCGTATATTTTGGTTTAATATTTTAAAATCCTCCAGTCCATTATCTATTGCTGTCTATAGTTCAATCTCTCTAAATCTCTGGACCAAGATAACCCATCAGACCTTAGCTCCACTGTCTCTATTTCATTGACTTTTGCTTCGTTTTGGTGCCAGGCTTTCCTTTACTTCAGCTATTACTCTGACTCCTGAATTAGATTAAATGACCCTAGGGACATTCTTCAATGTTCATATTGATGTTCTCTGCAGATATTCATGGTCCTAATCTATCATCTACTAATTAGTAAAATTAACCTTTTGTATTCAGTACCTTCCAACTAACAAAATCCCTGACACTGCAGCAACATCCCCTGACTGCAGCAACTTGTCGCAAATGGTGGTATCAATGAATGGATGTTTTGACGAGGGCAGGAAACTCCATACTGTTAAAGGCATCCAACATGCCTTGTTACATGAGTATGTTCCTTGGCACTTGGGTTTAAATATTTTCATAAGGTGAAGTTCAGAGGAAGAATACTAAACTATTTGAAATGAGAAAACTCATTTTTGCCTAGCATTTGGTTTTTCACCTATTATGTTTTCCATGTTTCTTGTCTATCTGCTTAACATCTTGAAATTTAAGCAGCAGAAACAAGGATCACATGGCAGTACAAAGAAAGTCAGTGAAAGTTGAGCTGTAGGTACACGTGTTGCGTGATGTTAAATATGCCATAAAATAAAGTCTCAAGGGCATCCAAAATTGGTGGGAAGTTTCATCTCTCAGTAAGTCAGTTCACCACCTGCAAAATGGACATAAACCCCCTCTGTCTTTCAGCTTAGAGAGGTGTAAAAATAGATTCAAAATTGTTATTATTGTGAGCATTAACAGATAGAAGGACTGTTGCATATACAAAACAAAACAAAACGAAAAGCACAAGCTAATATTGCTTTGTGTTCTGGGAGAGAGTTTGAAAAGAGTCAGTAATGAGGGTCTGATATCATATACTTAGCAAGAAGAAGCAAAATCTCAAATAGCAGTGAATTTGAGCTGTCCCAGGTAGGCTGGGGGCTGAACAAGGCCAAGTATTCAAACAAAGAAGCAGTGATTGCATGAATGAATATCATGCAACTAGTAATGGAGTCTCAGATTAAGGTTGCAATATTAGTTGATTCCAATATTTCCTAAATTTTCTTTGCAACCTTATAAATTATTATTATTTTTTTTTCAAATGAAATCTCTGTTACATGTAAGCATGCACTGTGTATGTGCAGGGTTTAAGGCATCATTCCTTCTCACACACACAAACTCCCACTTTTTTCACTTACCCGTACCTACAGACAAAGAATACCCCTCCAGCACACTACATTTTTGGTTATTTTAGTATTTTTTCTCCACATTAGTGTTTTAATGAGCTTTACATTAAAATGCTAACTACGTCAGATGACTGATTAGACTACTAACATTGGCAAAATAAGTATTCTAAGTTCTAAAACAGTAACAAAACTGAGTTCCATTTATATTTTTACATCAAATACAAACAATTATTTCATTTTAAAAAATGAACTTGCATCTGAAATCTATATGATAGAAGTAAATAGGAAGAAAATAAATAATTGGGAAAGACCAGATTTTCAGTGTTAACTTAAATATTTTACAACAGAATAAAAGCAAACTAAAATATTATTAAACTTTTAATTTTGCTTCAGAAGCAAACATGTCTATGTTAAAATGTCTTGAAATCCTGAGTTTTGATGTCTTTATATCAGTGTTAATAACCTTCTTGGATCCTGCTAAACTCTACATCTCAATAGCTTCATGGTAACTAAGGTAGATTTAAATTCTTCAATATAAGAACAAATATATAGAGAAGTGTAAAATGGCCTCCAGAACACAATGGCACCTCTTTTGCACACAGGCCTCTGACATTGTTTAGAGTCAGAGGGTACTTTCAGTACCTGTGAAGTGAATATTGGTAATGACAGCAGCTTGGAAGTGATTCTTCTAAGAGTTTGTCCTACCTGGCAGAAATATAATGAAATTTGGAAAAATTTGGAGATTTGCTCTTGATTATGGGATTTATTTAAGAGTTTTGAATCCAAGACTCAATCTCTTCTGGTCAGAAAGTAGCCCTAGAAAAGAAACAGCAGTAGGCATAGTGAAAAATAAGATTCAAAACTTTCTCATTTACGTGGCCTCAAATCCAAGCGCTGTTTTCAGGCTGTCTAGTTGTGACACCACTAGTTGTGACACTACATAGGGTGACATTCATATTTTCATTTCAGTTATTGGTCACTATTGCCTGAAAAGTTTTGCATTCCTGAAATCATAATGGCTGGTATCACAATGTTTCCAGAAAGGCAGATCACAAGGTAGTAGAGCTTAGGACACCCTGCATAGCCTCTCTTGGAGACTCTTTTCTAGCTCACCTGTGAATTCTTTCTTCCACCTTCTGTGGGACAAAGTTGAGGTCATGTCCTATTCTTCTCAACACCCTTCTGCAAAAGAAAGCCTGAGGCTCACAAGTCACCCCTCTTATCCTGTCTTTTCCTGTACTGCGTTTTGTGCCAAATAGACCTCCTGCTGCAATCTGTTACAGTAAATTCAAGGGATTATGATAATTGTTGGAGACAGGGAAAAGTCTCATATGAAAAGAGTCAGGACTAGTCTTTTCTACTTTAGAAAGGAAACAAAGAAGGTGAGTGTGAGAAATAAACATGAATCAACACCTGGCACAGATAAAGAAGATAAAGAGTCTATGTGTTATAAGACATTACATGGTGCAGTAAGACATTGACTGATATAAGCATAAATTAATGTAAATAGAAGGTTATGAATGTAAAACTAAGAAATAAAATATTTTTCCATATAAAGTATTGTTGAGCTATGAGGCATACCTACACTGGAAGCCATGTTGGCCAAGGATTTAGAAGTACATGAAGGGACCAACCATCTTCAAAGACAGTAAAGATATCCAGAATTATAATAGTTAATGCAGACAAAGTATTGTAAAAGTTTAAAAATCCTTTTACCATGCCCTAGCTTTTAGGAAGATATGAAATGACCTCTGTCAACTGTGTGGTTTTTGCACCTTCTTCTGTCATGCCTGGTACCAGTTACTATTTAGACAAGCTACTAGACCAGATGGATCACAACTCTGATCCAATATGGTAACTCCTTATGTTCCTAAATGAAGATATTACCAAAGACATATTTGAAAAGCTTTTGGAAAGTCTCAACAAACTAACACAAAAAATATCTATGAAATTGCCACCTTCTGTCTGCTAAAAGAATGTCAAAGAATAATCATTTTATTCTTGTCTAGCCCAGTATGCTCTCTCCTTTTTCAGAGCAACTATAGTCTTCAAACTGAACACTTCCTGAACTCTTTTTTTTTTTTTTTTTTTTTTTTAACTTATGAAACTGTCTTTGAATAAACTAGCTCTGATCTGTATTCTGCATGTTAGGTTTTATCTCCAAGTGTTTTACATGGTCAAATTCAGTAGCCTCGACAAAGTGTATTCAGGGTGGTTATATTTCAATGCCAGAACAATGTACATGAGGGAATTTATGACCCTTCAGTATAGCAGGAGTGATATTAATATAAAAACAAACAAACAAACAGAGTAGGCAGTGCTTATCAGAAACTGGAGAAGAGAAGGCATATTTTCCAATATATATTCCTGGTCCCCTCCCTTATCACATCTCTCCCTCCAAGATAGAAACAGTCCAATAATATTCCTCCTTTCTTGGTAACAGCTTCCCTTCAATCAGCAGTTACTCAGTTCTGCACTCTCATGTAGCACATTTTTCTTCCATCCCTAAATCATTTTGTTTTCATGACATCTGATTATTGAACCACTGTAGAAGTGCTGCATCTGTTACATGCAGACAAGAATTGGCTCATCAGTCCTTGTTCTCCACTCTTAAAACTATCCCAGGCACAAGAAATGTAGATGTACTCAAAAGGCTATTCTCTGCTCTCTCTCCCATCCAGTAATATTTTACATCCATTTTGCACAGAGGAAACTGTACAGTGAAGAATCAAGCTAACTCCCCAAACCAATGATAAAATGGCTTCTGAAGACACATATGTGGTGGTTTTACTCAGGTGGGCGGCCGAGCTCCACCACAACCTGTCTCTCACTCCCCCTCGTCAAAGAGGAACGGGGAGAAAATACAATGAAAGGGGCTCAAGGGTTGAGATAAGGATGAGGAGATCATGCAGTAATCATTGTGACGGGCAAAACAGACTCAGCATAGGGAGATAGTAAGATTTATTGCCTATTACTAACAAGCTAGAGAAGTGAGAAACAAAGGAAAGAAACCAAAAACACCTTCCCCCCCATCCACCCTCTTCCACCTCCTCCCCCCAAGCAGCGCAGGGGACTGGGGGAATGGGGGTTATGGTTAGTCTACAGCGCTTCTTCTCTGCCACTCCTTCTCAGTCACTCTTGTCCCCTGTGCTGTGGGGTCCCTCCGATGGGATTCAGTCCTTGCTGAACTGATCCGGCGTGGGCTGCCCACAGGCAGCAGCTCTTCAAGAACTGCTCCAGATATGGGTCCGTACCACGGGGTTCATCCCTCGGGAGCACACTGCTCTAACCTGGGTCCCCCATGGGCAGCAGCTCCTGCCAGGTCACCCTGCTCCTGTGTCTCCTCTCCACGGGCTGCAGGTCCGGCCTGAAACCTGCTCCAGCAGGGGTCTTCCACAGGCCGCAGTCTCTGTCAGTGCAGGTCCACCTGCTCCAACCTGGTCTCCTCCACGGGCTGCAGAGTGGAACCCTGCTCCACCGTGGTACTCCATGGGCTGCAGGGGGACAGCCTGCTTCAGCATGGTCCTCACCACAGGCTGCAGGGGACTTCTGCTCTGGCACCTGAAGCACCTCTCCCCCTCCTTCTTCACTGACCTTGGTGTCTGCAAGGCTGTTCCCAGCTGCTCTGGGGTGCAGCGTGTTTTTTTTTTTTTTTTTTTTTTTTTTTCCCTGTCTTAAATATGCTCTCACAGAGGCGCAAAACAACATTACTTATTGGCTCAGCTCTGGTCTGCAGTGGGGCCCTTACCAAACATGGGGCAGCTTCTAGATCCTTCTCACAGAAGCCACCCCTATTATTGTGACGGGCAAAACAGACTCAGCATAGGGAGATAGTAAGATTTATTGCCTATTAGTAACGAGCTAGAGAAGTGAGAAACAAAGGAAAAAAACCAAAAGCACCTTCCCCCTCCAACCACCCTCTTCCACCTCCTCCCCCCGAGCAGCGCAGGGGAACGGGAGACAGCTACCAAAACCTTGCCACACAAACCCACTACATCATATTAAAGCTTAGTAGTGCCTTCAATGCAAGATGACAGAGGTCTGCTGCACAGTGTCTAAGAGGGCATAAGAAATACATCATTTCCTAGTGGATTGCTTCCCTGGAGGACACGGACATTTCTCTACTTAAAAAAAAAAATAAATAAATAAATAAAGTCTAATAACAAGACTCCCCATTCAAGTTCTATCCTACCAGATCCTTACCTATTAAATTTCCAGGGACATCCTGAACATCTGTTGCAGAGAGGTCTTCCTGCTCTCTCTACAACACTACAGGAGAGTACAGTACAACTGGCACGTTCACAAGACATGGGGAAGTTTTTTTTCTTATATCTTGATCCATAGGCTCCAAAGCCAGAGAAAAGCCAAAACAGCATGCTGTAGCTGAAGACTATATATTTATCTTCATGGCTACAACCATGTGCTTTGCCCATATCTTTACCATTTACCTTAACAGTTGTGGCATGTCTTTATCCATGATTTAACACAGAAGCTGCAACCTCATTCTACCATTCAATAAACTGTCAAGGGCAAAAGTATACAACTTAAGGAAAAGGGTAAAGATGTGACCACATATATCTATAGCTACTTTGTTCACCTCATGGCCTCATCTGACTCACCTAATGTATGTCTGTATATATATGTATGTAATGGTTTACAGGAGGCCTTATAACTATATGGCATAAAATATCTATGGCAGGTGAGATTTTGCAGACATGACAAAGTTACACAGTCGGCAACTTGAGACAACCTTAGTAGTGATTCTTACAGGCTGAACTTCACCGGTGGCTCTTTTGCCATTTCCAAGTGTATCTTTAATATGTGTCAGATGTATAAATACATGAAGCAACTTGCAATAGAAACTCCCCCACTTTCAGATGGCACCCTAAGTCATTTTCTCCTGGTTTGTTATATGCCACACCTTTACTTTTTATTTATATTTTTATTTATGCAATTTTGTTTGTCTAGGTACAGAGGAATTAAGCAGTTCAAATGGTGCTTTCACTTTGTGAAGACTAATATTTAGAACAATTGCAAAGAGAAAAAGCTCTTGGACCCTGTGACCTAACACTACCTGGATTTGGGAAGTCTGTTTATATTCTTGACAATATATGTTTCTTCTAAGCCAGCCCATTATACTGGACAAGCTCTAACAAATGATGCACTATTTTATATTCCTCAGAAAGATTTTTTAGTTCTTGTCCTTTTTTATATCTAGCCTCTCAGTTTTGGTAATACATAAAGTGAAGTCTCTGTTGCATCCTTGTTGCATGCTTTGGCATGTACCTGTCCTCCCATCCTTCTCTGGTACTTTTGCTTCCCTTAGAAAGAAATTCAGGAGCAGGAGTCATATCTGGAGCTAGGAGCTAGAGATAAGGAGGCAGAGAACGGCAGCAGCAACAGAGTGAGAAAAGTTGCTACGTCTGAGCATGGAGGAGCAAGGATCAGGATTAAGACTGAAGACTAGAGGCTGACAATGGGGAAGCATAAATATGTAAAACAGCAGAGTCCCCTCTGAACAGGGCAGAGCAATTCACTAGACCACTGAGCCAGCTGAGCAGAGAAAGAAGCTCAAAAGCATATCTTTTAGTAGTCTTCCAACACTTAAAGGAAGCTTACAGGAAAGCTGGGGAGAGGCTCTTTATTGGGAGTATACTGATAGAACAAGGGATAATGGCTTTAAATTAAAAGAGGGGAGATTTAGATTAGACATTAGGAAGAAATTCTTTATTCAGAGGTGAGATGAGGTTGCCCAGAGAAGCTGTGGATGCCCCATCCCTGGAAGTGTTCAAGGCCAGGCTGGATGGGACTTTGAGCAACCTTGTCTAATGAGAGGTGTCCCTGCCCATGGCAGAGGGGTTGGAACTGGATGGCCTTTAGGGTCCCTTCCAACCCAAAGTATTCTATGTCTCTGTGATCCTTGCTGGTTACACTTTTGTTCTGATGATCATCTCCTGGCAAGCTGCAAAATCTGGTTATTGTAGGATGAGGATGCTGTAAAAATGAAATTTCTATTTCTTATGGACAATTCAAGAAAAATGAAGTAGCCTGATTTGCCAAGGGGAGATACAAACAATAGGAATGCATAGAGGTGCTTCATGTAGAGGACTGGAGAACACAATAAATGAAATAGTTAATCATTTTGAAAGAAAATCACAAAACCGGCAAACAAAAACAACATTGGTTACTAGCCTGATTTATCTCAGTTTGGCAACAGGAATCCTGTTTAACAAACTATCTGTAAAGTGCATAACACACTTTACTTCAAAGAACAGCAGTGATACAGAAACCTAGGGAGACCACAAACTAGTAGAGTTTCATCTACATGGGAATTAAAACTTAGTGAATAAACCTAAGAAGTGATTAACCAAGGAACATGTGAAATACAGAAGATCAAAGAATGAATTTAACAGTCAATGAGGGATTATAGGCAGTTGTAATTATTAGAGTCTAGTTACTGAATGGAAGTATGAAAACTGTTTTGGATTGCCAGCTGGTGTAAACTGTCTAAAGCCTATTTTTTAAACACTGAAGTTTTTTGATTTGTGTGGAACCATTTTATACTAAGAGTCTTATTCCTTGTCAATAATGCAAAAGGAGATATAATACTCTGTGATATTAGTTTATCTAAGCAGAATTCAGGGAAGCAGCATCTGTGTAAGTTTTAAGCGGATCTCCATTTTGTAACAGTGAATGTCCCAGTCAGCAGTCATGGGAGGAAACAGCAGGAACAAAACTGAACAGTAGGTTAGGAAAGGCCCACTCAGGCAGAAAGCAAGATAAACCCGTGATCTTTATTATTTTGTAGGTGTGTGAAGACTGGAATACAGTACACCTTTCAGAAGGGATGTTTGCAAAGTCAGACAACAGCACAACCACATTGCACAGCTGGAATTGAGACATTTGAGCTAGCACCAAGTGAATCAGCTCCAGAAGGAATGTATCTGTATATGTAACATAGCACCCTTGTTAACTAGGCCTGCTAAGAGATGTAAATTATTGGTTTATTTAGAAGTTCCAAGTGACCATGGCTTTGTTTCTTCCGTGAGCCAAGCTTGATCCTCAGCATGTGAGCCTCTTCACCAGGTGTAGCAACCTCCACTATCTAGCCCTTTAATAGTCTGTTTGGTTTTGGTTTCTTTCTGGTTTGGTTTGGTTTCAGGGGGAGGGGAATAAACTCAAGCATGCAGTTTTTAATTACAAAAAAAAAAAAAATAATAAATAAAATTAAAATATATATATATATTTTAACTTTAATGGAAAATAAAGAACAAGTAAACTTTCTGGAGGATAAATACTTGCCATTTAGATCACCTGCACTTAAAATCACTTAAATGGCAAGCATAACTTGTCTTTCCACTTTCAGCAGTCTGACATACACTCATAGATTAAACTTCTCAACTTTAAGTAGGTGAAAACACTTTTCCCCAACCATGCTAGACTTCTTGTTAACCTGAAATATCCTATCACAGTAAACCACAGTTAAGAGGTTAAGCAATGCTTAGAAGTTATGCACGCTTCAACTCAGGGTCAGCAGAAGTTAACAATACTATAAATTCAAGTCTTCTGCAACAAGAGATGAACTTGTCAAAGAAATTGTGTTACAGGAAATACTTGATGAAATGAACCCATGAGAGGCAATTTGTAACCCTAACCCTTTGTACTCAAAAAGCAGCTCTAAGTATTTGTCAGCACTTATGCACTCAGAAGTACAATCTCCAATGAATATTAATTTCTTTCAAATACATTTTTTAAAACTGTTGCCTGGGCAGTTAAAAAAAAAAAAAAAAAAAAAAAAAAAAAGCTCTACAATATTATATACGATGGGAAAAAAAGTGAATGGATCTGGGGTCCAGTAGAGCCATTCACACTGAAGTCAGTTACAGCTTTTGTTTCCAAGAACAGCAAGTGTTGAGGGGCCTCTCCTACCAGCACTCTCCTCACCCTCAGCCAGGCCCCACAGTGGCCATATCCCTGCCTAGCCCTGGACCCCACTGAGTCAGGCACCACCCTGATATCAATCTGTCCCTTCCCAGTGGGACCTGGAGCTGGTGGTGGCACCTGGGGATGGCCAAGCCATGGCCAACCCCCTGTCACCGGCCCCAGCCCATCCTGGCCTGCAGGGGACAGGATAGGGCTGGTTGGGGAGGGAGGCATTGTAGCACCCTGGTAGCCCTGTGGCCACTCTTCACTGCTGCACCCCAGTGGGAAATTTTCAGTTGGGCTGTGCTGGGTGCAGGTGCCCATGCAGTGGCAGGGGTCTGTGGGGCTGCTGCATGAGGCTGTCCCGTGCCAGCCCCAGCCAGCCCCAACGGCCCCACCGCAGGGCACAACCAGGCCCCGCAGCCAAGATTGCGGCACCTGGGGGAAAATGTATTTAAGAAAGGGCAAAATGCTGCACAGGAGTGAGGGGAAAAAGTAGTGTGAGAAACAGCCTTGCAGACATCAATGTGAGAGAACATGGAGGAAGAGTATTTGCTGAGGTGCTAGAGCAGAGATTCCTTTGCTGGCTATGGAGGGCTGGGCTGCAGCAGGTGGATGTGCCCAGAGGGAACTGCAGTCTGGGGAGGACCCATGTTGGAGCAGCCTTGAGAAGGGCTCACGCTGGAGGAGAGGAAACACGTGGGGAGGAAAGTGCTGTTATGGAGAGAGCCCAGCTCTTCCCTGCACTGGTGGGACTAAGTGTCACCACTGGGGGAGAGGTGCCTGGAGAGAAGTTGAGCCTGGGGAAGGGGGAGGAAAGGCATTTACCCTCAGTGTGTAAACTTTGGGGTTTCATTGTTGCTTTTTATTTCCAACTACCAGAATTAGTAATTAATTATTGTAATTGACAATCAATAGGCTTTAAACATCAGTTTCCAAAAGATGAGTCCATTTGACCCACAAAAATTTATCCCTTGTCCATCCAGCCAACTGAGTGCTGCACATCGTCTGATTGGCTTTATTTATCCCAGCCATCTGTACAAAGGAAGTCTGCCTCAAATATTGGCACTACTAAAGGAGTAACAAGAACGAGCAATAAGCATCACCAAACATGTGATCAGTGATTTGGCACAGAACAATATACTATTTATTAATGCTTTTTATATACTTGGTTTAGCCTAAAGGATTACATGATGCTTTGATGCACACTATCAAAGTAACTATAACACTAACAGGAATTTACAAAGCATTGTCAGCATTGGTAAAAGTTTGGACAGTATCCAACATAAAAACTAAAACTAAAACAAAAAAAAATAAATAAATAGTACTTGTCCAGCAGTAATTTAGAAATGGCCATAATAATCTTTTCAATCAAATAGTTACACAGGAAATAATAACATTTTCTTATCAGTGGTTCCCCTCAACTTGTCTTTACTCTCCTAGCTAAGACAGCATTGAATGTACCAAACTAATGAAAAAAAATGAAAACTTAATCATTATTTTGGCCATTTTATGACAAACATATATATATATTAATGATTGGTCCTTTTGTTTTTCCACACCCTGTGGGGACAACTATTTACACATTGAAGTACTCTTTGGACATCACAGCAATAATGGTACTACAACAAGAATGATTTGTTCTAAGAAAGAAGGATGTAGAAAGGGATGAGAAAAAGACAAAATATGGGTAGGAAAGTGAGAAAAAAAATAGTCTTCTACAAAACTACTCTCATTTTCTCACATGACCATAAGCACTTTTACTTTGCTAAAATATGCAGAATGAATAGTAAAAGCTCAAATAACGTAATAGAATAATATAGTTACTAAATTGTTCCAAATAGTAATTCTAGGGGTTGCCTCATAAAGAATCTTTCCTCCAAAAGCCTTCCTCTTCCCACAGAAGGAATAAGCTTCTAGGTCAAAACTCAGCTCTGTGTTCACATAAAGAATCATCTCATTCTGAAGGCAGTCCCCTTGCCCTCTCCTATGAAGGCAGAGGAGCTGCCACTCCATTTCCTATCCATTTCACTCCACAACACTTCAGTTTCAAGATAGTTTCTGTATATTACATTTTCTGCTTCATGTCCTCTTTTTCCTCTCATCTTCTTTTTGCTGCCTCGGGATTCCCTCAGCACCTTTTTTCATCTTCTGCGAACATTGTCAGTCTTCTCCTCCTGTGCTTTTCAAATAGTCACCATTTTCCCTCTTATTCCATAAAAATATTTGATTGTACATGATGTGCAAGGAAAGGCTGAGAGAGCTGTATTTGTTTAACCTGGAGAAGGTGAAGCAGGAGACCTAATTGCTCTCTTTAGCAACCTATTATGTAAAGATTGAACTAAAGATTGATAATAAAGTATTGCCAGAGGTACCTAGCAAAAGGATGTCAAGATATTAGCAGAAGCAGGGAAAACTGAGGTTAGGTGTAAGGCAAAAATTCTTCACAATGACAGTGGGTCAGACACTTTAAAACTGAAAGTTTTAGAATGTGGTATTGCTCTCAGTACAAACAGCCACCGGTATTTTCTGTTGGATGTTCTGCTGCTGTCCTTTTAATATATTTACACCGCACAATAGCATGATTATCCATTTTAATGCACATGCTGTGATGAAGCCATTTCAAAAATTTTAAGCAATTTTTACAAAATATTACCAAGCAGATTTTCTCCAATCATACTATGGTAAATCTTTCTAATTGGAAAGCTAAAAATCCAGTATCATTCCAAAATACACATACATACCATCAAAGCTTTCCATTCTTTTCTATCACCTGATACCTTAGCCTAAGGACATTCCTTTTTGCATCTCCTGCTACTGTGAATTGGCAGAAACACACTGGAGGGGATGTCTACAACTTCTTTTTATTACTTCTGCAAAAATGAGGCATTTAATTGGAGAAAGAAAACAGACTGTTTTCACACAGGCAATAGGTTTTGATATCAAATCATAATTTTGTTCCTTCTTGAAAATTGTATAAAATTTTCTTGCACTCAGGGAACAATAATTAATATTGTAACATTTATCTTGTTATTAGCTAGGCTACTTCCTAACTTTCACATTTTTGCTAACCAAAAATATCATTTTAATATAAACTAATAAAGTTCATATACAATGCTAGAGTCCAATCCATAGTATTGGATTCAGATCTACAGCTATGTTGTTCCAGACATTTGGTACCCTTAGTCTCCATTGCTTCAATATGTACATAAGACGTCCACACAATGGAAGAAGACTTATCTGTAAAGCATAGCTTATTTGCTTGGAAACAAATTCACCCTGGCTATGTTGTTCTATTGTCCTGGTTCT
Organism: Heteronetta atricapilla; assembly: GCA_011075105.1. NCBI lineage: Eukaryota > Metazoa > Chordata > Aves > Anseriformes > Anatidae > Heteronetta > Heteronetta atricapilla. The sequence goes on along the minus strand of CM021731.1, from coordinate 104,007,001 downwards.
CCGCTGTCTGGATCAGACCCCTCCATGATGTCAACTGCTAGCAGTCATTGTCTCTTCCTGTTCATGTGGCTTCACATGAGATGATACTGTCTGAATTACAGGAAAGAGTGATGAACAAGGGTGAAATAACCTTCAAAGGAGATGTGCTCTGGCACTCAGCCCCACAGATTGCACCATTGTCAGGACTGAACACAATTCTCATTTTTCACTGCCTCTGTACTTTCCCACCCCTGTAATTAATAAAACCTTAGCCAAAGTAAAATACAAACATTTGATCTGACACAATTTATTTCTGGTTTGGGAGGAACAAGACTGGAGGTAGATATGTGTAAGTAGTATAATGCCATTACCTTGCATCTCAAATGAACAAACAGTAGAAAATCAAGAAGGAGGGAAAGGGTTATAGAATTTCACCTCTTGGGGCTGGGTAGAGCAAAAAAGTTGGTTTTCCCTTCAGGTGTACTGACCACTGGCTTCAAAATATTTCCATTAGTTCTTCCAAGATGTATGCAGTTTCGATTCCAGTCCTCATATGTTTCCCTCCCTCCTCCAAGAGTTCAACTCTGTGCTGCTCCTGTCTTTCCCTAGGGAGTGCCACAGGCTGAGAGTTTTTCTTTTGTATCTGTTTTTGGACCCTGAACAACTTTAAGAACTAAAGCTCTGAATTCTCTGTTGGTAACCATTGGACAGAACAGAGCTGAGCTATCTCTACCCAAAAGCCAAAGTTTTTGGCTTAATAACATCTGTCAGTGCAGGCTATCATCAGCTGTTAAGGATAGATATCACATAAAGAAGCAGAGCTGAACACTGCTTTGGCAGAACCATTGATTGATATAGGAATAACGATGATATAGGAATAACACAGGTCGTATTTCTAAACAGCCAGTAATTGCTGTTGAAGGGCAATGTACAGAAAAATACAAATGGCTTTGACTTATTAGTAGACTATTCAAAATGTAGACACTTAAAGAGTGGAAAATATTTTTACTGACATATAAAAGGATAGTGAAAGTATAAAACACAAAATCTAGCTGTGCAAAATAGCCATACCATGGCAATTGCTCCAAGAGATGAGTGGGTGATGGTGGGAAACAGTTCTGAGCTTCCATCCTTTTCCCCTTTGACACTGATATGCCTGAGGAGTTTTCTATCCACTCATTAGTTTCCCACACAGCCAACACCTCCTTACAATATCACCTCCTTACAATATCACCTCCTTACCATCTGGGAAGACGGTGCATGTGAAAGAAGTATTCATTTTTAATACATTTGCAGCAAGATGAGAGCATGCTCATGTGCTCAGGGTATTGTTATTTGACATGATAAAGTACAGTTTCAGGACCTTCACTGGGAAAAATTGGCTGGAGCCTAGTTATTCAGGTGTAAAGGTGTCCTGAGAAACAGCACATGCAATGGGGCTGGTTAGCACAATGGCCAAGGTCAAAACCAGTGCAGTTGCACACACCACAGACCTAGTGAGATTCATCATATGGTCTAGGAGCTTGGGACTCTGTGATAATAGGAAATTGATTCACTTTAATGAGGTGGATGTAAATATCAACTCCTTTGCACCACTATTATCACAAAAAGATTCCAACTGAGTTGAGTTGAACAACTCTTTTGGCAAACTGCAGGTGTAGGGCCTGGCATGTATTCTCTGACTGCTTGGGGTTGCTTTGCTCTGGTTGCCTACAGTAGATCTTACAATACAAATGATTTAATTTTTCAGTGGAAGAAAAAAAACAACATGGGGCTGAAATGTCTTCTATCATCCAATGAAAGGAAAGGATAAAACATACAGTACACAGAGCTGCTTTATATGATTATAGCAACTTGAGTTCTGAAAGTAAGGAGGCTCAGAAGAGATTTTTTTTTTTCCTTCCCAGATAGAGCTTTTGTGAAACATTGTCCTAAACAAATAAAAGATTTTTACTCAGATGATCTACCTTGCTGTTTTCCTTTCCTTTGAAGAATCCTGTGGTACAATAGGCAACCCATCAGGAATAATTAGATTATACAGCAGCATCCATGGAAACAATACAGCTTTTGAAAAGAACTCCTACAGACGATCTTAGAAACCACATCTATTATGGATATCTTTTACTGTTTCAAAGACAGCACAGCTCCAAATTATGGGAACTAACAGTGGGGCAAAATCTGACTGCTCCATGCTTTGTACCTTTGTCAATAATTATTACTACATGAAAAGTCAAGTAGTCACAGAAGAGAACATTTGGGTGACAGGAAGAAATTGTCCATGTTTTATTCTGAGTTTTGGGAATTGGTAATGAAAACTACATGTATTTTATATTGTTATGTTTAATAAACTCACACCTTTCGTACTCTTCAGCTTTTCTCTAAGAGGGCAGTTCTGAATGTTTCCAAAAACAAGAAGGAAGCAGTATCAGACAAATTTATCTGCATTTTTGGACCATGTCTCTAGCAGGAACATAAGCTGCAAATGTATTGGCCTTACTGTAGCCATTTTTATGACCCAAGGTACTTTATCTGTTGCACTGTTGTGGTGGTTTGACTGTGTTAGGCAACTGAACACCACAACCGCTTTCTCACTCCCCCTCCTCAGATGAGGAGGGGAAGAAGTAAAGGAAAAAACAACTCATGGGTTGAGATAAGGATAGTTTTAATAAAGAGAAAAACATATTATTAAGAAAATATTATTATTCATTAAACAATTCAACTAAAGGGAAAAAAGGGAAAGGGGAAGAGGAAGGGGGAAAGGGGATAATAAAACAAAACAAGCAAAGGCTATGTGGAAGTGCAGAGGGGAAAAAAATTACTCTCTACTTCCCACAAATAAGCGATGCTTGACCACGTCCTTGAAGCAGGGCCTCAACGCATGTAGCCAGTGTTCGGGAGGAGGACAGACGTTTTTGCAACGAGAGCCCACCCCTCCCCTCTTCCACCTTTTATTGCTGAGTGTGACATCATATGGTATGGAATATCCCTTTGGTTGGTTTAGGTCAGCTGCCCTGGTGATGTTTCTTTCTCACTTTTTTGCCCACCCCCTAGGAGGGTTAGAGAGAGTCCTGATGCTGTGCCAGCACTTCTCAGCAGCAGACACAACACCAGTGTGATACCACTGCTGTTTTAGCTATAAGTGCAGAGCATAGCACTCTATGGGCTGCTGCAGGGAAAGTTAACATCCCAGCCAGACCCAACAACTATATTAGTGATTTCAAAGTTGGAATTGTTTTAAAGGTGATTAAGTTGGAAGCAAAAAAATATTTTTTTTTTTACACATTTTGAACCACCAGAGGAAGCAAAGACATTTGACTTGATGATCCTACATATCATGTTGCAGATGATATGAATTTCACACATCATTCTGTATTGTTACAAGTCTCACTGTCTGTCTGGATTCCCACTTTTACTGGTGTCATTGTCCTTCTGATGTCAGGAAAAGGACTTAAATGATGAATCATTTTCTTTAAAACAAAAAATAAAACAAGCAAAATCAGTGATTACGCCTTACTGACTAACTACAGTTTGGAATTTCATAACTACCTAGTTAACTGAAGATGTCAAGGCTTTCTGAGCGTCAATGAGATAAGTACTCCAATGTCTCTGCTACACAGCCATGTTATTCTTTCCAGAACCAGCCCAGGAGCATCCCAGAACCAGCCCAGGAGCATCACTTAAGATACCCTCAAGTGCACCACCAATCTACTTTTATAACACAACAGGCAGAATAGAGTATTAAAGGTAGGAGAATAAAAAATTCACCCACTAAACCCATTAAATCTATGTATACACTGGGCTAAATGACATGGTAGGATTTTAGGTAAATGTAGGTTAGAAACTTCTATACCAGCAAGTGAACTAAACCCCCCAGTCACTCAGGACTTCATAGAATGTATTACTATAAGAAGGTAATACCATACCATTCTTAAACAAGACTGAGATTGAACTGAAAACTAGGCACACAACAGAGGCAAATGGTCAGATGAAAAAAATAAAAATATGAATATTTGTCACTTTATATATATATATATATATATAAAGCCAATACTCTGTTCAATGTACCTTTCTAATAAGTTTGTGTGTGTGTTTGTGTGTGTTCAGAAATGGGATTTTCTCCTAGTTCAGATGGTTTTTAGGTATGTGCCTTTCCACTCCATTTCATCAAAAAATCATTAGTGGAACCAGCAATGGAGAATATGGAGGCTGCAGCCCCGGAAAGCACAATGTATGTAGTAGCAATATAAGTAGACAATCAGGGTCACTTTCATTTCTGATAAACTCAAGGCCTGAGTCACAGATGTAGTAACCATCCAGTGTTCCCACTTTCTTTGTAGGGAGTGTTAAAGTCTGGGTAGCTCTAACAAATGAAATCCTTAACTGCTGTCACTAATCTGGGAGAAGCTTGAAAGACTGCTATTTAAAGTGCAGGTTGTGCAGAAAGAGCAGTGCTGTTGCTTTAGATATTATCCTCCTAAAGGAACTCTTACTATTCAACTAAAAAGAAATCTATTTTCAAATTTTGCTTATCTGAATCTGGAGGATTATGGAAATAATGAAAGCTTAAATACAACAATAAAAAGAAAAAATATGTTGAAACTTTAGAAGCTAGGTAAAATGCAATACTACGTTAGGCAACAATGGGAACGAATTTATTTAATTAAACAATGCTGTTCATTGTAGTACACAGATTTTCCACAGAGGTGTGCTAGCTCTCCAAATATCATGACCCACACCCTTCTGTTAGGCTACTAAATGTGCAGTTATATTCTCAAAAATGTCCACTAGTGTGTCTTGGATTGCTAACCCTTTCACGCAACCATTTTATACACAGCATGTTTTCAGGCAATAACAGCAAAATACAATAGAGAAAATCTGCTAAAACAGATGATCTCTATTTTTAAATTAGACAGCACAATTAGTTCCTGTCTGAAGCTGGTCTTCTTTCTGAAGGGACTGACATGGATATTAGCTTTGAATTCATCACAATGATTGTGTATGTTATTCTGGGAGAATTCTGAGCAATCTTAAGAGTGTGCAAGAGAAGTTTTTCATGCTGTTTTGACATTTGTCTGCTTCCAGGAGCCATTGTGTGATGTTGTACCATCATTACTGCTACCATCATAAATGTAAGCTCCTTTTGCTTTTACATCAGACTGATCACTCCATTATTCAGATCTATTTAAACCCCAAAGATGCTCAAGCACACCTATTGGTATCTGAAAAACAGATAACACAGTGGGGCATTTTAAATAAGCCACATAATCAGGAAAGTAACAGAGAACCAAAGGTGAATCTGGGCGGGGGGGAGGGGGGAGAGAGGACAAGGGGGAATTTCACTTTGTCTGCTTTTTGTTACTGACAGATCCTTAAAAACAGATTACCTGTGATTTTAAAAAGAGTTCAATCTATTTGAAAGGAGTAATGACACAATAATTTTCAGCCTACAGGTAATCACTTTAAATTGTCACAAGGTGAATGCTGTGATAGCTTACTTTCTCAACACAAAGCTCACGGTATCCTAGTGTTGCCAATATGGAATATACATTTATTGGTCCATCATCAACAAGGCGTGCATTCCGCCCAAAGCCTGGCAGTTCTTTAAAGTGACTGCAGTATGAAATACAAAAAAAAGGGGGACAGAAAGTATTTTAGAATGTGGCTGGAAGTAATTGAACATCACAATAGCGTACATGTTAACTCTAAAGTTGTCTTAGAAAATAACACTGTATTGTTTCAAGGCATTATGTAGATAGGGAGGAAGGATTCACCTCACCTAATATTACATACGTTCAGTGTAGATATCTGAAGTTCCCTATGTGCTAAATAGAGAGAAAGAATCACATTTCAACTAACTTACTGTAGGTAGAGGACAAGAGGAAATGTCTTCCTCTCTACTAACTAGAAAGGGAAGCCTAGGGGACTAGCTCACATGTAGGTAACAAGCATTTAATGAGATAAGCACTTTCCAAAGCATCCATATTTGCTTAAACTCAAAAAAAAAAAAAAAAAAAAAAAAGAGGGCAAAAATATCTATGAAAGATAGACCTTTCCATTCCATTAAGTGAAAAAGCAGCTATGAAGCAGACTTAGTTGTCCTGAGGAATCCCTCAAGAAGCATAAGAAATGTTCTGTTAATTTATTCTTTTCCCTTCCTGTACTGTATTGCAGTGTAAGAGCTCTGCTTATGGAAAAGGGAGCATGGACAAAGTACCCTTTCATATAATGTCATCCATTTGGTGGGCTGTCCATGATGGTGGGTTGTTGCAATCTGGAGCTTGTGTTGAGAAACTTCTTAGATCATACCAAAACTGGTGGCTCCAAGAGCTATAAGCAGATCAGCTTGTTCAGGGACAATTAAAAAACAAAAAGAAGAACAAAAACATGCTGTCACTTTCCTCTCTAAATCAATAATCCCCTAAAATATCATCTAAGACAGAGCCAGGGCATTTATCTGGCAGGAAATAAGTCTCCAATGAATTTTCCAGTTGGGACTGCAGTTGGGATATTGCACAGGTACCACAGAGCTATATCATGCTGTGAGCACATAACAAAGGTGTCATTTGGTAGACAGGAAGTCCAAAGAGGTCACTTTTATATGATGATTTGATTTGAAGGTTGAGACGCAAAAATAAGCTGATTCAGACATTTTTGCATTTGCATTTTCATGGCTTTAAAACAAGGCTTGACAAAATATTTTTAACCAAGGTCTGCCAGTGAATTTACCTAGATCTTTTGAGTAAGAACCTCCATCTTTCTGGCCTCAAAGCTGAAAACTGAAGTAGGACACTGTAGGTGTTCTTCAAGAGACTTTGAAACTGGTAGATCTCCTACTGTAACATAAGGGATATAATAGGACTTGCATCTGTCTTTTAAGCATCCCCATCTTCAAATAAAACCTGGTTAAACTCTGAAACATACATTTGAGAGATGGGTAGTCCATCAAACAGGGGATGGAAATTCAAAGAATGAGCAGAAGAGAGAGGTTTGCCAAAGGGTTACACAGCTATTAGATGAAATTAAAACAGTACAGTAAATACTAGAAAAGCCAAAGGAGGATAAATTATGGGCTTTCAAGGTAGTTTTAGAGGGAAAATGATCACTGCTGAGTTCATAATTTGCATAGATTATTATGCAACTAGTCAGTGTTTCAGCACAACAGGGGGCTCTCAGGAAATCATGCACAACCTTTGCTGGCTATAGCTCTAATGAGCCAGGAGGTTGGGCCAATGCCTTTCAGTGAAGGAGCACAATGACTTGTTCAAAGCTCTTTTGCTACCAATAAAACAAAGCTATTAGTGATGGAAATCATCAAGTTGCCAGACTTACCCAGCTCCACCCAGAGAAGGGGAGAAATGCCTGTCTTGGGACTCTACTGGCTGTATGAGCACATATTTCCCTGTGCATTTAGAGCACCCTTTCAGCAAATACAGTGTTGGCAGGCTGTTGGCATACCAGGAAGGTCAAGCAGAGTAAAGTAAGCAATTTCTAAGGCAACAGGCTTCAGGGAGTGGTGGAATGGTCAGACCTAATAGCCAGAGACACTTTGCTGAGTCCAAGTAGCAGCAGTCATGGTGAGGAATGGCAGTAGTCCCTCATGCAAACAGTAGTGACTGCATTAACCCTTTAATCTCAGCAAGTGCTAAATTGGCTGTAAATCTGGCTCTGCAGGGCTCTCCTCAGCACTCTGTTGCACCACTAAACATTCTTTCACTCCTTTTCTCTTGGTAAAAGTAACCCAAATACAGTCAATTCTGAGCTCTTCATAGCTGGGACAACAAAACTTTTATCAGCTTTTCTTGTACTCAGCAGAAGTCACATTTGTCCTCTGCAAGAGCAGACAGAGAATCTTACCGACTGTCTTCAGGAGCAGTGGTGTGGTGAAGAAAGAGAGAAATATTTTGAAAAAAAGGGGTGGGCGGGGGGTAGTGGGGAATAGGAAATGCTGATATAATAAGTGGGGTTTTGACAGCTGTCTGTTTGGCCATACACCCAGTATTTCAAAGTCAGACACCTTGAGTAACCAAATGTTCGACCTAATTTTCAGTGCTCTTTGAACAAGTTAGCACTACTTAAATGTTTCCCAACTATCAAACAAATCTGAACACCAAAATGCCACTTCAATACATGCAGAAGAGTCTCTATTAAGTCTATCTATATTTGTTTGGAGTCTTTCAGAACAGTCAATGAAGTTAAAAATAAAATCAAAATATATCTTTCCTATAGTTTATTTCTTTATGAATGCCTAAAACATTTATTTAAATCAGTGTTCAAGAGTACTTGGAACTTAACTTTGGCTGAGTCTCTTTGTAGAGACAACAGGAAACCACAAACTTTAAATCCACATTGAACTTTCCCAAAGATCTGGAGGATTCAAACTGATGATTTTGATTCAGATCCATGGGTAATCATAAGGTCAATCCATGATTTTGGTATGTGCTATTTTTTAATTGCATTTTTAAGAGTGATCAATAACACAATTATAATATTTGCCATGTACCGGATGCATTTTACTGCATCTCAGTGACCTTTGACTAATATCAGACTTTCCATTTTCTTTCTCTACTTTCTTTTTTTTTTTTTTTGAGGGAACAAAATTTCAGGGCATGAGTGTTGTGACTATAGTTTAGAAACAATCCATTGCATGTTTTCAGAGGTATTATAGAAAAAGAGTTAATTTTGCAAATGAACCATTTATTAATTTTCACTTTCCACTTCCCCTCCCTGTTCTTTTAAACTTTACCCACCCCAATAAAGAGAAGAGACAGTGTGTGTCCCTGGTCACTGACAAAGAAAATCAGCTGTAGAAGTGATTTCTAGAGATACAGGTAAATGTTCTTCATGTTAACATTTAAATCTCTCTTTCTGTTGCCAGACCAGATCCCAAACAGAGATCTTTTACATCACCCAAATTCTTATTCTATTGCATTATCCAAGTTCTTATTTTATAGACCAATGTCCATTTCTACAATCAAGCTCAGGAACATGAAAAAAAGCTAAGGAGATTTGAAATGGTACCTTCACATCACTAATGATCTCAGCAAACTAAGTAGTCACAGACCATATTTTCTTGGGTCTAGTGCCTACCTCAATAATATGAAAATAATCTATTAGAGTATTAAAACTTAGATATAAGAACAATTTGAAATGCCATTGTTATGAGAAAACCAAATAAAAGCAGATATACAAATAGAAAAAGAAAGATCTTCATTTCCAGCAGTGATGACTCATGCATAAAGCAATGAAGGAATCATGGTTAAACCTAATGCTAATTGTTACTGTTGATTTTCCTAGCTTTTACGTGTGCAAAGGTCTGAGTGGTGAGAAGAAATAAATCAGAAGAATGGCTGGGTTACTAGATGGTATAGGTGAATGTAACCACTCTTTGGGACTACAGGGAAAATTGGGACATTAATGTATGACCCTGATAGCCTGTTCTGTGTTGCACCCTGTGCTGAATGAAGCAGAGAGTGTAGGACCAGAAACTAAAATGAATGTATTGAATATATGCACCCTCTCCACTACTTATAGAATCTTCACCTCATCTTAAATTTGAGAGCTAATTGTATTTTTAAAGGATCTGACTAGTAAAGTGATCCAACATGATGCTGAATTCCATTACTACTCGTTGGCTTTCATAGGGGTAGGGGAAAGACATCCCCTTTATGGGATTGAATCTAAAGGCATGGGAAGCCTATTTTAAAATCTTCTAGACTGTAAACATGTGACAATAACATCCAGTCTGAAAAACACGAGAGAAGCTGAAGCCTGGGTGACCTGCATTGTATTTAAGCTGCTCCAAAAAGCTGTTCATTAGAGAGAGAAAGAAGCAAAAGCTGAACCATTCCCAATGAAAAAAAAGATGAGTGCATGAAAAAGATACTTGAACATATTATTCATTTAAAAAAGAAGTAAAACCAAAACAAATACATTTAATATCAGAGGAGCAATGAAGAAGATTTAACAGAGCCTCAATAAAATGATGCAGTTGGTTGAGGAGGAACATTCAGCAAGACCACAGAGGCTTTTGGTTTCTTGAAAAGAAGCATTGTCTCTTAAACCATTCACCTTTTCATAAGTTTGAGGTAGGTAATAGTAGTGCTGTCCTCAAAGCTAAGGGGACTGGAGGGTAATTAAAATTGAGTTCCATTAGGAGTATCTCAGACAATTAACGATCTATATTTAAAAGGAAATTTCTTTTCAAGAAAAAACTTCTTGCTTCATAATAAATGAAAACAGCAGTGCTATTCAGAGTGCTAATTTTCCTCTTAGGAATATTTCAAGAGAATAACAGTAAAAACATATCCTGTAAAACATGAGTTGCACATATGGATGTGTTTGAGGAAGCTTTAGTTTTATATCATTTACACAAGCAAAATAAAGACAAATACAGGAGCTTTAGTTTCTTCTAAAACTATAATAAAGCATTACCTGAGTATGTAAAAAGGGACAATTACAGGATTCCACCAAAACACCTACTTGTTCACCTAGAAAGTCAAAGCCATGTACCCAGTCCAGAATCTGATTCAGTTCTCTAATAAATAAGAGTCTATATATATGTAAGCCATCGGACTATTTCTTTTTTATATATCAAAGTTAAATTTAATAGGTTTGGAAGACATTTTAAAATTTGGTTTGCATTATCACCCTTTTTCGCTCCTTTCTGACCTTCTTTCAGAATGAAATATAAAACATTACTTGAGATTTTTGATTGCTTATACAGGATATCTAAAACTGCATGGCTGAAGATAATGTCTGTTCAGGCTCCCCATTTAGATCTTCTGGTTTGTATTTTTGTCCAGCTGATATCTGTGAGAAATTCTTACAGACACAGGATGAGTCAATGAGTAGAGAAACATTTTGCTTCATTCTGTGGTCAGTTTCTGCAGGGTTCAAAAGTACTGCAAAAAATATGAAGCCATAGCATTTTAAGAGCAGGGTGTGGAAGAGGACTCATTAGTGCTTAAAGTCAGCCAAAGGAGTGCAGAGAAGAAAAAACAAACAGAAAACCCCAAACCAAACCAAAAAGATACTAGAATGATAGAATCATAGTGTTGGCTGGAAGCAACCACTGGAGGTCATTTAGTCCCAACCGCTGCTACATGCCGGATCATTGCCAGCACCGGATCAGGTCACTGGATCATGGCTTTGTCTAGCTGAGTCTTGTAAATTTCCTAGGATGGAGATTTCACAGTGTCCTGGGGTAAGCTGTTCCATGGCATTACCACCCTCCCAGTGAAAAGTATTTTCCTAATATCTGGTTTGAACCTCCCAAGCCAGTCATCATTGTAACTGCCTTTAACAAAGTTATAGGCTGCTATTAATCACCCTTAAGCTTTCTTTTTGTCATATCAAAGAAGTGTGGCCCTTTCGGCCTTCAATTGCATAGCAGGTGGTCTAGCATCTGTTCATCTGAAGAGCTCTTTGCTAAATGCTATCCAGTTTCTCAGTGTCCCTTTTGAACTTGGGCATCTAACATCAGTCACTAGTCCAGGTGTAGCCCTACAAGTTCTGAGTAGAGGCAGGTGCTGCCCTTGCCTGATCTGGTGGCTCAGCCTCTCCTGATATTGCCCAGGACATTGTTTGTCTTGTCCACAACTGGAACACACTGTTGGCTTGTATTCAGCTGAGCTTCAGCTAAGAACCTAGTTCCTTTCCATCAATTACCACTCACCCAAATGTTTCCTCACCAGTTTCCTTCACTGGTACAGAACTATGTTCTTGTTGCTGAACTTGAAGAAGGTTTTTCTTAACCCAGGTATCACAGGGTCCCTTGGGATGGAATTTCTCTTATTTATCTATTTACATACTATTTAAGTATACCTGTAATGCCATAACTACCTCACAAATCCCTGATCATTGTCTCCACCAACAGGTGAAGAAGATGCACAGATAGATGTCAGATAATGAAATGCTAGAATACAGATCAATAGAAATGTTTGGAAACCAAAATGGATTGTCAAGGACATAAACAGAGCAACCAAGATCTCATTTTGGACACCCTTGAAGCATAACCATAGTAAGTCTAGCTAGTTATCAGACTATTAAAACTCCAATGGACCAGGAAGTATTTCAAAATTGGAGCAGCAAGAAAACATACATAAAGCCAGAGCAGAAAATCAACATAAGGAATAGAAAAGCCCACACATATTTTGAGAATAGCTTAACTGATGACAAGGTCAAGATTCAAGAGCGGTATCCCCATTTTTTTCTGCTAGGAGTAACTAATGCTACAGCATACACATAAAGAAATATGCTTCCTTCCTTCCTCTGTACAAAATATTTTTCCCTTAATGTCTCACTGCTATGAAATTATTCTTACAAAGTTTTGTATTATTGAGTATCGTACACTTGTATCAGCTATTGATAAGCACTGTCTGGGAATAGGTTTTCCTATTTTGATCTCATCATTATTAATTGTGTAACAAACAGACATAACTTCTTTGCCATGAAGCAGATTTCTCATTGTTCTAGGTACTGTACAAAGACAGAATAAAAGGCTGATGGTGTGTGGGAACTGGTTTCTTGTGTCATGTGGTATCATTTCAGCTCCCCAGTAGGAAGACTGACATTTGCTCTAAGCAATAAGACAGAAATGAAATACATTTCCAGGAGAGCAACAAAACTTGTAAGAATGAGCATTTTTTAGATATTTATTTTCCGTGACCAAAAGGGCCATGAATTTGAAAACCCTAGAAGAAAATACTCATTAATTTATATATATATATAATATATAATATATTCATATATATATACATATATAAATACATTCATATATATATATAAATTAATGAGTATTTTCTTCTAATATATATATATATATATATTATATGTATATATATAATCCATCCTATTTTACTGACATCTACAGATTGTTATTTTGTTTGTGCAGAGCTACATTTAAAATGGGTACAATTCCACTGACTTTGGTGGAGTTACACCAGGCATGAAAGGAGACCACCCACCTACTATATCTTTTGAAAGTAAAGCTGTGCAATTGTAACAGGTGCCACATTATGTCTTTGCTAAATTCAGACATTCTTCTACCCAAGAGCTCCTTTCTGCACTTTTTATTACCACACTGCTCCCTGAACATGATTGCATCTGCATTTTATTAAGATTACTGCTACTGTTTAAGAAACACCATATCTCACTGCATCATGCTGTGTTTTAATATTTGTTTTATTCTATTTGTGTTTCCTTTAATAGATAAGTATATATTTTCACATGCAACAAAATCAGACTGCTTTAAGGAATAAATTGATAAATTGGCATCTAGAATACTACCAAGCATCCTAACTCTGTGCCAGGCTCAGAGGAAATATCAGGGCAGCCAGTTAAATTGGCTGAAGAATCAGACTATAACCAGCCAGCAAGGGATTGTCTGTCTGCTGGAAATGATTATTGTCATTTAAACTTGAAGTGGTGCCCACTGCTTCCTCTTCAAACATAGGCAAGGTACAAGAAAACCTGCCCCTAGAATCATACAATGTAAATACAGCTTTAAACATTCAAGCCATCAGTGAGCCACAGTGGTTTCTAAAGGGAGTCAGGGAGGATGGTGTGGATGAACAAATTGCATAAGGAAGGAATAAACCTGCCAAAGTTCCTCTTGCAAAATACACACATGTACATGTATGTGTATAAGGTATGTATGTGTACAAGAACACTTTTTATATGGCGAGACTCAGCCTCTCTCTCTCATACTGAAAAGAAACATCCTGATTCTACAATAGATTCTATGGTTGTACTTTGTAGGCACACTGGAACCCCTGGTTAACTCAGGGAATCTGCATGGAGATGCCATGAAGAGACAATTGCAGTCTTAGGACTATATACTTAGAAGAGTCCTGTTAAAAGAGCAGCGTTACTGATCATGGGTACAAATGTTGTCCATAACTTTGGACTATACTACAACAGGAAGAAACTACTATGGCTCTCAGTCAAATGGGTATTACCAATTTAAAACAGGAATGTTAAGTAAATGTATGAACGCCCCTTCCCCACTGTGCCTTCCTGTCCCAAAACCTGTAGTTTTGGAGGCTGAAGGAGAAGCCCTGGGGACAGCCTAGGGACAGGTGCTAAGGTGTCAGGGTAAATTTGTGTGCAAGAGCCCTGTGGGATCCAATGGATTTGGTCAGACTGTGTTCAAAGCAGTGCTTGTAGGTTTGCAGTGCCAAAGGCCAGCAGGCATTTTTTGACCCATCTCTACTACGTAGCAAAATTATGGCCTGCCATTCCCCCCTCCTTCCACCTTTATTCTCTTTTATACTGGAATCCTGTATTATATATCAACCCAGGTTTACAAATTTCTCTCTAGAACTTTTTCCTTTATTTAGCCAGTATATTCTCTGCTATGTAACATGGAGTAACTGAACCCCTTCACTACCACTACCTGCCCCCTCCCCCGCTCAAGAAAAGCACAAACACCAAACCAACAAAACAAAACAAACTCCAACAACCAAAATAAAACAACCTCCTTTCTCTTCCTGCCTACCCAAGCTGTAACATGCTTTGGTTTAAGGAAAAGGAAGTTTAGTCTTCTATGAAAAGAAGACATGTTTCTGACAACAAGGTGTGACATAAAATTAACAAATTACCTGGAGAGCCATTTACTTGATTAGTTGATTCTTCTTCATGAATTTCAGACATTGAAAGATAACGTATTCAGCCTACCAACCTTCTGGTCTGAGGGTACCCAAAGGGCAAAGGAAAAGCTAAGAAATAAGGATGTGCAAACAGAATAGGAAAGGACTTGGATGACTGCCCTATAATGAAAACTGGTATCACTGTAAGCCAATGTAATAATTCATCTCAGCTGATAGATCAGCTAACTGCTAATATATTGTGAACACAATAGACAGTGTGGGCTCTGTAAGATGAATGTTTTTCTGCATGCAAGCTGCAACTAAAAGGGCTATTTTTCCTTTCATTAATCTAGAATAAATAATGGTTATAATTTTACTTATCTCTTGCCTTATCTCTGACAGTTTCTTCATGCTGAAATAGGAGATTGCTGCAATATGCAGCACAGCTTCTCAGTGTGCTCTGTGTGAGAGACAGAAAGGGAGTCATTCATGCTGGAAAATATCTGGCAAAATTTCAAAGTTGCTTCCCCTTTTAATAATTCTTGAACATGGCTACAATGTGTTCCTGGAATTTTAAGTACAGATAGGTGTACATTTCTGTTCATTGTTAGTGAATTATTCCCCTCTCCCCACCCCCGCTTTTTTTTTTTTTTTTCTTTTTTTTTCTTCAATACAGTTTCCAATGGCTCAAGACTAGTGTGATTCTAAAAGGAAGTACAGCAAAATCTAGTTATCATTTCTGGAATCTACAAAATCCTTAGGCTGAGCAGACTTTTGTAACATACAAATTATGAAACACGATGCAATACACAGAACAGGAGCAACTTACCTCTGATAGACCTGACATGACAGGCAAGGTAAGATCAAATATAATAGTCTCTAACACTCTCTAAAATCTATTTGCCTTTGACACTTCCACGAGAGTATGAGATTGGAAGAGACCTCCTCAGTCATTAAATTCTGCCCCCTGCTATCAATGACAACCATATCATACAGTCTTCTTGACACCCATCTTCCCCCATTGCATACTCCATTTCCTTACCTTGCTTCTACTTCTGTGAAGAAATTAGCATTCATTGCTGCTAAACATCAGTTTCCTCTGTGCACACAGAGTTTTCATAGGTTACCAAAGGCTGGAACTTTTCTTCTAAAATATCTTGGAGGTTAACATCTTCTTTCAGGCTTACTGATCTATGTGTGAACTCACACAGGCAATTCTTGAGGAGTCTTTGTGATATTTCCCTTTATGGCTCTTTTCAGACTTGCATACTTGGTTGAAATCTGCCAGTGGTATGAGAAAAGTGCTAGGAGGGTAAATGAAAGAAAGTGGCCTATTCTGTTGCTTTCTTTTTGAAGAAAATGGTGGCACCGAGGCAACTGGTAGGAGCTGGTGGACTTCAGCTCCACCTTCCCCTCCTCTCCAAGACAAGCACACTTGCAACTTTATATAAAACTTTTAGGCTAAAGAAGACTGTAGGACAGACTTGTATTTTTAATACATTCATCCCTGATGAATGTATAAAGATGTCCTTTCTTTGCAGTGCAAATTCCATGTAAAATTCTCCAGAATGTATCCTAAATAAAACTGGCTAAAATGACATCTTATGAGCATGAAAATGATAGAAAAGAACCTTGTAAGCTGATAGCACATAGACAACAATGGATGCCTCTTTTGCTTATTTTGAATGAGATTTAAAAAACATTTTTCTCTCTCTTTTTTTTTTTTTTTTCCTCCTGTACTTTTTTCCTAAGAGGAAATGGATATTTCAGCAGTGTTTGAGTTAAAGTATTGCAAACTGTAGAAAGTTATTTCATTTTTTTTTGGATTATTGTTGTATTTTTTTTAATCCTGTACACAGGGTGAGCATCAGCAGTGCTGCTTATGCTTTTCCCCTTCCCCTTCAAATCACAACTGTTTTTGTAGCTTTCACATAGTTCAAGGATTAATCCCTTCATTTCACCTCAGTGCATTGTTTTGATATTGTTGTGAGGAGACTATTTCCTACTGATAAATGGGTCTATCTCGGTAAAAACTGCTTCAGTGAAGAATCTCTAGACTTCTTCAGTATTGAAAAGAACAGCTCAGAACAAGTCCCACTGAAGTATTAGACCCATCAGCATTCATGATGGGGAGGTGTTGAGAGTGCAATTCAAATCTTAGCAGAATGTAAACATAGGTACCATATTTACTAATTTGTAAATTGTTTACTGTGAATCTGATATCAGACTGAAAATGAGGTAGTGTGTTGGCTCCTACCTGTTAGAAAATTTACTTGACTTTCTAACTGTAATGTTTTCCTAACTGCAGAATGAGTCTCTTATGTACCAGGGCTGATATTAATGCTTATTCTTGAGTTTAGTAAAGGAACACTTTTCATACACCCACACATGGCCCTCCAGTCTTCCAGAAATGATAGGTTGAGAAAACAATAAATATGCTAAAACAATGAGAAAGCTTCCAGAGAAATGAATTCAGGAAGAACTTTGATGTATAAAAGACAGTTTAAGTGAGATCTGGCAGCAAAATTAATGACACGCATTTTCTGTGATACAGATATATCATTCAGTATTTATCTCAGTGCACAAATAAAAGCTCTTACTAAAGCTTAAACTCAACATACAGAGAAGGAAAAGATGGTCATATTAATGTACTTTAAGAGGAACTGAGGAGGGTTGGAGTCAATTGTTGACTTTCCTACAGACTTCCTGCAGGACTCTTGGCAAATCATACAGGATATGTCAACACTATGTCCTGGGTACCACTGAGTGGCTTGTGTTAGCTTCACTGCCAGCTGCAGGACACAATAGCTTGCTGGCATTAGCAAAGCCACAGTGCCAATGACTGGACTGGGGGCCAGATGAGTTTGTGCCACACAACACTGAAGCTGGAAGACTACCCACCTTGGATCAGCAGTAGCTTGGGCTTCTCACATTGCCCAGCTCAGCATCAACAGGTACTTTGTCTATTTGTCATAGTCCCCCATTTCTGAAGTGAAGCTAAGGCACAGTTATAAAGCACCATAAAAAGAGTATTGTGCACTAATAATTTCAGATTTACTGACTTTTTTTTTCTTTATCTGAATGAAATATGAATAAAAAGATTAAGAACATTCCAAATAACCATACCAAAATGTGCATTGTGCTTAATTTCAGTGCTATGAAATAATGACTGAGTCTATAAAGGCAGACTATTGCATGAACATAACCTGGACACAGGAAAGTTTACTTCGATGTAGTTCACTGGAACTGGGTGGTAGAACAGTATTTCCCTCCCTCTTTTTTGCAGGAGAAATAAATATTTTTTTGTTTTGTTTACAAAACTAAAATGAATTAAGTTGATACTATGCCTCTGAAGAGTTAAATCCATGTATAAAATACTGTATCAACTTATTGGAAAGAAAGAGAAAACAATTCTCTGGAAGAGGGAATTTAATACTTTTGTTGGTGTATGGAAAAAATCAGTATGGGAGAGTAAACTGTGGTGATATCATTCATTTTCATAGTATCCAGTCAAAAAATGGCAGATGGCCAGTTAAGTACTTTGATGTTGTTTAGGTTTCCCCAACCATATCTACAAGTGCATATCCTTTTATTGCCTATGATGGACAAGAAAGCTGTTTATCAGATTTGCAGCTCGAAGCACTTTTAAACTTCTTTAAATTTAATTTCAGACAATAAAATAACTGTTATTCTCCTTTCAGACTCCCACAGAAATGTAGTGTTTACTTGCAGCTTTTGAAACCAAAGAAAATGGATCTTTCTAGTTATTTTCATAACTAGCACAAAAGTGTATTCTCATGTTAACAATTCTCAAAAGCATTATGTATAGGTTGTAATTTACTATTTTCAGATGCAAGTTTTCTCTGTGAAATAGACACAGTTGATTCATAGTAGGTTTTGCTCATATTAAAAATATATAGACATTTTACTTCTTTACTTGGAGAATGCTGAGGGGGCTCAGGAGACTTAGAAACTGAAATTGTTTATCTTTACTTCAAGGAAGGCTGTGAAACAGTTTGCAAAAGTGTCACCTCAGTGAATACAGGACTGCAAAACAGATGTAAATTTCCAGTACAGAATTTGTATTTTGATATATTCCACTAAAAAATTACAAGCCTCACATATCAAGAAAATCATTCTTTGACTTATCTACATGCAAGTAATATCAATATATCTCAACTAGCTTGTAGCTGGGTGGCCAGAAAAATGATTTTTCCTTCAGATTACATTGGTCTGCTTTCTGGAAAGTGAATTGTCTTTATGGGTCCTCCAGAGACCCATAAATATTTGAAAACACTTTAAAAATGATCATCTGGGGCTTCTTGGCGCCTATGTTGAGGTATACATTTCACAAGTATGTATTCTCACAGCACCTCACAGTGGCTTGCTAATCATGCATTTCCCTGGCTCATTCACATACATAAAACTAGTGCTGTACATTTGGATGCATTTACAGCACATCTATAGAATGGATTTTTTTATTTGTAGCATATGGGCAAAAGAAACCATTTCAGGATGAAGAGGTAATGCCCACTCAAACCTTGACGCTTGTTTGCCATCTTTAGAATATGCAAAAAAAATATTTTCCTGCACTTTTAATAGAATTAAAATAATTTCATCTATGTGTAAAACAAAATAATTTCATGTAAATTAAGTATTATATCAACTTAATAAAAAGGACTTATACATATTAAAAAGTGTCCTATTTGTTTCTTTTTTGTTGAACAGTTGGTGGACATACCTTGTTAGACAAAGTTGACAGTACATGTATTTGTAGTTAACTTGGGATCATCTTGTATGAAAATGGAACACTCAGTCCTATAATGATCAGATCTGGAAACATATTTAATTTAGTAATTAAGAGACACTAAAGTACTTTATTAAAAAAGAAAAGGACACTACAGAATTTGTTGCAAAGTTAATGCATTAACTAATTGTACGTCTTTAAAAAAATAAAAAATGAAGCATGAGAATCTTGTGATTCAGCTGAATGAAAGATACTATGCCTTTATTATTGTCAAACCCCAAAGTTAAGAACCTGCCCAAAATTTGTGGGATTGTACAGCCTTTAACATTGAATTGTAATTTCTGAGTATTTCCTGATTTTATAAAACCTCTCTTCTCTCAATGCACGCATGACAGTGGGTTTTATCAGCTCTAAAAATGTTACCATGAATAAATGATTTCAGTTCCAGCTGCAGCAAAGAGGCTCACTCCCTCCCTCTCCTTCCTGCCAGCATGGTCATATGAATGCCGCAGCTTCATACACCACAACAAAACTGCCCGCAGGAGAGACTAAATTTGCAAAAAAATGGACTGCACTGTGTCAAGAAACTGCTCTGATTATTATTGTAGGAGTACTTACACCAAAATGTAACAACTGATAATTTTCAATATTGTACTCTTTGTAATAAAAAGCTAGTAGAGAAGAGAAAAGGAAAGATGACCCTGCAGTCAAGGAACTGAATTCAGATATTTCAGTTGATTTCAGTTTTTTCCTTTCCCTGAAAGTGCTTAAAGACTCTCATGGAAACTATGTGGTCAACTCATTTCCTAATCTATTAAACAAGGATAAAAGGCTGCCTTTGCATGTCTCATCTATCTAGCAGCATACTGCTTGAAGACACAATATCTTTCTATAGGTACATTTAGCACAAAGCTTTTTGAGATTTTAATCTCACTGAGGACCCTTCTGCCATAAATATTAGGAAATCTCTTTTGTAAATCATGTAATTTATAGCACTCTGAAGGCTGGGTGTCATCTGTTTTCAGATTTCTACTCATTAGCTTTTACAGATGCAGAATTCAAGCCTGAGCTTTAGCCAAGTATGACTTTGAGAATCTCCCCTTCCCCCTGCTGCACCTTGGCTGCCTGCTTGGCTCTCAGAAAGCAGTTATTGCCATCCCAATTTCTGCACATAGCGTATGGCACCAGAAGACTATTAAGGCAGCCAGACACACACAGCCAGCATCCAGGCAGACTCTTTCCTAGCCGTGGAGGGTTAGGTTGATGAAGGAGTTGCTAGAGTACTTGTCTGCTGTGCAAGGAGCTCCTTTAATCACATTCTGCCTTGCCAGGCAAATACTGAGGGGACAGGTTCACACAGTTTTTTAAGGGAGAGACATCTTTCAATTTACGTCATTCCAAAGCATCAAGATAAGTCAAGAGGGCAGTCTGAGTTTCCCTTCTATTGGTGAGATTCACTGATTCTTTCCTTGACTGTTTGACTAAATATCATGAACGTATAAGCATAAATCACAAACAAGCAAATCTACAAATCAAACAAATCTTCCCTTCTCCAGTGCCAGCTTTGCCAAACTTCAGCTGTGACAGCAGATCACCTTTCTACCTTTCTGACTTTTCTAGGTGCAGTAGCAATCCCTACCTGCCAGCCAGAGAGCTTGAGGGAAGAAAGGAGGTCAACTTCTCTTTTCTGTCTACCCCCAGAAAAAATCATTCCTGCTTCCAAAAGCAGGAATGATCAACATTTGCATACATGCCAATATATTTGTGTATATATTATACATTTATATACATGGGTGTATATATATAGATATCTTTAGAACATATTTGATAATCACTATTATTTTTTCCCTTTCCCCAGGATTTCTGTGCAAATGAGAATCAAGTAGTCCCTTTTCATATGGCTCTGATTCAGCTTTATACCTGGTCTGGATGTCACAAACTGTGTTTTGTTTCAAAGGAGCAATGTAATAACAGAATGCTATGTTTTTATATTTTCGCTTCTTATCATAATAATTAAGAGCCAGTTCCCAATTCACTTAGGTCTGACCTCCTATTAAAGCCAATATATGTGTAAATAGAAAGTTTTTGCAAAATGCCATTTAGATTATTAGAGACTTATGGGTGGTAAAGTAAACCAGTTCTCTTTACCCAGTATTATTTTTATTTATTTAATTATTTATTTTTCTCTCTGGTCTACCAATATATAGAAAAAGATAATATTTCAAGGCCCACATACATTGATGTATTCAGGAGAACAAATATGATCTCAAAGACTAATTTTGCCCTACGGGGAACCATTAAACAATTTTTTTTTTACTTACATTTTGTAGTATTGTCTCATCACAAAAACAGGTCTGTGTTAGCTTAAAATTGTTTCTATCTCTTTCTTTTTAGCAAGCCTAGAAAAATAGCTGATCAGCATGGTTTGTAGGGGATTCCAGCACTGCCATCTTCCAGGGTCCTATTTTTTTTCCTAATTGGCCTGTGAATCATGTCATGAAATCACAAAATATTTCAGAGTTGGGCTTTTCCCAGATGGTCCCAATCCAAGTGTGCAGACTTTTTAAAAAATAACAGGTAAAGTCCAATGTAGCTTATCATTGTATGTAGTGATCCTTGCCATCATAAAAAAAAAAAAAAAAATTAAATGCTGTAGTAGGAATTTTAAGAAATATTCAATGACTCTACAGGTGGCTATGGAACACACAGTTTATCCTGCACGCAGTATATCCTGCCATAGGGGATAGCAGATTATGAACAAATAATATGCAAGGAACAGCACTAAACTGTCACTAAACAACTGACACTACACAGAGTTGGGGGTGCAGAGATAGGACATACCTGTATACACACTTCAGGTTCAAAAGAAAATCTGCTTTGAAACAACCAAGATAATGTACTGTCTGAAATAGATGAAGAGATAAGAGAGCATGAGATACTAAATGGGTCCAAACCAAATGCTAAATGACATACTGTTATGGACTATAAAGATCTGCTGTAACTGTATGTGACATGTCCAACTGCAAACTGGTCTGACAATAATCAAGAGATAAGAGAAAGACACATAAATACATGTGAAACTACTTTTGAATTCCAACATAAACTACGTTGTGCAAGATCTAGTTTTGAATCATTCAATTTTAGGCACAGGTGAGAGAAGCATGATAGTGTCTGCATGTTATAATAATGGGATTATCCCATAATTTTTTCCTGCAACCACCAAAGCAAAGGAAGTTTTGGCCTCTCTTGTTCTGGACAACTATGACTTAACATGAGACAAATCTCTCATGTCTTCCTATAAATGTGTGTAACAAGCCTTTGGATGGTGGGAAGCCAGGAAACCCTTATAGATGAAACACCCATACAAAGGTAGAAAATTTGTTTTTTTCTACTTTACATGGGTTAGAGAGAGATTTATACCACTCAAAATATGATTTGGCTTCCAGAAAGCATTGCACTCCACACTCTGTTGTATTTCTGATCAATTGTGCAGTTTAAGATTAGTTAAGGAGCTAATTAAACTGAATAGAAATGAGAGAGATTTTCCACACTTCTTGTGAAGGTACAGGTCATTGAAAAGTAAGAGTAAAAAGGGATAACAGAATATGACAGAAAAGACTTTTCACAGTTTGTAACTATGTTCAGAAGAGACAAAGACTAAAAGGGGCAGCCTAAATGTCAAATGAGAACTAATGCTTGAGGAGAGAAAGGAAATCTGAAGCTTTGATAGAGCAGATATTCCTCTTGGCTCACTGGTCTTGATTCACTTTAGTCTGTATGGGTCTGAATCATTCAGACATCAGCTGAGTCCTGGAGATAAATATAGAGATCCTGTCTTAAGCTAGTAGATCAAGAATTGGATCCCAACAAATGCAAAATGGGCCCAACAAAACATCTGGTATGTGAGAAAGGGAGAATGGATGGTTCACCATATAATTTAATTAATAAAGTTGTAGCCTGATGCTTAAATGATTTTTTTTTTTCAACTCTTCCATGTCTTAGTCTAGCTAAGTATGGGCCATGATTTGTGTTCTGCCTATGACTGGTTTAACTGGAAATCTGTCCATTTCTATTGCCTATTATTGATAATACTGATCACAATGAAGATTTAAGAACATATATCTTAATTAAATTTATCAGAGTGTGCTTGCCCAAGCAAAACTTGTTTTCCATTCTCATGAATCAAAATAGTCAATCTATTTCTTATGTGCTGATATCCACTTTTAAAAAACCTTGCCAACATTACTGGAATGGGAGCCACCTGCTTAAATATTTTTCCAGAGTGTCCTAAGTTTTAGAATAAATAATTTTGTAGATTAGTGTATATTTTTGATTCAAGTAATTTGGCATGTCTTCAGGGAATAAGAAAAATTCTCTTCTGACTTTCTTTGCATTTAATAGTCTTTGTATGTGTTCTGAAACATGAAGAGTTTCTTATATACTTCAGTACCAAAGGGCAGATTTAAAATCACTGTATCTAATTAACATTTAAATCTTAATCAGAACTTCACTACTTACAGCTTTGCAAATCATAAGCTGCAATGTAACTTTAGCATGAGCAACTGTTCTAAGATTTGTTATTCTATTTTATTTAAAAGGTCTAGACATATAAATCAGAGAAACAAAGTATAAAATATATACAGTAAATTAAGTTTCAAAGGATAGCATATTAAAGGCAAGTTTGAGGAGATATTAGTCAGATTTAATGGATAAAATACTTCAGGATTTTCTTCTAGATTGCTTTTGTACTCACATGAGGATTTAACAAAGAATCACAGCATTTGAGATTCCCCACAGAATATTTATGCTTTCTGTGCATGTGTGACTTCAAGGCTCAATTCTGTTTCTACTGAGGAACATGGCAAAATTCCCATCAACTTAAAAGAAAGTGGAATAATGTCAAATAGAAAGAGTTATTGGTGTCTAAAGAACTGGCAGTATTTTATCTTTAAGGACTATTTCTAACTAATAAAAAGATTTTCTGCCTTTCCCCTTCCCAACACAGATATTTGAAATCAAAGCAGTCTATTCATAGGGTTAGCATTAAAATACTGATATGAAAGATAGTGTATAATTTGTCAGTTTCTTTTAGTAGCATAGTCTTTAATATATTGTTTCATAAAATTTGGAGCTTCCCATGCTGGTTTTAAATTCCCAGTGATGTTGTGACCAAATGTGTAGAACTCCTTTAGCTTTTCTCTAGAAGATGCTCAGGGGGATATTTACTATTTATTCTAAAGATTAGACAAGAAATTACCTCTAGAAACTCCACCAGTTTCTAGAAGTACAGTAGCAAAACTTTTAAAATATTTAATAGTGACAGGTGGAGCTTCACTGATTGATCACATCACTGTTTTCAAAATAACATGATTTTTCACAATGAAATGACATTGCAATGCAACATCATGGCTAAAAGTAATGATACGATGACATTGAAATACAATTGTCAAGGTTAATAATGCTATGTATGGCATACATTTAAGAGAGAATAACACAAACTGGCACAGGTAGATTGAAGGATTACTAGAGAGTTTGAAGAATTTAGAGCTTTTCTTACAAGAGGTATGTTTCTTAGCTAGAAATATATCTAAGCATATGTGTGTGATATATCTACATGTGTGTACCACACTTCTAGCTGTCTTCCACAGATAGGCCTAAGCTACCTCTGCTCCAGCCAAGCTGAACTAGATGTACACCAGATCCTATCCAAAAACCACAGGAGTGCTGTAACATGCCAGAGCTTCTAAAACCAGGCTCCTGGCAGGGCTTGCTATCCCCAGCCCAGAGCTGCTTCATGCAGCTTCACTGCTTTGACTTTAAAATTGCCTCACCCTCAACTAGCTCAGAAGATAGGCAAGTATATTCAAAGTATTTCAGGGTGAAAAACAGGAAGAGATAGAATGTCAGAATAAAGTCTTCTCAAACCAAGTTGGTTTGGAAATTAGTAGGTTCGTAACCAAGAAGAAAGTTTGAGATGACCTTTCAACTGGACCAGTGAAAAGCTAAAATCTAGCCACTAGTTTCTGAAGGACGTTACAGAAACTCAGTACTTATATCTACAAGAATTGCATTTAATACCCACATATTCCTCCTAGGCATGTGCTCCTAATAATTACTTAGACAAATAGATTATGAGGCTATATAGATTATAGATTATTGGGCTATATCTATAGCCCAAGTAATGGGAAATCTTGTCTCATCCTGCTGAAGGATGAATCCTGCCTCCTTGAGGTCTGAAAAGCTTAATGGTGCAAGTGTTCGATGAATAGAAATGCAGAGTACACAACTTTTGATGTATTCAGTGCCTTCAGTGCTTCAGAGAAGCATTCACACTACTGGATGCCTATTTGTATCATCAGAAGCTATCTGCTCTAAGAAAAAAAACTGACCTGGTAATTTTGTGAGAATGTTTCTTGCAAAATTTTTAGTGTATTCATTTTAGATAAGATTAATTTTTGTGTTGTTTGAGATTACTTTTTTAGATAGGCACAGGAAATTTACAATAGCTCAAATCTCTGGAACTTATTCCTATTTCTCTCCAGGTTTAGTTTGAGTAAGATCTACAGCAATTTCTTTTTTTTTTTTTTTTTTTTTTTTTTTTTTTTTTAAATTTGAAGTGTGATTTAAAAAAAATATCAGCAAGCACATTTCAAAAAAAAAAAAAAAAAAAAGCATTTTATTTGTCTTAGCTGAGTCTTCAGAAAGCTGTGAATTCTGAATGGAACAACTATATCTTATTTTCATTGGGAGAAATATTTCCAAGTTAGTGATTCATCACTGAAAATACGTTATTGTCTGTGAGCATGGGCAGCAGCTTAGGTGCATTGATTTGTGTATTACACTGATTCCAGGGTATGGATGCTGTAGAAGTGATTACTATTTCAATAGTTAAGGAAATATTTATTTGATTCTTACTCTTTATTCCTGAAGACAACTTTTTCAGAAGTTTTTAAATTAACTTAGATGAATAGTTTTGGTCAGGCCTCACCTGGAGTACTGTGTCCAATTCTGGGCTTCCTGATACAAAAAAAGACATGGATCTCCTGGAAAGAGTCCAGTGGAGGGCCACAAAAATCATATGGAGCCTGGAGCATCTTTCCAATGAGGACAGGCTGAGAGACCTGGGTCTCTTCAACCTTGAGAAGAGAAGACTGAGAGGGGATCTTATCAATGTGTACAAATACCTAAAGTGTGGGAGACAGAGGGATTTGTCCAACCTCTCTTCAGCAGTTTGTGGGGACAGGACAAGGGACAATGGCCTCAAATTAGATCACAGGAAGTTCTGCACCAACATGCAAAAGAACTTCATGGTCAGTGTGATGGAGCACTGGAACAGGCTGCCCAGGGTGGTTGTGGAGTCTCCTTCTCTGGAGATATTCAAGGCCCGTCTGGACGCCTACCTGAGCAACCTGCTTTAGGGAACCTGCTTTGGCAGGGGGGTTGGACCTGATGATCTCTCAAGGTCCCTTCCAACCACTACAGTTCTGTGATTCTGTGAAATATTGTAGGTGCCAAAGCACTGAAAGTCCTGCATCCCATTCTACAATATTTTTGAAAATTACTCCTTTAGAGACTGTTTCCACATAAGCATATCCTGCACTCCAGCACTCTACATGTCATTAACAGCTTATTAGCAAGACCACGAAATTACTAGCAAGACCACGAAAAAAAGTTATACAGATTTAGAAAGGGACTTGTGGACCAAGTATAATTTCTGTTGCTTTCCATTTCACATTGAAAAACAATACATTTCAGAAAATATTTTAATGTATAAGAAAAAGCAAATCTATAGGTGCTTATCTAGGTAATATAATAAAGCTTTTTAGTGTTACATAAGGGAATAAAAGAGTTCCTTGTGAATCTATTTTCAATATATATTAAATACATGGCACAACTGAGATTATAAAGTTTCAGCATTCCAAGTAGCTATAATAACATGTATTTAAAATCTTATTTTAACAGAAAAAAAAAAAAAAAAAAAAAAAAAAGCCTAAGCAAGCCTAAGCAGGAATATTATGGCATCTACTTGTTGGCTTCTTTACAGAAACCAACTTCTTCACTCCCTTCCACTGCTGTGGTTCAGATAAATGGAGGCAGTTTTGCCAGTAATGAATAGAACTCACTCTCTCCTCTTTTCCAAGAGACCCAAAGATTTTGATATTCAAGGAATGGAAAAGTGTACATTTATTTATTGAGTTCTCTCTAGAAGAGAGATTTTTTTTTTTTTTTTTAAAGTGCATGCAAGAATAAACATAACTGCTACTATAACTTTACATAGTAACATAAGTAACAAGTAACATAACTTCAGTTATGTTACTTGTTACAAGTAACATAACTTTAGTTATGTTACTAAACATAACTGCAACTATAAATTGTTGGCTATTTTGGAGATACAATTAGATCAGGCTTTTAAAGTAAAAATGTTTCTAGAGATGATGCCTCTTAAGAATTAAATTAAATTAAATACATCTATGTCTAAGTTGTAAGTTAATTATGTGTTTTTTTTTTCCATTCTAATTTTGACAAAATACAATGTAATGTACGTGTTACAAAGCAATTTTCTAAGTTCTACTGAAACTTTAAATTTTTCATCTACAGAGAGAGAAGTTTTTATTCAAAAGTAGAAGAATTTATAATCTTTTTATGCACTCTTGAGAGACAGGTGAAAATCAGTAAATACATTCATAAGAAAGAAGAACTGCCCATTGGTGACTGTGTTTCTCCTGAGTGTTGCTGCTGCTGGTAAAATAAGATCCACATGTCTAATTTCAGGTCTGAACATACTCAAGTCAGTGATGTGGAAGGCTTTCTCCAGTGTGGCCTCCAGTATGGCTTTCTTATTTATTTAAATTACTTATGGACCACCAGATAGGAACTGTCACCCACTGTTACAGCACTATATTCCATAGGATATCAACATGATGCAAGACCGGGTAATCACTTCTATGGGTGAAATTCAAGCTTCCTCATAGTTTGAAGGATGAGATTCTCTCCTCACCTTCTCTTTCCTGAGAGATTCATTTTTTTGGATGCCAAAACTGCAGCACAGGCTAGTTTAGTTACACGGACAGCAACCCCCCCACCCCCACCCCCCAATTTATATTTGAACGAAAAAGTAGGAAATGCTCCAGTTTTTGCCATTTGTTTTGTGTGATTTGTCTAGGTCTCTGCATCAGCAGATGTTCTGCACAATGGAAAATCACAGCCTGTTTTTTCTTTAGAAAAGAGATGGGAAAGTCAAATCCTTCTCAGAGGTACACAGTACACAAGTCAATGACCACAACTTGCAAGGGAAGTAACAGCTAGAAATACGGAAAAACGAACAAACAAACAAACAAAAAACTGACTGTGAGGGTGCTCAGACACTGGAAAATATCCCAAGTGACATCTCTATCCTCAGAGATTTCTATATTTTACAGAATCAGATGGTAAATGGCCAGAACTGACTTGGATGCTGCCCCTGCTTTAGGCTTAGAGTGCAAGTGGCCATAGTAGACATCCCTGGTTTAGCTGTACTGTACATAATAGCAGAATGATTTCTCACTTCTGACTAAACATTTTCTTGCCAACAGGTATTTCCTAATAAGTACTTATCCGTTGATGAAAGTAAACAATGTGGACTCCTCTTTTATTCCTGTTCACCAGCTCACTGATGACAGTGAGCAGCCAAATGCCACTTCCATTTTTCTAGGCCCCCCCCTAGCAAGGCAACATGGAGATAAGGGAGACTGTCACCTTGGATTTGTTGTTTCCTGTGGTTATTTAAGTACATGGATGTGTCTCTTCAGTTTCCCTTCTGCAATGCTGAGTAAATGCTTAAGCATTTAGCAAGCAAGAACAGACAGGACTTCAAAGTAGTTATACCTTCAAAAAGCTCCAATGTACTCATAAAGGATTAATAAGAGATTATTAGAAAGCTTCATACTAAATACTGTGGGTTCATTATATTTAGACATTGAATGAAGCTGATCTCTGTCGGAATTGTTGGCCAGGACTGAACTCTGAAAAACACAGCACCAGAGCAAGCTGAATTAAGGACATGTCCTCTGTGGAAAAATGGAATGTTTAAAATTCTCATCAGTATTGGAATGAAAATGTACTAAGCAACTAGAGGAAGTTTAAATATCTCTTCAACCTGTACCTTTAAACAAAACATATTAAAAAAAAAAAAAAAAAAAGACAGTTGTCAGATAGCATTTTTAATTTCTGACAGTAATCAATGTTTTAATAGCTTTCCGTTTTCTTAGAAAAATATTCATACTTAACTATGACACTTTATTTCAGAACTTGGTTCGAAAGCCACATTAAAAAAATGTTATTTTTCTTAAAAAAAAAAAAAAAGAAAAAAAGAGGAAGACACAGAAAATATTCTAATAGATTTACAAATGAAGAGTTAGTCTTAAAGTTTTAGGTGCCTTAATCAACCAGATCCTAGGAACAGGGTTTTAACTGACATCTTAGACCTTCAGCAGTGAACTTTAAGATGAAACAAATAAATAAACAAAAACAAAATAAAACAAACTTAAAAAACAAACAAACGCAAACAAAAAGCAAGCTGTTGAGCAAAAGAAGCCACCTACTCTAGAAAAATTACTTGCACTGCTTTGAGTACAGGTTGGCTCAGATGTCCTCTAGAGGTCCCTTCCAACCTAAATTATGCTGTGACTCTGTAATTCATATAGCGCTCAGAAGTCAAAGCCCACAACAACTCATATTGAGCAGTCCATGCCTTGCCAAACACTGTAAGTCAATCCAGTGACATATGCAATGAACTATATTACCTTGCGGTTAATACCAGGCCCAGCTGTGATTACACAGCATTGATGAAGAGGATAACAACAGTATCACAAGCCAGAGGCACTCTCCATAAACCAATGGAGAACACTCTAGCAGAAGATGAATGAGAGTCTGTTTTATCATCATAAAAGCAAATGAAATATTTACTGAGTAGGACTAGCTGCACCAGTGCCAAAATCAACAAAATTAACACAGAAGGAAGGAAGAAGTACATGTATAAAACTCAGAGCTATAAGGTTATCCATACTGAGGGAATATGAGATTTACTACATCAGTAAATAAATCAGAAAAACAATATTTAGGAAGAAAGCTGATACCACTTATTTTTTCAAACCATGGTGAATGTTTCTGGAAGAACTTCTTTGAATAAACAAAAACTGCATACCTCTTACTTAGATATTATTTCACATTCAAGGCATACACCAAGGCAAAATAAATAAAATTTGTGAAGATAAAAGATGAAGAGATACTACACCTGGAAGAAAATGTATAGATGAGTAACTCCATAGTCTACAAAAAGCTTCTGTAAAATCTGTAGTTGAACAAAACCTTGGAAAACATTAGTGGTACCTTACAGAACTGTTGAAGCCAGCAGCAGTATGCTTATGCCAGTGTCAATGAATGGATACAAATATTATTGAGAATCTTGAACTAGGCTATGTGCCTAGTGTACTGCAACTGCTAGTGGTGTTTAGTTTGTGGGACCAGACTAGCTGGAAGACAATTTCCCACAGAGTATGTATAGTGTAGGTGTTGCATCCTCAGGACCACGTCTGCTGGTCTGCCCTGCTGGATAATGTGGACATCACTGCTGAGTCTGAAAAGGGTCCTAGCACAGCTCTTCTTCATCCACCTGATGCTTGCTTATATGCTATGGATACTGATGTGTCAGTGTACTCAAATACAGAAGAAGTCTTTGTGTTTATTTCTAGCAGACATTTTTTTACCGACATTTGGTCATAAACCTGTCAATGATACTGACAAAAGGAGTACAACAAATCTGTCCCAGTCAGGAAGGCAGAGATTATCTTTTCATTTACAAATGCTGCAAACAGTGGGGAGACTACACAGGTAGATTGTATTACAAACAAAAACAAACTTTTTTTTTCTTTTTTTTTTCCCAAATACATATTATAAATTCCAGGGTTACTGTTGTTGGGATTTGGAAAAAAATAAGAAAGGCTATTAGATCAGAATGCCCAGAACATCATGTTTTATATTCCAATTATCATTATAAAACCTCTCTGTTAGTATTATGTGTGCTTTTACTGTAAAAGTAATATTTCTTGGTGTGCTAACAATAGGGAAGACACACATACACAAGTTTATGTACAGAAGTCTAGCACAAAGCCTGGAGACACTTGACAGTTGTATTAAATGAGGAGCTGTCACAGCTTATTGTATACATCAGAAAATACAAGCCAAGCAGCCACATTGGAAACACAAGAGTTATTTGCTCTCCTCTTCTGCCCTACCTCCAGCAAACTAAGTATGTCCTATGCTTTCTTGCTTAGTTTGCCAGTGTAGGCATAGTAGCCAATACAATTACAGATAATATGCTTATCAGAACCATTTTCACTTGACATAGTGACATAAAGCAATAGGCTGCAAATAAATAAATATGAATTTATTTTTTTCACAAAATACAGATTTAGATATATAACCATCATTGTCTTTGCTGAGTGCAGAGGAGCTAATAGTGATTATGTTCCCAGCCTAGCTACTCCACTTGACTAAAACAGTTGTGTGGGTGCAAGCCAGGGAGTTATGCTCACACACTGAGTTTCTGCACACAAATGAAGCACTTGCTTCACTTGCAAATGTGTGTAATGGTGCTCTTTAGTAGATCTGGCCCTGTGTGACTAATATTTCTTTCCAGAACCTAGTATTCTCTAGTACTCTGTTATGTTCAATGTTAATTTTCACTTGATTTTAAAGTATATATTTACTTCTTGGATTGTTAGGCAGTACATTAAACTTTCAATAAATGCCACTAATTCCTACACCCACAGAAACATAATTTACTCCAATGTTTTAATCCAATCTGTACTGCATTGACAAGGAAGATTATTTGCCAATGTTTTGAAGTTAGGCAGGGTGAGAGGGAAGAGCCTTTACATTTTCCAAGTTTATATCTAGGCCCCAGATGGAAACAATTCCACAACAAAAGAATGAAATCTGGTAGGATATTCTTGAGATCTCGTAAGTTCAGCAGTACGTCACTGGTACTGAGGCCAATTTTCCAGAAGACTAATTTGAATTGCAGAAAAGAGGAGGAAAGGAAGGCCAACTGGTATTGTACATTAACTCGTACACTGCTGAAGTCTGGTGTTAAATGAGAATTTTATATAATGCAGCGCACATTATATAATTAACTCACATTACATGTTTGGTTCAATTGTTAGTATTGGCTGATAATGTATGTGCCTGTGGTTTTTAAAAAGAAAAGCCTTCAGCACTTTAAGGCAGGCAAGTGAATGATGTGAAATTCTGTTACTGATTACAGTACTTAAAATACTTTAGAGGATTTGTATTTATAATCCTAATGTTTATCTTTGACATCAGAGGCTTCAATCCACAACACTTAAAATCTCTATACATTTTGTTGCAAAAAGCTACCACTGAAACAAATAAATGATACCCCATATCAACCCACATATCTTTCAAAATAGATTGTTCTACTAATCAGTGAGCAAAAACAAAAGGCCTTTTAAAGCCTGCCAACAAAGATGGAATGAATTACTTCTGAGAAGCAAGACTGCAGAGCTGGTAGCTTGCTAAGTAATGATTCTTGGAGACTGTTTGCCTTTCAGAGTTCTTTAAAAAAGTTTCATGGCAAAATTAACATCCAATTTAACATCTGTTTCTTAGCAGAGGAAAGATGGCCTTGTGGATTAAAGTTGAGAACTTCTGGACTCAGATTTCCTGGGGAGCTCTGGCCAAATCACTTAATCTCCCTCTGCTCTATTCTTTGTCAGTAAAATTGGGGATAAAAATATTTCCTTGGGCTGCCTTTATCACTTACAGTGAAAGGTCTTTTGGTGGAGGTTTTGTCTTTTATGGGGACACACAGCTCTTATGACAAAGTGGTTCTGATCTCAGGTCCTTTGGGCCCTATTGTATGACAAATGAAGGAAAGTAATCAGAGAACAGGCTGATATATCACACACTCAGGAAGTTATACAGACTTAAGATGACAGAAAAAAAGTCACTAAAATAAGATATGATTAATGGTTTGCAAGGTTTATTTATTTATTTATTTATTTTTCATGAAACTACCAGGACTTTCTTGAGTTTTGTGAATATTTGTTGGGAAAAATCATGATGACAGACAATCACCCTCCACAAGCACTCAGCACACTCAGCTGAAGTTTTCAAAACTAAAGCAAGTAAATGGAATTCATTAGGTCTGTGAAGAATCTTCAGCTCAAAAATACTGTTTACTTTGAAAAAAACTCAGTCCTAGATAACTTTAAGACATGAAGCCAAAAACCCGATGTTTATGCTGAACATAAACAATTGAAAATTGAAATAATATTATAGTGATTGTCTTCCCCTAAAGAAAGGAAATTTTCCCATAATGCTTATAATATCAAGCTTTCCATTCTTAAAAGCAAACATATATATTTATTTAAAGAATCACAGAATGGTTAAGTTTGGAAGAGACCTCTGGAAGTCCTCTGGTCCAACCTACCCTGCTCAAACAGTGACACCTACAGCATGTGCAGACTGTTTCTGAAGATCACCAAGGAAGGAGATTTGTACAATACCTCTGGGCAATCTGTGCCAGTGCTCAGTCAGCCTCACTGTAAAGAACTGTTTCCTGATGTTCAGAGGGAATTCCTTGTGTTCCAGTTTGTGCCCATTGGCACCAGGTAGTACTGAAAAGCACCTTGCTCTGTCCTCTTTGCACCCTCCCTTCAGGTATTGATAAGATCACCCCTGAGCTTCCTCTTCTTCAGGCTGAACAGTCCCAACTCTCTCAGCCCGTCCTCACAGGAGAAGTGCTCCAGTCCATTGATCATCTTGGTGGTCCTACATTGGACTCTTTCCAGTATGTCCAGGTCTTTCTAGTACTGGGGAGCCCAGAAGTGGACAGAGTACTCCAGGTGTTGGCTCACCAATGCTGAGCAGAGCAAAAGGATCACCGCTCTCAACCTGCTAGCAACACTTTGCCTAATGTAGCCAGGAATATTATTATTAATTAATATTATAAGCCTTCTTAGCAGCAAGGGCACACTGGTGACTCATATTCAACTTGGTGTCCACCAGGACTCCTAGGTCCTTTTCTGCAGAACAGCTTTCCAGATGGATTGCCCCTAGGAATATTAATTTAATTTAATTTAATTTAACTAATTTGAATGCTTTAAAATGTCATAAATAAAATGGTGACTGTATGAATGAAGAGATTTATCATGAAATTGTTTGAGATAATATATATATATCCAAAAGATAGCAGATATGATAATATGGAAAACTGATGAGTTTTGAAACTTTCTGCAGTAAAGCAAGTCTTTTTATTTCTTCTTACAGAAATGCTTGGCTTTTTTATACCAATAACTAATATTTAGTTTCTATGAATGTGCTCTCCTGAAGGTTGAAATTCTTGGTGGTTTGAAAATGGAGTTTTATTCCTTCCTGTGCACTGCAAATTTGAATTTCTTCAATCAACCTGCCAATTAATTTCCTTCACTGTAAATAAATTCACTGAAAAATACTAAAGTCAAAAATAAACACAGAATGGGGATTTCTGTTAAAGATTATAATTTTTATCTTTCATTTCCTCCTCTGTTTCTAGCAGTGCATGCAAAATGGCATGAAAAGCAGAAGTCAGGGAGCAGTGAACCAAAATGAGGGCAGAGGGGTGCAAGAGCACACAAAAAATGGAGAAGACACAGCAAGCTGAATGAAAAAACATCTCATCTTAGAAATTTTCATGTTCATGCAGTTCTTCAAAGCTGGTTCAAGCAGAAAACAGTTAAATGGAGCATAACCAGTAATGGACTAATCAGTTGTGTACTTATTACTGCTCAAGTCAGCATAACCTTTCCTCACAGAGGAAGTAATAGCTGTAGTTGTCATATTTTGATACATTGTTAATCTCAGCTTTTAAGCAAAAAATATTTTTGCTCTTATGATGCAAATCTCATCCTTCTGAACTATTTTTTCAAATGGAAAGGCTACATGTGTTAGAGAAGAAGAAGAAGAAGAAGAAAAAGCTGTAACTAGAGCTAAGCAGATATAAAAAGATAGTTTCCACAAACATGCACCTGATTGTTTAAATTATATTATTCAAACTTTGATACTGCCAATATGCTCATAACAGTATATGTTATGATCAGGAATGTATTGCAGACATGTTTATTAAATAATTGTGATCAGGAGAGTTTGTGTGTAAAAAGCTTTGAGCAAGAGGTTGGATTGTGGGACGTACACGGATTTTTTCCAACCAAAATTACTCTATGATCCTATGAAAATAAAATTTTGTGTATTATGCATATCTAATCAGGGTGCAGATTCATCTCAAGTGACTCATTATAAATCAAAAGTGCTTATCAAATACTCTGAGGTACTCATAATCAAACTATGAGCAAAGAATTGTCCAAAATAAGTTGTCCAGTGACCTATTCAAGCAGTGAAAGTATTTGTAGGAAACTGTAAGAAGTCAGAATCAGGACAGAGAACAAAACAAAAACAGATAGATAAATCAACAGCAATATTTTATATGATACAGTTTGTGAAGAAATAGAACAGTCTTAAGATCCCAGAGCCCATTTTCCTGTTTTTCTTAAAAAAAGTTTCTTCATTTCTGTGGGATGCCAAATTATTTACCTTCGTTATTTACACATTTTTTTCTGATTTGTGGAAAGTTATTTGAAGTTTGTCAGAAAAGGACCAGATTCTGCAACTTTTATACACTTTGGTGAGTATTTATTAATGTGTCTCACTGAAGTAGGTAAGCTTGTTCTTCTCAATAATTGTTTGCAATGTGAAAGCAATCTCTAACAATAGACTTATTTCTCCATATTTCCACCTGGTATTTACATTGTGTACTTTATCACTGTTTGAGTTACAAATCAGTTCATGCACAGAAAAGGTTGGCATTGGATGGAAATAAGCTAAAGCCTATATAATATCTTGAACAAGATGTTTTCACTGCATCACCTTCTATCTCTCTCTTCTATTTGTAAGCTATAAAGAAAAATAACTGTGGCAGCAGAGAAGACATAATGGACATAATTATGTATGTTTAAAGATGACTTTCATGCATATAGTTAAAACTGTTGGCTGAAATGTGATGTGAGTCATGTTCCATTATAGCAATGAAAAATCAGCCAACAAAATTTGAAAAAAAATACAACTCAGATTTCTTCTCATTTAAACAGATTGTGACCTAAACAAATTAAAATATATATATGGAAGCTGGATCAAAAGCATAAAAGACAGAACTGGGTCTGGAACCTTCCACTCCCCCAAAAGTTGAAGAAGGTGCGTGGTCCAATGGTTCAGTTCCTCTTAATCCTGAGAGGGAAATGGGTGCCTTCACAAAAGATGCTGAAGTCAGTGCTCAGGAGTTCAGGAGCTTTTGCACTTG
Source organism: Heteronetta atricapilla (assembly GCA_011075105.1). Lineage (NCBI taxonomy): Eukaryota > Metazoa > Chordata > Aves > Anseriformes > Anatidae > Heteronetta > Heteronetta atricapilla. The sequence goes on along the minus strand of CM021731.1, from coordinate 103,970,295 downwards.
GAATTCTCATTAGCATATGGAACTTGTTGCTCTTTACAGAGCAATAAAGGCTGGGTTTTATGCAGGATCCTTTCCATTTCAAAATACTTTACTTAAATAATTAATCTCTTATACTCTGTACAAAAACTCGTTCAAATTAACTTTCCCCATGAGCTTTATGAATTTGCCTATGTGTATCAAAGTGTACTTTGAATCAGCTCTGCATAAAGGACAGGAAAAAATGATACTAAGATGATAAATTGGGAAGCTAACCAATGGGAGGAGTACATAGCTTACAGAGATTATGAAAATTCAGCATAACATTTATACAAAAAGTCAGGTGTAATTATCCTGCTCCAGTATGATCTGTTTCATTTTTCAAATCTGAAAACAACTCTTCTGTGCATATTCTTGAAGAAAGCAATGCAGACACATAAGACCAGAGATCCATGCAGTTTAGATTTTCCTCCTGCTTCAAAATCTCTTTGTTTACAGATGCCATTAGATTTCTTTAGTGAATGCTTTCAGATATCGGATTTACATCCCTATGAAGTGTTGTAGCATTCTTTTCAACTATGCGTCGATTACTATCAGTCTTGTCTTCATATCAGAACACTTAATTTTTGTATCCTTGTTTGGTTATAACTCATATTTAAAAATTATCAAATATTTTCTTTAGATATAAATCCTTTTCATTAGGAGTCTCTTTCTTTATCCCATTTGCAGAAAGATTTTATTTCTTGGCTAACAGGCTGGTTTTGTTTGTTTGCTTGTTTGTTTTTATTTGAGGAATGTCAGACAGCTCCTTTCAAAATTGTCTTTTTTAGACCAAAAACACAAAAATGAGAAATGAGATTAATTTTATATATATATATATATATTCCCATTTACACTGCCATAGCATTGCATAATGTATGTTAAAGAAAACGGTTAAGTGCAGGCTTCCTAACACCCTTATATTAGCTAAAACACTTACCATATATTAAGCACAGTGTACATTAAACACAATCACATGCCTCAGCCTTATTTCCTTACAAATATAAAAGTACAATCACACCACATCAGACACACAAGATGTTGTTGCTCAAACAATAAGTAAAGATAACTTCAAAACAGATGTAGAAGATCACTCTAAGGACAGTACTCTTCTGTGCAATATCTATTTTAGCTGAATTAAACTCCAGTAATTTCAGTTGTATTCATCTGAATTTACCTGGTGTGACAATGAAACACTTTATTGGCAGATATACTATCCTTCCTTCTTGGAAGAAAAGATGGTTTTGTCATTTTTCTTCATAGAATTCATATATTGTTTGTACTGCAGTAGTCCCTGGAGATTCAGTAATGGATGGGGAACTGGATGCAGGACAGGATGATAGGACAGTTGTCCCATGGAACATCAGAGTTTAAATAACAGAACAAATGTAGTTTTATATGCTTTCCTGAGAAACAAGAATAAAACCTGGCTAAAGCACTCAATACAATGATAGATGGATAAGGAGAAGCCAGGGCAGCATTTTCAAATAAAAGTGTATATTCTGCTGAAGAAGAGACTTTAGAGAGGTGTCCTGTGTGGCTTTTTATACTCATTGTTCTCTACAGCAGCTGTCCCCAAAAGGGAATCTTACAATGGATAGAAAGTGTAAGGGCTGTTGAGGTGTTTGCAGGTGATCTGAATGAATTTCACTGAGGACTTTCTCATGAACTTTCTAGAATAAAGGACTTTCCCTGTCATTTTAACAGATGCTGAGATAGAAAAGTGTTTTTGTGTGGGTCACAGAAAATCAAACATTAAATCAGGCTGAGACTTTTTATATATTTTTATAGCTAAAACCACAATTGCAAAATATCTTAATTTGTTTTTCTGGAAGAAAAAATCTATATTTGAATACTCAGAGGGTTAAAAAGGGAAAAATATGTCAATTTAGGAAAAACATCGACATATTAAAGTATAAATGTAATTTACAAAATCAACTAAATACTGCAGAGAGTCAATACAGAAGATTGCTAGCCCAACTTAATTCCTATTAAATATGCAGAACATGGTAAACTGGCTGAAATTTCAAGGAATCCTGACACTTGTATCTACTAAGAACATTCCAGTTATTATTATTCAGATAACCTGAATTATCTGATTATATTATTATCTGAATAATATTGTTATTCAGATAAATGTCTTTACTCTGACATATGGACTCACCTATCTCCTTTTACCCTTTTACCCATTTTGTAGTCAACTTCTCCGTTTAATTTAGTCTTCCAGATTCCTTGCAGTCTGTTCAACTAACAGTTACTAAAAATGAACCATTATTTTTGCTTGTAAACTACCTCTGCTTTTCTGTCAATAAAAGTAACATATTATGTTAGGTACTGAATATTGTCCTACCTTGTCAGTCCTACTGGGATTGCCACTGCCACGGTGTTTTTTGTTGTTGAAAGGCTCTCTGTCTTTCTCACCCAATTTCATCTATTAAGTATGTGATAAATATGATGTAATTTCTCCTTTCAAGCACTGCAGAAGGGAAAAACCTACTCCCTACTCTCCCTCTATTTTACAGATCTTTCTTTTAAATATGCAAGTCTATCACTTGTTTCCACTGTAGTTTGTTTCTACTGAAAAAGAATCGCTCTGATTACACCAGGTTCAAGTCACTAAAGCATACTAGTGAGTGGACTTTATGACATAAGCAGTTTAAATAGAATAAAAATGATTTACCAAATAGCTTTCTTTCTTTCTTGAAAAAAATAAAATATTCTTTTGCAAAAAAATGACTCAGAAGTACCTTGATACACCTTATGGGAACATCAGGTCTGAGATCTCAGGACTCTGTTTCCTTATGGGCTAAATTGCCTAGCGGAATTGTATCTCTTTTGACACATCATCCTTTTAAACTCTTGCTAAGCTACTCAAGTGCATGATGAGAGCCCCAAATCTGCAGTATATCCATGGGACATGCTGTACTTTTATTGGGAATTTAAGAAGTTTCTCTGATTTTGCAACTGGGTATATTAAATATTTGTGAGATATTTGATCTGCATTTTTGGCCATTAATTATAGGCACCCATGAGTATTTGATTCAGTTGCCTAAATTTACGTATGGCAAACCTCCAATAACTTCTACTGAATAATGATTAACTTCTGCATAAGTATTTTTGAGGTAGAGAGATAGGTCTGCACATTTCTGAAATGTCCTCAAAATATTTTAATAACCTGAGGACTGGAAACTTTTTAAAAAAGGAAACTCAGAGTTTGAAGGATACATTTTCAGCCACTTTAAAACAAATTCAGAAAAAAATCTTCAGCAATCTTCCCTAACTCAAGGACTATCCTCCTGTTTGAGTGGATCCTCTGCTAAGAGCATTCCAACAATGAAATGCCCCATTGCAAATATGGGTTAGAATAAGCAGTCCTGAGGATTCAGAGGATTCATGTTCACAAGCCATTCTCATCATCTTAACTCCCTTGAAACTTATTTTATTTCTCAAAGCTGCATCTATTACCAAGTGGTTGGCCTTGGTCTTAGGTTTTCTTCCCTTTTTTTCCTTTCTAGTATTGACCAATTCATAATGTCCGTTTCAGTCATCTGTGGATAGCTTAAGAACACAAAGAATACAATATAAGCAGTAAGAGAGGAAATATACATTTAAATATGTATTAAATCCCTTGTTGGAATGTTATGAAGAAAATTGATACTAGGCAAGATCCTCACCTGCTGTAGATTTGTGTATGTCTATGAAAGTGAACAAGTTATGAAAATATATCTCCATTGAAAATCTGGTACAATATGTTTTATAAATAGAGAAACATAGATTCTTTCAGATAGAACTCCTGTAATGTAATTTTATTATAAATTTTGTATCAATAGCATGTTTCAATTTGTACCCTAAAACATATTTTATTTGCTTGGCTTCTTAAATGTATTGAGACAATCTTGTCAGAGGCCTGTTCATTCTAGAAAAAAAAAAAAAAAAAAAAAAAAAAAAAGATCCTACAGTGTAATCGTTCTGATAGTGCCATATGAGATGAATAGAAGATAATGAAAACATGAGAGGCTTCCTCAATCAGAGGCTAGTTAAACTTCCTCGTTTTCTGAATTCCCCAAGTGTGTTTAGTCTTTTCTTTTTATCTTTAGGGTGATGATTCTCCCACTCTCAGCTTTCCATTCAAATTGGTTTAGGTGGTTCCCAGAAGGGAACAGCAGAGACATGAAGAGTGTTTGCTTGATATTTGTAATCAATGTCTTATGGTTAAATGGTACTTATTATGAAAGGATCAACCCTCTCAAGTGGAATAGATGAAACTGTTACCCTCTCAAGTGAAAAATCAAGTGGACAGATCAAAATGTTCTACTAATACAGATATTTATGGCTCTATTTTGTTACAATTACAGTATTCCCCACTAACAATTTAAAATATATCCACTAACCCCTATACTTTGTACTTCAGGCACTGTATCAAGAGGCCTGAGAGAATGAAGAGGCACTGTATCAGAGGCCTGAGAGAGAAGTTACCATGCTTGTTGCATGGTAACTTCTATTTGGATATGAAAGTGAGTTCTGTTATCTTCTAAAAAGCTTTTAAATTTTTTTATTCTTATTTTGTGTGTGTGTGTGGTTATTTCTAAAAGAACATTTATGTTGCAATTCTTCTAAAAGAACATTTATGTTGCAATTCACAATGAATTTGTGGATCTTTCCTGATTTGTTATGGTTAATTGATGAATATTTTCCACATGTGTGAAATTTTGATACAAATGAACTGCTGAAGAGTGCTCTAATGCATTTAATCACATGCATTTCTTCATTGCAACTTCACATGCTTTTATACTGTTATAAGGATAAGGTATTCATACATACTTATATCACAGTGTAGTAGAATGATAAATTAAAACTTGAACACGTTCAATTTTACCATGACCTGTCAGTACTGTTTGCCATTTCACACTTGGTCCCTGTCACAAATATTCCAGATAGTTGTGCCTTACCCCACATGTTGTCATTTAACTGCTTAATACATTTCTGATTCACCTTGCTACAAACTGTAGTGTCAGTGCAGACACTGAATTTTATGATGCATTTTGAAAGTAAAAGAATTTAAGTAACATATTGCATTTTTTTTTTTTTTTTTGGACTGTAATGATGCAAACCAAGATCCCCAAAAGGATGAATTATATTGCTGTCCTATGGCCTACATTTTGAAAAAGGATTTGATTTTATGATAAACACATTTCTGCCATTACAAATAAAATAAAAACAGATTTACAGCGCCATGGTATTTTATTAGGAAAATGTGAAAACAACAGTTTTACGATGCTCAGTTTGTGGGCTAGTACATTCCTAAGTGTTATTACAACTCAGAAGAGTGCATATTCTCATTCCGTAGGCCAATGTTATTAAAAACACAACTGGGATCACTTTCCAAAAGCCACCAGTATCCCTGTTACAGTCTTTCATCAATAGGTGCTCTGGTAGTAATCTCCTTTTTTTGTAACTACCAGTTCCTTTGTATTACAGCATTTCTCCCCCCAGCAGGCTCAGCTCCTTGAGGAAGGCTTGAGGAAGGCCCTGCCACCACCAGATCTGTGGTTACGGGCCAGGCAGCTGTGGTTATGGGCCAGGCAGCTGAGTGGCCCCGTGGCCCTCCTCAGCACAGCGCCTGTCAGGCAGCAGGCTCACTGGCTGCTGCTGGCTTCATCTCAACTGACAATGTCTAAATCAAAGTGCTCTGACAGGGCTTGGACCAAAGCTGGCCACAACAGGCCGCTTGGCACTTTCACAAGTGAAGCCACCTGGATGTTGAAACAGACATGAGGGTCCCAACGTCAAATATTCAGGAAGGCAGCTCAGGCTTGCCACTCCAACTTTGCTTAACAGGAGCAGACTTGGGTCAAAGGCTGACTGCTATGAAAGATATAGCTGTGATATTTGAAATCCTAAGAAAGAGTTTCCAGTGCTGGAATAAGTCACTACCTGCACTTTATATAACAAATTAAACTGAACTGTGACAGCACTCACATGATAATTTTGACTTACTAGGTCCTTTGGCTACATTTTGTAGTTCCTTGGGTAGCTCTACAGCTACACAAAACCAAAATGTAATAGATATTATATATCCCTGCTCACAGAGGGCTTGTGGTTTTTGAAATGCAGTACAAAAGATCCATATATATATATATATTTTAACATGCCTTGGCATCTCATGGTCAAATACCTATAATACCTACAAGATGCTTCTTTGTGTTTCTTATGACCAAATGGTATGTGGGCTACAGAGATGTGATGTGATAAGAACAGTCATCCTGCTATGGACGATTCTACTAAATTAGCTGTGCTTTTATTCTAATTAACTGCCTGAACTAAAAAGTTAGCAAGTATACTACCATTGGCCAAAAATACCCAGCCTTCATTCAGCTGACTTGTTTTAATGACAGACTGAGACACCTATGCTGAATTCTCAAACAGCAGCCAATCTACAGCTTTTGTTAGATCCCTGAAAGCATACAGGATAAAAGAAACCAACAACTGAGACTGAGCACAAGGCTTTATAATGGACTCAGTATGGCTCACACTCATTGGGCCACCTATGTGACTTGAGTCTTTTCCAAATATGTTACTACAAAATCCTCCAGGCATCCGTTCAGACCCCAGAAGCCTGCAGAAACTCTTGGATCTTTTGCCATATCCCACAAACCTGTAGATACCCTTGCTGTTTTGTTTTGATGTGTGGATTGATTCTCAATCTTTTTGCATTGTTTTACCTACATTTTAAAAAACATATTAATATTCAAGGAAGGAGGAAGACCAAATAAGACAGAAACATTCTCTATTGATAAATTCTGATGGATCTGTCTAGTCCATTCCTTTCAGTTATGCCTGTCAGTCTTCAAATGCGATGTTTTTTTCCATGTGGTCTGTGTCAACTTAGCCTACATACTACAAAGATCTTCACTGAAAAGAAAGGGAAGGGAAACAAAATTACTCATGACTTCTAATCAGATGGAAAAACAAAAACAAAACAAAAAAACATTAACACCTAACAAACCTTACCAACACTACATAGAATTGAACTGAATATCAACAGGAGGTAGATGACATATGTGCAAGCAGGTAGGTAGGTTTCTGGTTAAGCGACCTATGGTCAGTAATAATCTAATAATCCCACAATACTGATACACTGGTCTTTTTAAGTGACTATAATGCTTTCATATATTAAGATTTTAAAATGCATTAAAAATACTTTCTCCTTTAAAACTAGAAGTCTTAAAATCACAATAAAACACATAATTGCTAGATTGGACAGCAGTCCTGGAGCTTTACTCAGTCTTGTAAGCATAGTATAACTGACGAGGCATAGAAATTAACAGCAATGGTTTCTAGACTTGAACTGAAAAGTAGTTATATAACTTGCGTTTGTAGAAGGCTATGGATTTGAATCATTTGCAGAGCAAAGTGGACTATTACCAAGTGGAATCTTACCAGGAAAACAACATTGTATGTCAATTCCTCTCCAAATTGTGACTTTTTCCAAATGTGGGTCACTGTATGCTCAAAATGAAACTGCAGAAACTTGGAAAAGTTGTCTTATACATAATTTAACAGCTAGGAATGAGTGTGCCTTCTGTTATCAGTCAGATTTCAAAATACGACAGGTGATACAAAAATTTTCAATAGTGTTTTCTCCTGAGCTCCCTAAGGTTATAAAGAATACACTGTCAATATCTTTACAACATATGTAGGAAATATTACTCCCATTCCATTGACATAGTATAAAGACTTCCCCAAAATAATATGACATAATTGCATTTGCTTAGCTTCCAGGCTCTGTATTAGGAAGTCTAAGGATGAACTGTTTAATGTTGATGGTGAAGCTCTATAGAGAAGAGTGAGATGAGAGGGACATGTTAACAAATTTTGATACAACAGTAGTGGAAAGTGAGAAAGCAGGGACATGAGCACAGCCTTTTCCACATCTTGTGGCCTTGGTCATGAGCTCTCTCTTAGTGAGAGAGAGCTCATCATGTTCAAAGGGTGAAACATGAAATGAGTAATGGTTGGAAGAGTAGTAAAATCATGAATTTGTAGTAGCTGATATTCCAATTTTATATGACCTACCTTAGCTTTTAGTCAACAAATCAAAATAATTTTCTTTGAGTGTGGATTCAGAAACACAATCAGATCTGAATTTTGTTGTAAAAAATATTTTCTCTCCTCTAGAAGCCTCCAGTCAGTCAAAGGTCTTTAGTATTGCCAGTTTCATATTACTGTAGAGATTGTTCAAATACATTAAAGACAAAAATGAAAACAACCAAACTTCCTTTCTTATGATGGAGGAAGTAAATACTGAAGGGATTTTATTCACTTTCTTTTCTCAAGAACTAATTGAGAAAATTGAAGAATTTCAGTAATGAAAGAGAAATATCATTTAAGGAGTGAAGTGGCATGTAGGGGAAAATTATTTGAACCTCTGGGAATATATTAGTATCATGTGTAATGAAAAACAGGACAGGAATATAATCACTGTAATTTAAAATAGATCCTACATACCACCAGTGAGGTCTGCAGAATTGCTTTGAGAATCAAGCCTAAAGCATACAAATAAGATCACTTAGAAGGCTTTTGATTCTCTGGTATCAGAAAGATACAATTTAAGGATTTTTTTCTGACTGATCAAAATGTTATATTTACCAACAAATCATCTGCTGCAGCCAAATTAAATGTAACATTAGTTGTAATTACAGCTTTGAAAGGTTCATTTGGATGCTTGTGCACTCAGAAATGGATTCTTATTATTTGTGCTGCAGCAGGTCATCTGTAGTTTGGGGAGATTCATCTGCAGGTCACTGTATACAGGTAACATGAATAATTTACTTTTTTTTTTTTTATAGGTAGTGGAAGAAATAGCTTATGCTCTATTTAAAGACCTATGCTAAACAAAGGGGTCTTTAAAAATTTAATTTGATTTATTACATATACCACAAATTTTAAAGCTAAAATGCTCTCCACATACAAAAGCATAATTTTGAATTCATAAAGGCACTTTTTAGTATCTGATATCTAATTCCAAGTCAGTTATCTTTCATATTTATAATTCATATAATCAGATACAAATGTGACTTCACTTGTAAACATTTCATGAAAATAATGGTTACTGCAGAACAAATAGAATAAACTGCACTGCACTGCTAGTTTTTTGCTAATATAAGTTAAAAATGAGTTATAACATATCTGTGTTATGGTGAAAGGTCCCAGACCTGTTCTCAATTCCAAGTGCAACTCCCATTGATCTCAGTGGGATCTGTGCCTGTCTATCTGAAGGCTGAGCTGGGGCATAAGAAACTGTGCCAGTTACAGTAATCCAAACATAGAAATCAGATGAAAAAGAGAGGTACTCAGTTAGATGAGAAAAATAAGTTTTAAAACTGCAAATATTTAGACTCCAGGATAATTTCATTCCCATCATCCACATGTCTTCATAAATTAACAACACTCAGACCACTTTTTAAAAAATTTCTGGGAGTTACATATTCCAGTACCACGCTACTTTTATGGGAACCCTTTTGGAAATTTGAGTGAGTAGAGGAAAGGATAATTCAGAATAACTGTTAAGGAGGATAAAATAAAGATCATAGTTGGGTAACATACCATTATGATGTTGGAGATGGCAGTTCTCCAGTTCTGCTTACCTACAAGAGGTGAACAGAGTGATAGAAATCCATGTAAATCTATGGATTTACATAAATTGAAAATAATTGGCATGTCTTCTGCCACTAATGTTAATGGAAGTGGCAAACACTATGAAAACCGATGGAATTATTAGAATAGAGCAAACAGTAGACTTAAAAAGGTTCACTGAGTCTATATTATCAAAGCAAATGTACTGCAAGACTAGGTTGCAGTACACATCACATGACATGACTTCAAATAGTCCAGGAACATCATATTTTTTTCCTTTCTGGCAATTATACACACTTGGGGAATTTTATCCTTTCAGCGTCTTTCTAAGAGTTTGCATACTGCCTAGTAAAATAGGATCTGCTCTGGGCCTTTAGCATCTGTGGAAATCATCCATATCATAATAATAAGCAACAATCTTTGACTTGATTAGTCAAGTACTTTGTCAAAGCATGAATGCTCCTTTTTTTTTTTTTTTTTTTTTTTTTCACCTATTCTTCATTTTGACACATCTTTCAGTGGCTGTGGCTGTGACATTGCTTTTGAGACTGACATCTGTGAAAAACTACTTATGTTTCTAGCATCTCTTCCTGTTTGCAATTTTTACAATGTTTCTAGCATCTCTTCCTGTTTGCAATTTTTACAATGTAAATCTTTAGTAAGTTTGCCAGTCTTAGCCGAACAAGTGGCATAACCTCAAGTACTAGAGCTGGACTTTTTTTCTCAGGAGACAAATCCTAACATGTTTAATTCTTACCCCACTTTCACCTAATTCTATTAAAACTAGTGAGTATAGGAAATTTAAATTACTGTGGAAAGTGATCTAGCATGTATGAGTACATTTAAATGTTGTGATTAGCAGTTCTGGTTAAAGATTCACAACATATGATTTTTGCTTAGAGAGCACTGTACCTGTGCTATAGTTAAACAAAAGACAAGTATGTTTCCCCCAAAAACTTCCAGTTGTGGTTCTGATTCTGGAGACTTATCCTTAGGAAGTGCTTCTTGTTCCTCTGGACAGACCTTCTGAAACCCACAGGACGCTCGGCAGGTAAAAAGGTCCAGATACAGAATCAGAATTAGTACCGAGAAGCAGAGGATACAGTAAACCTGTAAGCATGGAAAGAAATATCTGTGCTTCAGTTTAGAAAAAACACAATCTGAGTTGTAGGTGGGACACGTATTTGGCTAATGATGTTTTACCTTCAGTTCAAGTGTTGTAATGAAGCAATAATAAAGGAGTCAATTGTATGCTCCTATATATAGCACCATTAACCAAAGCAGAAACAGGTAAGACATGAGAATAGGGTAGAACAAGGATTAAAAAACAACAACAAAATCCAGTAACAACATCCATTTAAATAACAGTAGCACAAAGGAGAAAAGGAAGTAATGAAGACTTCAAAAGGAATTTGTAAATTAGAATGGGATAGAATCAAGAAGAAGCACCTGAAATTCACTGTGTTATGTTAAAAAAACAAAACCAAAAACAAACAAACAAAAAAACACCAAAACCTTCAAGAAATCTGTTAGAAGATCCGAAGATCCTTTGGTTGAAACACCTAAGAATAAGCATATACACAGAAACTTACTGAATATGACAAATATTTGTTGTGAAGGACAGGACTAGAAAATAGGCTTTTAACTTTTTTCAGACTAAGTATCATATTTCAATAGCAAGCTAGCTTCACACACTATTAGCGGGTTGTCTCCTATTCACGATCACATTGTTTCCCTTTGCAGGAGCTTATAAGGAAGGAAGAAACATACATCTGAAGTTAATGAGGATTTAATACTCACAAAAGGACAGGTAGCAGCCAGAAAAATAAAAGAAAAAGAAATAGAAAAAGAAAAAGAAATAAAGAAAAAGAAAAAGAAAAAGAAAAAGAAAAAGAAAAAGAAAAAGAAAGAAAAAGAAAAAGAAAAAGAGGAAGGCACAGTATATGGAGAGCATAGACTCTACAGATGACAGAGAATAGTTCATAAATTAGATAACTGAGCAGGTTTTCCTTCTCAATGACTCTTCAACTTTACTGGCAGTCATAACATGGCAATATCTTCAAATATTAGGTGAAAACATCTTGATTACATTCTCCATCTAAATGACATCATTCAAGAATTATTTCTTTGCACTTCATTGAGAAGTGGCATGCCATTGCTTCTCTTTTATTTGGAGAAAGGCATGACATTGCTACTTCTTTATCCTCTACTGTTTTCAGTACAGAACACTACACTAAATAAATAAATAAATGTACAAGAATTGCAACTAACTGGAGACACTTTCTCAAATTCCTATCTGTAAAATTTTGATTTTGGAATGTGCTGCTTGTTGTGGTTGTCTGGCAGTGATTCTCTGCTGATGACAAAATACTGAAGACTGGCATTTGTCTAGTCCTTGATGAAAACATTTTTATAAAACAAGGAGAACAATATCCCTAGAGCTGGTTCATTCCACTCCATTTCACAGCAGAGTTTCTCACTACTATACACTTTGGAAGAACATAGAAAACCTCTAAAGCCTGTTACGTCTCAAAACTTTTTTTCCCTGGTAAAAACACTAATTTTAAGTTCCTAATCACCTAGGCACCTTTATTTATTTATTTTTTAATCTTCCAGCCCAGTTTTCCAGCCCAGTTCAAGATATTCTTAGAAAGCTTTACCAGTTGATATCAAGTTGGTGGCTGAAAGAAGAGTAAGAGGAAAGAAATTCATTAAGAGATGCCACATAAACATAATTTCCAAGGAATGAATTAGAAACCTCTTCAAAAGTTTGTCTTACACTTCTCTACAGTGGTTAAAATGACTGCTCAATCCTGAACTCGGGAGTGTCCAGAGAAGGGCTACAAAGACAGTGAAGGGCCTAGAGAGGAACATATATGAGGGCTGAGGTCAGTTGGTTTGTACAGCCTGGAAAAGGGGAGGCTGAGGGGAGACATCATCGTGGTCTACAGCTTCCTAACAAGGGGGAGTGGAGGGGCAGGCACTGATCTCTTTTCTTTAGTGACCAGTGATAGGACGTGTGGGAATGGAGTCAAGCTGTGACAGGAGAGGTTCAGGCTGGATATCAGGCAGAGGTTCTTCACCGAGAGTGTGGTCATGCACTGGAATAGGCTCCCCAGGGATGTAGTCATGGTACCAAGCCTGTTGGAGTTTAAGAACTGCTTGGACTGTGCTCTTAGTCACATGGTCTCAATTCTAATTTTTGGGTAGACCTATGTGGAGCCAGGAGTTGGGCTCAAAGATCCATGGGGATCCCTTCCAACTTGGGATATTCTGTAAGTTCAATTCTGGTACATCCAAAAGGTGTTTGGAAAGACAACTATGTGAGAATACTTAAGCCATTCTTCAAGGAATGTGTCTCTGGACACATCAGTTAAAATTATCTATAGGGCAGAGAATTATCTATGAAACAGAGAAAAAAAATAACAAACTAGTATGGTCCTCCCTACTCCTTCAAGTCTGACAAGACCACAGGAGTGTTCCCTCTTGAAATGACTGCACATCAACAGTAGATGACAAAGTGAGGGGTAACATTCCTACTGAGGTCAGGATAAGGTTTTATTTATAATATTTATATGTTCTATAATAGGAAGTAATTAAAAGCACATGAAATGTGAAATTATGAAATGTAAAATATTAAATGAGATTTTATTTCTAAATATACATCTTATGTCTGCCAGCAGCATAGAGCATTTTTCAACCTTCCTCAGTCTTTAACAACATAGTATAGATTGTGTTAACAGCCCTTTTCAGAAGGAAAGAGATAAGTTGACTGAGCTAATCAGAAATAATCATTGTTATAACTGAAATCTTATACCAGTACCAGGTAGATACTAGGTAAAATGAGGTAAGTATAGAAATAGGAGGGAAAAGAACTAGGATATCAAAGAAAATCAATGAACTGGACAGAATTCATAGCACAGCAGTGAGATCTGAACATCCTACTATCACCTTAAACTCAGTGATGACTAAGGGGGTACTGGTCATATACAAATTACTGAAGACTGGAAAATAAACAAGACAGATGTGCTGGTTAAGGTGAACCACAAGCATGTCAGTAAAATTAATGGGTTAAAACTAACTGAAGGAACATTTAGCAGAACTTCTTAATATCTATTGGACTGTAGAAATATCTCCCAAGAGAAGTTGTGGAAACCCATTGCTTGAGTCATATGCAGTTGCGCTTGGACAAGACAGTGGAGAATGTACTCTGAGGAATAATCCTGCACTGGCAGGGGATTGAGGAATGGACTAAATGACTTAACAAGGTTTTTCCAGCACTTTGTGTTGTCTTTGTCAACAACTTTATCAAAACAAAAAAAGTAATTTGTGGACCTATCTTCCTGCAAAATTCTTTGCATTTGTTGTTGTTGTTCTGCATTGAAACGCTGAGATTTTAACCTTATTTTTGTATGCTCCATTTACAATCCTAGTTTCTATTCTCAACAGTGTCTTCCTGATTTGAAATACAACTTTTATTCTAAATGGAGTTTTATTCTTAGTCTAAATTACCTCTCAATGTGTTATGATGAAATTCACTACATAAAACAGAACCATTTTTACATCAATTCTTAAGTTTACAGATGAACTGCAGCACTCCACACAAAGATTTTTTTTTTTTTTTTCAATTGCACATACAGAGTAATCTATACATCTCCTGAAGGCCTCAGTTTATCTTTTCAGAAAAGGATTTTTGCTATAAACAGAATCTCCATCAAAATTAGTTTTGATCTTCTTCAGAAAGTTTTGTCTTGAAGCCACTAAACAAGTGAAATAACAGCAAATTTACTTGGCCCAGAAAATTCAGTATGGACCTGGCAGCGTCCTTCTTGGCTTCTCTCAGTTTGTGAAAAGGCAGAACTGCAGAGGCCACTATTTCCCAACTTGTCTTGACCTAATCCCAAATTCTCTTGCTAAACAATCCTTGTGAGTCTTGCAATTTTGGACATAGTGAGAGAACAGGTGGGAACTACCTGAAATAAGGATCATTCATGCCCTGTGACGACTGTGGAGAGCAGAAATCTTGCCCACCCACAATCTGACTTTGTGGTTTGGCTTTTGGACTATTAGTTTTCTTACTGCTCCTCTACTACTTATCTGAAACTATTTCCTCCCTGCTCATGCTCACCTCCCACCTTAAAATAATTTATAAAAAGCAAATTCCAGAAATTCTATGATGTTGGCCCAGAAAGATTCATTATCCAAAGATAGCATATCCAGAGCAAATTTTTAAACACACACACACACACAGAAAAAAAAAAAAAACAAAAAACAACAAAACAAACAAACAAACAAAAAAAAACCCACACCAAAACAAAACAAAACAAAACAAAACAAAAAAAACAAAAAACAAAACAAAACAAACAAAAAAAAAAAACAAAAAGAACAAACATAAATGTATTCTGACACAGAGACGGGTTAGATTTATATCCCACTTTCTCACTTCAGAGATCAAAAGGTAGTGGTTTCTCATTATTGATTTAATTTTCAATTATTTTGTAATACTTTAAGCCTTTCAGTTATTTAAATGTCTAGTAAATGAAGCACATCATCTAAAAAAAATCAGAATAGAGGGAAGGCAAAACAGCAGGGCACAAGCAATCCCAGAGCATTCTGCAGTACATTGAAGATAACTTTCTGACACGTGATCAACGAGCTGACTAGCAGAGGTACTCTCCTGAGCCTCATACCTGGAAATGAGGAGGAACTGGTCATAGTTGTGAAGACTGAGGACAACCTTGGCTACATTGGTGTGATGGTTTTACTTGAGTGGGCAGCCAAGCTCCACCACAATCGCTCTCTCACTCCTCCCCTCCTCAAAGAGGAAGAGGGAGAAAAAGACAACACAAAGAGATCGAGGTTTGAGATGAGAATGATTTAATTAAAGGGAAAGGGGAATGGGGAGAAAAAGAAACAAAAGAAACAGAAGAAACAACAAGGCTGCACGGAAGCACAGAGAGAAAGGAAAACAAGTTATTCTCTACTTCCCATCAGTGAGCGATGTTCAGCCACGTCCTGGGAAGCAGGGCCTCAAAACACATACCAGTTGTTCAGGAGGACCCCTCCCCCACGAGAGTCCCCTTTTATTGCTGAGTGTGACATCAGGTGTTATGGAATATCCCTTTGGTCGGTTTAGGTCAGCTGCCCTGGTGATGTCCCCTCCCCATCAATTGCCCACCCCCAGCCTGCTGGCTCTTGGGGGCTTGGAGGGAGTTCTGATGCTGTGCCAGCACTATGCAGCAATAGACAAAACACTGGAGTGATACCAGTGCTGTTCCAGCTACGAGTGCAGAGCACAGCACTGTGTGGGCTGCTGCAGGGAAAGGTGACTCCATTCCAGACAGACCCAACACAATTGGCCATGAGATGGCAGAGTTCAAGATCCCAAGAGGGGTGATAAGGGTGAAAATCGATATTACAACCCTGGACTATGGAGAGCAGATATTGGCCTGTTCAGGGAACAGCTTCAAAGTATGCCATGAAAAATGGCCTGGGGAGAAGAATGGTGAGGTAGGAGAGGGGGTTGATTTTCAAGGATTATATCCTCCAACCTGAAGGATCTTCCAGCTCCACAAGCAGGAATCCAAGCAAACATGGCAGGAGGCCTGTAGAGATAAACAAGGAGCACCTGAAAACATCAACTATAAAAATGAAGTATCAAAAGGTGGAAACATGATCAGGAAGGGGGAACAAAGGTCTTGTAAAGATATTTCATCAGCAAAAAGAAGATGATGGAAAATTTTAACCCACTGCTGAATGGGGCAAAGGACACAGTGACAGGGGACATGGGAAAGGATGAGTAACATAGTAACAAGGCCTTGGCACTCAGTGCCTTCTTTACCTCAGTCTCTTCTGGTAAGATTTGCCCTCAGAAATCCACAGGCCCTTGAGATGTGTAGGAAAACTTGGAGCAAGGAAGACTTATCCTCAGTGGAGGATCATAAGGGAATATTAGGGAACATTTAAACAACTTGGATGTACACAAGCTGCTGAGACCAGATGGGGTTCACCCATGACTACTGAAGGAGCTGTTTGATATCACTGGGAGGCTATTTGATTATCTACAAAAGGCTGTGGCAAGCGGGGGAAGTTCATGAGGATTTTAAAAAATAAAATGTCACCCCATCTTCAAGCAGGACCAGATGGAGCATGTAGAGAACTACAGGCTGGTCACCTTCACCTCAATCACTGGGAAGGCGATGGGGCAAATAATCCTGGAAACCATTTCCAAACAGGAAAATCAGGATGGTAATTGGAAACAGTCAAAACAGATTTATGAAGTAGAAATAATACATGACCGACCTGATAACCTTCTGTGGTGAAATTATGGTCTTGATGGATGAGTGGAGAATGGTGGATGTTGTTTGCTCTGACTTCAGCAAGGCTCTTAACTTTCCTTCTTAACCTTCCTACAAAACCTCATAAACAAATTGATGAAGTATGAACTAGATAAGTGGACAGTGATGTGGATTGAAAACTGACTCAACTGCCAGATTTAAGGAATTGTGATCAGTGGCAAAAAGTTGAGTTGAAGGACAGTTCCTAAAGGTGTACTCCATGTATTGATACTGGGGCCAATACTTTTTAATGTATCATTGCAGACCTGGATGGTAGGACAGAATACATCCTCAGTGAACCTGCAGGTGACACAGAACCGTGAGGAGTACTTGGTACTCCAGAGGGTTGTGCTGCCTTTCAGAGGGACCTCAACAGACTGGAAAAATGGTCTGATAGGAACCTCATGCAATTCAATAAAGATGAGTGTAAAGTACTGTACCTGGGGAAGAATGCACCAGTACATGTTGGGGACTAACTGGTCCTGGACTACTTGCTGTTGGTGGCCCTGCTTGACCAGGGAGGTTGGGCCAGATGACCTCCAGAGGTTCCTCTGACCTCAGCCTGTGATTCTGTGAACTGACTGGAAGGCAGCTTTGCAGAAAAGGATTTGGGTGTTCTGGCGGACACCACAATGACCATGAATCAACAATGTGCCCTTGGAGTGAAGATGGACAGTAGCTTCCTTGCCTGCATTAGAAAAAGCTCTGAAAGCAGGCTGAGGGAGGTGATCCTTCCCCTTTGCTCAGCCTTCGTGGGACACATCTGGAGTGCTGGGTACAGTGCTGGGTTCCCCAGTAAAAGAGACATGGATATACTAAAGCAAGTCCAGCAAAAGGCCACAGAAATGATTAAGGCACTGAATCACCTGTCACATGAGGAGCTGAAAGAGTTAGGACTGTTCAACTTGGAGCAGGAAAGACTCAGGGGAATCTTATCCATGTGTGTAAATATATGATAAGGGGAGTAAAATGTGACAGAAAAATTTGACTATCAAAAGATTTGGTTGGTAGAGAAAATGCAAAATGTTGAGTTAGATTCTGCTCCATTTCTATCTTTCGTTCCCTTGCTCTGAAAAGCTTTGGGATATAGTTCATTTGAAGTTAATTTTCATCACTGAAATATCTTTAAATAATTAGCTGAGCCAGAATATCCAGTATGGTTTTACACATGGTTTTGAGGCTGAAGCCAATGCTTCTGACCACCGCTCAGTTAAGCAACTTCTCCATCCTGTAAACAATATTATTATTTAGCTACTCAGCCAAGAGGAAGTATCAGTTTAAAACTTCAAAAATCTTTTAATTTGAATGTTTGTAGATACTGAATTACCTATAGCAACAATATTTTGTAAGTGAAGGAAGTGAGCCTTTCACTGATAAATTTCATAAAGTTTTGACATTTTCCCAGTAATTTATATAGTTGTAAGAGCCACCCCAAATTATTTGTCTGATATTCAATTTTAAAACCATAGATGCTTTCACCAAACATCCTAAGAACACAAGAAATCCAAGCTAACTTTGTTCTATACTTTTCTTTATTTTGTTTATTCAAGTTAGCTCTCTAAAAATAAAAATGCAGTATGTCAAACTAAGCAGATTTTAAAGACTGCCTTAACCTTTCAGGCAAAGAACTGTCATGCAGCACAGAAAGTTGAAGAACATAAAGTTTGCAGGGACAGACAGTATTAGGAATTACAGTCTTGAGATTCCATTGTCATAGTAAGAAATTATTTGTTTAAGAAAGATATTGATAACTTTGTATTTTTGGAAAACTCATTCACAGACTGACATGTTTTTGGAAGTACTCAAAAACCAGGTGAAATGAAACTATGGAATAAGTCAGCACCAGGCACAGTTCTGTTGAAGCCAATGGAACCACTTCACTTTCCACTTGCTGAGGGTATGACACAGTATTAACAGATACAAAATATGCTAACTTTCACATGTGAATACAGCTAGATGAGCATATGTTTCTGTTACAAATGTGGTGATATAAACATACATCCACATTAAAATATAAAGCACTAGAGAAAAAGACATCTATTGAGATTATTGAGAAAGAAAAAGGAAAAACTCACAGAACAAAAAAAAAGTTAATAAGGCAACTTCAAACTATAATGGTCAGATTTATTTTTCCTCTCAAATAATCATTCAGTTCCTGGCTGATTTAATTTTTCCTAGTGGACAATGTTTCCTCCATGACTGCTTTCTTTTGGAACTGATTTGAAGTTCACTAATTTGAAAAACAAACTCTTACTTGACAATTCATAAATATTCTCTCTGAGGTATTTCTATTTCAATATGTGCCAAACTTTGCAATGTTTATCTGATGTTAAAATTGATATTTTACTAAAGAGATGTTGGTATTATAGACTCTGTAGATGTGTTTTCTGAATAAACACTTCATATACAAATATATACACATATTTTTATGTATATATAGGTTACATTTATATAATACTCCATATACAGCTAAAAATGCAGTGTTCAGCATAGCTAATTGCTGAGACTGTCAATCAACAGCTACTAGGTTAAATGTGTTACACTTAAATTCTGTGAAAGAGTAGAAGAAACCTTTTTCTCAGAGGCTGATTGTTCTTTTATTTTTTTCTTCCCCCCTTTTTTTTTCTTTCCTGCAACTATCCTGAAACATGTTGTATTTGAAGCATAAATACGGGAAAAAAAAAAAAAAAAAAAAAAGAAAAAAGAAAGAAAGACAGAAAGACAGAAAGACAGAAAGACAGAAATAAAGAAAGAAAGAAAGAAAGAAAGAAAGAAAGAAAGAAAGAAAGAAAGA
>CM021731.1:103901496-103942407 GCA_011075105.1 Heteronetta atricapilla | reverse complement strand
TCCTCTCCTCTCCTCTCCTGGTAAATGTCCAGGGTTCAATTCAAACTCCTTGCTTATGTAAAAAGGACATATTGATTTGTCTCTATGATTTTACCATGCATTAGGTGCAAACCTGCAAAAGTAAAATGAATTCCTATAAAGGGAAAGTCAAGAGAGGAAGCAGCTACAAAGGTTTTTCCTGCTTTCTTGCAGGAAACTACCTTGGGAATCTATTACTTCTGACCTTTTCCTAAAGAGAACAAAGCCACATTTTCTCCCACAATGAAGCCCCAGGTAAAACCCCTTCTTCTTCATTTATCAACCTGAAGGCATTCAGGCACCTTTTTTTTTCCCCCTCACAGACTACATCTGAGCAGTACACCTCAAGCACACCTCATTGCACATTTGACTTTGAAGGAGCATGATCAGTTCCTTGCTGCATTTAATATATAATCTGAAAAACCTCAGCGTTCCCCAAAATTGATTTTAGAATATTTTGGTTAAATGTCAGTCTGAGATTAAGAAGAAGAGGGTGGTTTATATGTGAAGTAAGCATGATGACTATGATCAAAGTTAAAAAGTCAGCAATAGTCAGCAAGTACGATATGCACAGATTTGACTTTAATGTAACTTGACATGGAAAGTCAGGAGGTGTAAGCATAGATATAATCCTTACAACTGAAATACTGCATCAACTAGATTTCAGTTGCAGGTAAAAGTTGAGCCCAATTTTACTCTTCTAGGGTTTCTTTTCCATGACAACCTGTTGTGGTTTAACCCGGCCGGCAGCTAAACACCACACAGCCGTTCGCTCACCCTCCCCCCTCCCTCTCTGGGATGGGGGAGAGAAACGGGAAATTGAAGCTTGTGGGTTGAGATAAAGACAGTTTATTTAAGAGAGAAAATAATAATAATAATAATAATAATAATAATAGTAATATGTACAAACAAGTGATGCACAATGCAATTGCTCACCACCCGCTGACTGATGCCCAGCCCAACCCCGAGCAGCCG
This sequence comes from Heteronetta atricapilla, assembly GCA_011075105.1. NCBI lineage: Eukaryota > Metazoa > Chordata > Aves > Anseriformes > Anatidae > Heteronetta > Heteronetta atricapilla. Next base: position 103,941,414 of record CM021731.1, on the reverse strand, counting down.
GCCCCCCACCCTGGCTAGCCACCCCTATATATTGTTCAGCATGACGTCAGATGGTATGGAATACCCCTTTGGCCAGTTTGGGTCAGCTGTCCTGGGGCTGTCCCCTCCCAGCTCTTGCTGCCCCCCCCATCCTGCCCGCTGGCAGGACAGAGCGAGGAGCTGAAAAGTCCTTGGCTTAGTGTAAGCACTGCTCTGCAGCAATTAAAACACCAGCATGTTATCAGCACTCTTCTCATCCCAATCCAAAACATAGTACCTCACCAGCCATTAGGAGGAAAAACAACTCTGTCCCAACTGAAACCAGGACACAACCCCATATATTCTGATTAGAACCTATTAAGAGAAAACTGTCAAAATAGCTTTGCTAAGACTTTGCATGCATGATTTAAGTGTGTACAGAAAGGCTTAAGAAAGTTATACACTACTGAAAAAAATGCTGGGGACAAAATCTTGGTTTAGTCTGTAAATATCTAATGCACCACGTTTAACATGAAATAAAATGCATCTGAATATGAAAGCTAGAGAGTACAATGAACCCTCAGACTGTGTGGGCTGATATGAAATGAAAGAAAAGGTTTGCTGAATGTATTCTGCAGAATACATTCATCATTTGCTTTAGTAGCATAAAAGGTCCCACAGGCTTTTATTATTATTATTATTTTAATTTCTCTGTATCTACTGTATTTTAACATATACAAAGGTTTTATAGTTCAGGGACTGGGATCTTAAATTCACTCTAAATGCTTAAAACATGCCTTCACTCTGTAAAATTCCTGTCTACTAAGCAGCACTGGGCAGGGTCACTTTTAGAACGTTTTCCTTCACTGTTTTGTTTTGCTTTTTGCATTAAGTGTACTTCTTGGCTTGAGAAGCTTTTCTGTTTTGGAAGGGTTTAAAAATTCCTGTAGCACTGAGAAGGAAAGAAAAGGGAAAGACAAAAACTATAAAGAATGAAGAAGGAGATGTAAAACCTGTGTTCTGTAAAAAATACATTACAGAGTTTTTCTGTCATGCACTCTAAGATTTCTTAGAAGAGAAAGGTGACAAAGGGAAACTAATAAATAATTCAGCTCTCCAATTAGTAGAACTGAAAATTAATCTTAAGAATTTTTAGAAAAAGTCATTTTTATGTCTCAGATTCAACGTGGAAATACAGTAAAACCTAAAAGACATGAGAAGAAATTTAAAGCCAAAAAAACTTGCCCATTACTGCAGAAAAGAAGAAAAAATAAACCCATTACTATTCTGAAAACTGCAGATATACCTATGAGAGCTGAACTGTGAGCACCCAGTCTTGCTCACTGGTTACTGCATTATTTATTTATTTATTTCTAAACTCACAGAAGATGAAAAGATCCCCAAGGTTTCTTCCAGGAATTTGTGTCCTCAGTGAGAATGAGATGCTCTTCTCTTCCTCTCTTTTGCTAGTCCCTGTACTAACCAAACTTTGCAGCTTGTTGCAGAGCTCTGTCAACATTTTGAACAGAGGATTTTGATGCTCAATTCATCCTTTTGGTATTCATTTGGCAATCCTTCACATGCTCATTTCCAAATGTAAACGATAGACTTCTAAAGCTGTAAAAGTCCCCTAATTCCCTTGATTTACAAGAATTAAAAAAATGAACATGGAAAGTAAAGAGAATATAACACCATCCATGGCACATGAGCTGAAACAGTTCTTGTGTTACAACAGAGGCACATATTTAAAGCAGTCTATATTACTTTGGGAGCTGGCTTATAGACAGACCGCTGCATGACCAGAATACCCTTCCAGAAATTATGCAGAAGTGCAGGTGATTGCAATGAATGTGGCTCTCATCCTCACCTTCTACATTATGGCAACAAAACAGTTAAAGCACAGGTTCAACATGGGGATTGCCAACATGAACAGCTATAAATATCACAAAGCTGTCACACAGTCATTAACAGGTTTAGAGAAACAGCACTGATATGGCTGGGAAGCAGTTTGCCTAAGTGGGAAGACAATCCCACCAGAACTTCCCCGGAAAGAAGGTATCAGCACAGGGGGAAAAAAGTTCAGTAATCTCTGCCATGACAATTCCTTCATGAAATACAGTAGTCTCCATGAACTACAAGGAGAATCTTTTAAAATCTCAGTCATAAATTACATGTACTAGCAGAAGTGCCAGACTTATTTCTTTTCTCCCCTTTGGTCTCAAATTAAGAGAAGGAAAAAAAGCTTTTTCTGAAACATTGTCTGCTCTTTAGATTCAAGAGATGCTTGCAAAGGAGATGAACTTCAGAATCAGAGCTATATGAGTGTCTTTCATGCTTTAGGGATTGATTTTACACCTAATTTTAACTATCTGAATCTTTGATGTCAAGTTTAAGGCACCTACGAATATTTTAAAATGGAGCTGGAAAAGTTCCTGTGGGAAGAATTTGCCCCACCTTAGCAAAGTGTCAGCAAGGCATTCAAGAAGCTTCTGCCATTGAGGATCCTTTGGTTTACCTTGTGGAACATCCATGGACAATATGACGCTGATGAAATAAAGCTGGAAACTGCCTTTTGGGTGTGCACATAATTCATTCAACTGCAATGTGTACTTGGCCAATTCTAAGGTTAGTCTAAAACATCTCCATCCTGAATGGTGCAATGTTTGTTCTGGGACCAGTTTATGGATCTGTTGTCAACCTGTGCTGCTTGTCCATGCTGACGTAGCTCGGGGTGGTGCAACAGCTTGTCCAAGAGGTGCTTCTCTTCATTTGCTAGGGTGAGAGCCTGCCCAAACTGATGCATTACAAGTGTTTCTACCTACCTAAGGTTAGGTGGAATTAATCCCACTTTTGCACTGCAACAGCCTCCATTTGCTAACATTTGTTTGTCTTTCAAGACTTGCTTTGTTCTTTTAGCTTGTAGGAAGATTGGAAATGGGATGGTTAGAAAGAGACTAACTGGTAGTATTTTCATAAGGGAAATGTTTTTACACAGGGCTTGTATTTCTATTGGTGTTGCTCCTTACAGGGAAAAAAATCTGTCACTCAAACAATTGTAGCACTATGAAAAGATTTTCAAAGGCAGATAATTAAATACCACTGAATTTCAATATAAACTGAATACCTGTTGTTCAGATCCTTCAAACTGTCCATCTGAACATACTATCAGTCAGGAAAAATAATGTGTGTGCAAACTGTTTGAAAGAGGCAACACTATGCTGGGCACAGGTGCCCAGGCGATGTCAGGGGTCTGCGGGCTGCTAGATGAGGCAATGCCGGGGCTGCTCTGTGCTGGCCCCAGCTGGCCCCAAAAGCCCCACCACAGGGCATGGCTGGGCCCCACAGCCAACATGGCGGTGCCTCACCTCAGCGGGCAGCCTGGGGACGGGAGGGCTGAGAGTGCTGGAGGAGGAGGGTAAGTGATCTCCCTGTGTTTATCACAACTCGGGATCATTTTCATTTTACATTCTCCCACTTGTCCTATTGACGGGAGAGAGAGTGCAAGGGCTGCTGGGGACATTTGGGTGCTGCATTTAGCAGCTGCCCAAGGTCAATCCACCACCTCCTGGGCTCAGTCTGCTCAATTCTGTCAATGCTTTCAGTTCTGAGTTTAACGAAAATCTAGCAAAATGTGCTTAGGATAAGGAGGAATAATTGGTTTATCATTTAAATGAAGCGACCAACACTCTCTACTGAAAAACAATCAGAAAAAAAAAAAAATTAAAAAAAATAATTAAAAAAGCCATCAGGCTTCAGTTTGTACTGTCTATAAAGCAATCTATAAGATTAAACCTGATAGGTTTTATGCTGAACATGATGGATGATTATGTATCAAAGCAATACAAGTTTTTTTCTGATGACAACTATGAAGAAGGGCATCTGGGTATGTATGTATTGTGTTGCAAACAAAATCTAGTTTTTAATAGTTTTTACAGTATAGATGAACAGAAGTAAAAAAAAAAAAATCCTTTCATTTGTATCCTAAAATAAAAAGACATACCCATTTATCTAGTCAGAATGGTGCCAAATTATAATCACACATTCATTTTATTACATTTTTCACTGAGTTGTACTGTTTATCTAATTGTTTTCTAATTGTTTTCCTGTGAATCTATGTAGTAACTCTTTCTGTCCAAAAACCACAACTCTTCTGTCATGCTAAAAATACATTCATACATACTTTTTTTTTTTTTTTTTTTTTTTTTTTAGAATTGTTAAATTGGTTCCTAATTACCCATTACTAATTCTCATCTCAGGTTATTATTTTCAGTGGATAGGTGAAGGTACCCAGCTTTCACCGGCTTATATTAATGTCCTCTATTCTGTTATCATATCTGCATGGAATACTGTGGGGCTATGTACAATATCATTAATAAGATTTGTCAAGCTTTCAAACTGAGCAAAAAGAAAATTTAAGTTCTAGTTTGTTTCAAAATGGAGTTGCTTATATAAACATTTTTAGATTGAATAATATAGCTTTCAAGCACATTGCACTTCAGAAGAAAATGGAGTTCATACTACTAGAAAATACTTTCTTAATGTATGACACTGTGAAGTTGAAGGCTGTAGGAAAATTCATTCTTAATGGAAGACTAGACAAGAAGCACTTCGATTTTGTTTGACCTGGTCCATTATGAACTCATAAAACATTGATTGTGTTAAAACTTGTATATCTTAAAACAAAATGAAGAAGCTGGTTTGGGTCTCTTAGTTTGAGTAATAATAGATGTGAATTGCTACATAACTTATATCGAAACTTGTCAAGGTACACAGTAAAACATTTAGATAATCTTGCATGAAAACAAACAAACAAACACCCAGGTTATTTTCTGGAGAGCGCAAATAGAGTCCCAATAGGATCTTAATACATGAAAAAGCTGAAGATGGGGGAAAGCCCCCCAGTTTCTTCGTGTCACTCAGGTAAGGCATCTACCCATGCAGCAGACATCCTCCACTGTGGGGCAGGCCAAGTACTCAACACAATCCTCAAAACTGCAGAGTTGTGGTTGCTTTCCTTCCCTGCTAGTTTTCTGGCTTTCTGCAAACTCTTACCTACTGTTCTCTTACTCTGTTCCAAGTTATCTTCTGGATTGTATTGTACTTCTCTCTCCCATCTTCATGACAGACATATGGAGGAATTTATTGTTCTGCTTTACCTTATCTCTCTATAAACAAATTAGGATTAATTTGAGGATTAAATCCCTGAAGTTACTGGTTAGAAAAGCCCAAAAGAAAGACGTAGCATCTGAGGTCTATCATCAAGTAGTCAGGTGTATTGATACATCTGCCAACATAATGACCTCTTTGTTTTAGTGTTAACTTGCCATTTTTCATCAGGCAGTGAGGAAGAGGAAGAAACACATAAACTAATGTCATTGGACAAATATCACAGTACTATCACCAGCCTTCCTGTAGCCTATTCATCCAGCTACAAAGTTCCATGCGTGCAATAAAACACAATATCATGTTTAATGATTTTATATTGCTACAAGGAACAACTATGTTGTCCTAATTACCGCTTCTCTTTATCTTGTATTTATGTAAAAATGAATAATAAAAACATCTGCTGAAATTTTCTTACTTCTGTATCAACTATGCTTTCTGTGCAAACTGGCATTCTCAGGAGAGAGAACATTTTCTGCCCTTCAACTTACATGGTGAATTTTACAGTATTTATTTTAATAATAAATTATACTGTTTTCCTAAAGGGATGAAGTAGCATCGGGTACATGCATGGATAGTACACAATCACACAAAGGAATACACATGCAGGCCTTGAAATGCAATGTTATCATCAGAGCCATTTTCGAGTGCAAACAAAACCCCCATGGGAAGCATGGGCTACAGTGCAGAAACTACCAGCCCTGCATGCAAAATGAAATTAAAGAGACAAGTGCAGAAAAGCTTTGCTAAAACAATGAACTAGATATGAATCTGCTATGCCTGACAAATGAAATAAAGTTAATGAAATGAAATGAAGATAATTCTGACAAATTCATACTAGCCTTCATTTGCATACACTCCAGGAGCAGATATAATACTCATTAATGAAAACAGTAGTTAAAATGACCCTAACATGGTAGCCTGCCTAGAGTCTAACCAAACAGCGAATTGATATGTAACAACGGTGACTAAATGGATTATTTAAGTTTTCACATCTTAGAAAGAAATTACAAATTCAAAGTAATCATGGAACAGTTTAATAATTCATTTTGTGAATTTTGAATGTGTTCACTTTCGCAAGCTACGCAAGACATAAAATTATGGTCAACTGATTCTTCATGGTATTAATTACAGTTGTTGTGATAGCTTCTAATGAACAATCAGGAAGTGTGTGACAGCCTTTTTGCTAGGCAGCACATAAAGATCTAGCAGGAGGTTCAGCTCCTCAGCAGGTCTCCAGTCTACATTAACATGATAGATATAAGGTGGGACAAGTTTGCATACCCCTCACCCTATGTCTAGAATTGTTAGCCACGGAATGGCACCAAATGTCATCCAAGGGTATGAGTGGTGTTTTTAGGCATTTTCGCCACTTTGTTTTTTTCTTGGAAGAGGAGCAGGAAGGGATAGGGAAGCAGTGGAATACTTACCAGTGAGATGGTAAGTGAAACTCATAGGTAAAAACAGTGGTAAGAAAGATAATGAAGTGTGGAAGAGAACAAAAACTGTGAAGTACAGAATGTATCTCAGGTGAAGTAGAGAAAGAAAATCTGAGAGAAAGTGATGAAAAAGATGGTCATGGAAACAGTCACGACTTCTCAGAGACTGATGAACTAGTAAAAATTTAGCATTTGGACTGTCTCTTTTCTCATCCATTTTCTTCCTCTTCCAAGGAAAGTCCCATGCAAAGAGGCCCTAAGACAGATAAAAATCCCTTTTATGATCATGTCCTTCAGTTAACGATCATAAGCTTTGCTTTTAGCAGCATGGAGTTCCCAGGGCTTCTATACAACGTCAGCAGGAGAAGCAAATGCTCACTAGTTCCCAAAATAATAATAATAATAATAAAAGAGGTCACACACACTGTTCTTTGAGATTCTCCACAGCAGAAATGAATCTGAATTCTCTTGGATAGATTTTAATGTCAGATTTTTTAATGGACTTTGAAAATCGTTTTTCTTGGAATTATTTCTTGCTTTCTAAATGCCTTTTAACTCACAGTTCTGCTCATGTTTTTAGTTGGTCACCCCTTTAATTTTTTTTTTTTTTTTTTTTTTTTTTTTTAGCAATGTGTCACTGTCATTACAGCAGAATTGCTAGATACCTGCATACTTGCAATAAAACATTTCCAGTCAAGAGGAGAAACAAGCCTCTGAAGAGCAGATATGAACCAAATGCTTTCTTTGGTCAGTAACTCTGTCATTCCTTCAGAACCCCTTTTTGAGACTTCTGAAATTAATCTGCCCTTTCTGTGGCCAAGCTCCCACTGTCAGACTGTCTGAGTGACTCCATGGATGACTCCTGCATTGAGGGTTTCCAGGATTCCCAATTAGCAGCTTTCACTATGGCTTCCCATCTCATGTAGCAATATCTTTTAGCTATGTAGGACAGAAAAGACAGTGTCAGCAATTAAGTTCCTTTATTTTTTTTTCTTGTTTAAATTAAAGAAGTAAATGCATTTGCTCCTCTGTTCTCATGGGTTTCATCATTTCAAAATACTGCTCTCTCATCCTTATTTATTAAACCATTGATTAATGCAAATAAAGGATTATATAATTGGGTTACATTGGTCCGAGTATGTGAGATACCTGAAGTCAGCAACCACTGAATTTAAAAGAAGGCTGAATGAATAAATTAATAATGTAGAAAATGGAACCCTGCTTTGATATGAAACTTCCACCAATAAGAGGGAGGCCACGATTTCACTCAGTCTCTTCGTCAGGTGGAGTACAATAGAGAAATACGTAATAACATGATGAGGAATTTCTTCAGTTATTGCCAAGGAAAAAAAGGAGGAAAATATTTTGCTTAAATTTTAGAGCTGAGTAAAAGAAACAGAAGATCAGAACAAAGCAGATAAGCAGCAAATTATTTCTTCAAGATGGAGGATACTGAGTCTGAAAAAAAATAGTGGAACATTTTTTTGTGGTTTAAACCCAGCAGGCAGCTAAGTGCCACACAGCTGCTTGCTTGCTCTCACTGGGTGGGAAAATCAAAAAGGTAAAAATGTGAGAACTCATGGGTTGAGGTAAAGACAGCTTACTGGGCAAAACAAAATCCACACATGCAAGCAAAGCAAAACAAACAAGGAGTTCATTCACTACTTCCACCCAGCAGGCAGGTGTCAGCCACTTCCAAAAAAGCAGGGCTCAGCATGCAGAACAGTTCCTTAGGAAGACAAACACCATCACCTTGAATGTGTCTCCCCCCTTCCCATTCTTCCTTCTTTTCCTCAGCAGTTATTGCTGAGCATGATGCCACATGGCATGGGACATTGCTTTGGTCAGTTGAGGCCAGCTGTCCTGGCAGCATCCCCACCCAGCTCCTGGTGCACCCCCAGCCTCCTTGCTATCAGGGCAGCATGAGAAACAGAGAAGTCCTTGGCTCTGTGTAAGCACTGCTCAGCAACAAATAAAACATCAGTGTGTTGTCAAGCCTCTATGAAGAAAATTAACTCTATCCCAGCCAGAACCATAACAGATTTCATAACAGCACAATTTTAGACAAGTTAGTTTACTTGTAGTATTTAATATATTTCAATGCTCTTCCAACAAAAACCACTGTGTACTCAGAACTGGAGGAAAAATGGACCAAGTAGGAAAGAACATCAATCTGGAGGAAATATATACATATATATATATATATATATAGAGAGAGAGAGAGAGAGAGAGAGAGAGAGAGAGAGATAGAGTCAATACTTAATAAATATATAAACACAAAAATTATGATTATGATTTTGTCACTTTTGAAGAAATGCTAGATTTCTCACCAGGACAAATCCACCCCTGAAAAACTATCCACTGCTTGGACTGATCAAATGAAGTCATATTTCCCAGCAAGAGTGTTTAAAGGCCCAAGTAAAAATAGTCTGATAGTTTGATGTTCAGAAGCACTCTTCAAACTCATCATTATTTCTTCTGAACACTTATGAACATCATCAAAGCTAAGGTCATGTTAACCTTACTTAAACATGTACATTGCTGCATGATTTCAGACATCAAGCTTAAAAGAATACTTACAATACTTACAGTACTGTAGATACAGTTCATTATCTACATCATTTCAGTCTACTCAAGAGACAAGTTTTGGATTTATCTGTATTGTTAAAATTGTTACCTGAACTGGTTGTTTTGAAATGTTCTTCTTTGGAAATAAATCGGGGACAAAATCCTGAAAGCTTTTTTCTTGTCTAAGAAAACAGCCAAGATAAGTGGATATGAGTTAGAAGATATTAAATTTATAAACTGTGATCTGGAAGAACTGGACAGAGACACAATTTTACTAAACCCATGAAGAAAGGGGAGAAATACCAGAGATGTCAACATCACCAATTTTCTGAATTCTTTCAAACACCTCTCTCTTTTTTTACAGCCAGAGCTTTTAAACCCTCATATTCATATCATTAAAATGGACTGACCATACATCTATACATTCACCCTGTGTGGTTATGGAATAAAAACTATCATCATGTGAATATAAATCTAAAAACTAGGGAAGCCAAATAAAGATAATAAAGATAAAGAGTACTTCCCCCCCCACAGTATTTCATAAGACCTCATAACTTCAAGACACTTCTGTGCTTATGAAGAGGAATTTATGATTTTATAATGCTAGAGATTAGCAGTGCTGAAATACAGTTCTCTCTCTCTGTCTCTCTCTCCCCTTTTTTTTTTTTTTTTTTTTAAGTTGAAGATGTCTGCTACTTAATTATAATTCCATATGACAAAATCATTTCTCTTACATTATGGCAAATACTCTCTTGGCACAATACAGAAGAGCACCCACCAGCCACTGATTTCCTTTGTCCCAGTTGGGCCTAAATGTTCTGAGCTCTCCCTGAAATACCACTGCCTTGTAGATTACAATGAAATGTGAAAGACCCTCAGTATTGTGCAGCTGTTTAATTACTCATTCGCTGGTATGGAGCAACCCCAGTGCCAAAAAACTGCATTTAAAACACAAACCTCAAAATACTCTGTCAGATTATAATAATCTTTACGGATGCTAAAAAGTGCAGTAATTTTTTTCCAGACAACAATGACATTATGCAAAATAACATGAACGTGGGAGCCCATGAAAGGAAGATTTTCATGAATGTGGAAAGCTACAAAAACTCTTAGAAATGCACATCATCTCACACCACAAATAGGAGTCAGAATGACAATACCATAAATTAAAACAACCCTCAAGCAAAAACTAACAGCCAGGAAATGAGAAGCAGATTTAAAACAGAGAACAGAAACCAGAAAGCATGACCACTAATGAGATTCTGCACAGCACTTACAGTAACAAAGAAGGTGACAAATGATAGCAGAGATACAGTATTAATAAGGAAGTACAAATTATATTCCCTATTTATGCTCTCTTTCACATTGCGTAACACCAGCAGCCTAGCACCTAGAAGGCAAAAAGGGACGTGTGTTTAATAATTTCTTTCTTCAGCAGGATGGATAGCTAGGGCTGTCCAGACAATCAAACTGCAACCCATCTCACAGGTGAATAGTGAGGAAAAGGCATGAAACAAGAAAAACAAACACTAGTTGATAGAACCTGCAGAATTAAAATACCATTAATATGCTCAAACTAATGCCCAGCCAGTACAAGAATAATGCCTTCAACCAAGATTGCAACAGCCAATTTAGTGTAAATATAGTACATGCTAATTCAGTGTCATACTCATTTCCTCTTTTCCTAGTGCTGCTCATATTAAAGGCAAGGTTTTCATATTTCTGTCCAGGATTTCTGTCCAGATAATGGAAACACAGAGAAATAGATGTATCTGGGATACCTCAGAGCAATTGCACACATGAAATACAGATAACCTGTTTTTGAGACAAGTCAGGTCTATAGCACATGTTCAATTAAGTCAAAAGCTTCTAGGGCCCATGAGATTTTGAGCACAGACCACCATTCCAGCACGTGTGCTGTAAGGCCAATACATCCTGAACTTTGCATGTACGTGCCTCTTTGGTGGTCTGCACAAATGCTGTGGATGCATCCGGAGCTGTGACATCCTCGCAGCCTGCTCAGAGCAGGCAGACTGTTGGAGATCCACAGATCCTAGGCCTCAAAGAGGCCATATACAGGGAAATATAATCAAAGCCCTCAAAGAGGCCATATACAGGGAAACCTGGGCATGCAGGAGGGCAGGTCTGAGGTCCTCAGTTTAGGGGAATCTGAATGCAATTTTGCAGAATTTACATCTAAATGAGGCAAGCAAAGCAACTAATTGGATGAGAAATTAGAAGTCCAATAAATGAGAAAAAAAAATCACAACATGAACAAAGGTCTTGAATTGCACAATATTTATGCAATTTGTAAATAAAATTATGGTCCATTAACACAAGTGGCACAACTTAATAATGCTCAGACATTTCCTGAACTGAATGTTTCAATTTGTGACCTAAGGAAAAAAATGTTATTACAAGGTATTTTTTTCCTTTTCATCTGAAAAATAGTGCATTAGAGTGCACATGCTCTCCTGAAATGTAAACATTTCTGCATTTCTTCTGTCACTTTATCACTTTCTTTTCTTCTCCTATCCTAGTATCTCTACTCTCTTGCTGTTCTCTTACAGTGGAAAATGAAGATGAATTTCATGCATAACATGACAAAATATGGCTTGGGCCAGTTAAGCCCAGTGCAATAAATGCTACCTTGACTTCATTTATATCAAGTCTTAATAAGCTTAACTGGGCTACATTGTCAATTGGTATAAATGGAAACAGAGGCTTTTATTTGATTTTTTTTCTTTTTCTTTTTTGTATCTTCCTAAATCAGATATTTTCCTAAACAGTCTTAAAAACAACAACAACAGCACATTTTCAGGATACAAGCCTAAATCTGATACTGTACTGATCTTTTACTGAAAATAAGCAACTACACTGGAAACAAACAAACAAACAAACAAACAAAACAACAAAAAAAAAACCACCTATGCTTTTGCTATCCCAAACCTCTACATCTAATTTTTAAAGGCCTTTGTTATATCTTTTATTATACAAACCCACATTTTTTTGTTCTTGTTGTTTTGTTAGAACTTGATCTTTTAGAATGATCACTGTCTAAACTGAACTCATTTACAGGAATATTCTTTGCTAACTCAGAAAATGGATAGTGACTGATGTTTACCAGGCACAGAAATCTTCCTAAGTAGTGAAAACCATGGACTTGTCTGTGTCTGTATTGTAATACTAGGACTCATGCTCACAACATGGCAGTTGTCTCCAACCAGCTATGTGGCCCTCACAGTAGCTCACTGTCTGGCTTTTGTCAGAGTGAACCGTCTGGGTCCACTCTGAGATATTCAGTGGCTGAGCAAGACTCCTGTATGGGCTCTTCCTGCTTCAGTGGGGATACAGCTTTCCTAAGCTTAGAGATTCACCTAACTGCCCTACCATGCAGGTGCCTCCCTGTCCTTGCTTCCTTCATCTCTAGCACCAACCTCAACACTAATACCATAAGACTGGTTTAATGGCATTAGCTGCTTTATAGTAAAACAATGAGGGAGATGAGTGTATAAAACCACTCTCTGTGCTTGGAGCAACAAATAAATTCTATATAACATACTGTCATTGTAAAAAACTTATGTGTTGGTGTTTGTGGCATGCATGGGGCTGAAGAACAGTTAGTTTCTGGGGTATATTTTCAAGATTCTCTTATGGACTTTATGTGCCAAGTTGAATGCCATATGCAATCACAGAGAGGAACTCTTTAGGGACTGTTTAGCTTTCAGAGTGCTATTTTGAGCAAATACTAATACTCCCCACACAAACAAAATAAAAATTTTACTAGCACTAGGTCTATTAAAAAAATTGTTTAAGCCCTAACCTAAATAAAGCTTCATCACTATACAATTTAACACTTGGTTTAGAATTTACATGTCAAGCAAGACTCATTATTTTTCCTCACTCTTCACCACCATCTATGAATAATAAGATTTTTACATCTGCATACACTTCAAAGAAAGTTTGCATCTGAATTCAGGCTCTGTGCTTCATGTCTACCAAGTGAAACCAGACAACACCATGGGAAGGGGTCTTTGGGAGCGACCCACTCCCAGGATGAACTGTTCTGCCCTGCCACGGCTGCAGGTCATCTGTTGGTGCTGTTCTTGGGCACCTGCAGCAGTACTAACTTCACAGTCCCCACAGCAGTCACTTTCCTAGCCTTTCTGCTGCAACTTAAACACATTATTTTTTGTCCTTTCCCCACTAGCTCAGGAGAGCAATTTATTCTTTCTCTGTTTGCAGTGATCTTTTTACATATTTGAGGACTGTCTTGACATTTTTCTTAAGCCTTTTGTCTTCTAGACTAAACAAGTCCCAGAGCTGACACTGAACTTCAGGTGAGGCTTCAAGCAGTACCAACTGAAGTCAAAGATTATTTTACTTGCCAGTATTGTTCATGTTTTCACATATTACAGAGTGATGCTTGCTTTTCAAAACAAATGCCTATAAACTGGTGGTAGATGACAGAAAATGAAGTTCTCTGATGTGTAATGACTGCTGCCATAATTTGCCTGTGCTGGGCCTTGCAGTAACATCTTGTTTATACTTTATTTTTGTATGTATGAAAAAAAACCAGCATAAGCAGAGGTATAGTCATTGTGTGTACTGCTTCCTACTCACAAGGAATTAGCAGAATTTGCCTTACTTTGCAGAAGTTAAATTTTGGTTGCCTATTCTGCTACAAAAATCTTTTGTTGCCATCATATTGCTGATGAGTGAGCAGAAGTGTAGCTGTTTTGCTTAGGGTAATGTACAGTATATTTCTCTTCTATTGCAGCAGTGTGCCTCCAAGGGACACCGGCTGTCTCTGGTCTGTCTCTGACCAAAAAGTCCTTGTCTGTGTGTATTAGTACATGCAAATGCAATGCATACAGGTTTCTAGATGGTAATGCATCCTCTGCATCTCCAGTATCCTCTGGGTCTGGAAGACCTGACTAAATCAAAATGTCTTCTGTTGTCTGCCCTTATCAGGGGGACTTTTTCCCTCTCACTTCCTCCTTGCCTTCTCAAAGTGCAGGCTTATATGGCAGAAGGTACATAGCCCAGGCAGCATGCTGTGATTTCTGTGCCAGACTGCTCAGCGGTAGCTCAGGTATGTCACACCAAAGGTCTTAAGCCACATGCTCCAGATGTCATGATATGCTCTGCACTGTGAGGCCTCCAGTATAAGTGCCTTTTTTTTTTTTTTTTTTTTTTTTTTTTTTTTTTTTTTCATGCCTAAACTAACACAGTAAGAACAGCATGCCTTCTGATGGCAACCTCTTGACAGGATCTGTGTCAGAGCGTTCACGCACCTTTTCAACTTTAGCACTGTGGTTCCAGCTGAAGATGGGTACAGCAGAGAAGAGAACATCATGCTGTTTGAGATATATCCTTGGGAATTCCCAGCTGGTCAATTACATCCCAAACTGAGTCCTTCAGCAAGGAGCAACAGAGGCGTGCAAAGATCCTGTCCCACAATACCCAATGAAAGCAGAGAATTCTCTGCACTCCTTCACTCTTTGGGTAGGAAGGAAGACGATAAGAAAGAAAGTAAGATTTTAACACAGTGGTTCCTGAATTTGAAGAGAATTAATGCAAACCAGTTCTTCTGATGGTGCTTACTTTTCTACATTCTCAAGCTTATAACATATATTGTGCATTCTGTTTCATCTGATGAGATCTTTTAAAGAGATAGGAGGGCACTAAACAGTTTGAGGTTATTAATCTGTCAAGCACAAAACATCAAAGGCTGCAAATATTTGTAAAAGCAAATTTTAAACCAAAAAGGATATGAAATATACAAGATACAAGAGGAAAGGAGTGGCAATAGGAAACTGAGAAAGCAATGGAACAGGAAAAATCCATCTAATGGATCCATTCAAGGATTTCTGCCTAAATAAGGTAAAATTTTCAGATGTGGCAGAGCTGCCTCCTACACATTTTCAGAACGTGTAATGGGAAATGGACAGCATGGGTGTAGATACTAGCGATCCACAGCTATATTGATAAAGCTTTCCCCTTGTTGTTTATTTCTCTATGGACAAAACATATGTGAGATTGAAGAAAACGTGAGCAAGAAGTGGAACAAATGACTGTGAACAATTAATAAAAACAGGAGGGTGCCAAAGAGTGCAGAAAGGAACCATGGGTAAAGAAGTTACTAATTGTTTACAGGAAAGTCTGGAAAGGGACCACTCCACACCTTCAGAAAGAACAGAGGTAGTAAGTGAAGTAAACAAAGAAAAATATGTTAATCTTTCATGAGCTTTTATGCTTGGCTTTTAAATGAAAATTGTTCACTAAGGTGATTTACCAGAAGCAGACAGCAGGTGACAAACTTCTTTTAGAAGAATCTTATGAAATTTTGTCTAGTATTGCATTTTGGAGCTCTCACTCAGATTGTGGGATACTTGTGCCTTGTGGTAAGCAGATACTTGTGGTAACGCTGTAGTTAAACTGGACTTTGGCTAACATTCAATTACCATAACAAGGCTTCTAGGATTTCCCATGGTGTCACTGAGGAGAAGGTAGACCTCTCTAGGTGGTAAATCTAAGAAACTGAATTAGACTCCTATTCAGACTAATTACTTTTCTTGAGAAATGAAAGTGTGGAAAGAACAAAACACCTCAGCCTCTTTGGAAGAAAAAAGTGACAGAGCCAACAGACATGCAGTTGGGCAGTGATGATCAGAAAGGAGGGATGGTCAGTTTTACTTGGCATTGGCACTTCCTCCTTTTCTGGCTAGATCTGATTCCCTGAACACAACCCCAGAATGGCTGTGGCAGAAGGCACTACTCTCCTTTAAGAGGTATACATATTACATTTCCATGCACAAGCTTCTCACCTTGATTTCATTCTTGAACCTAATCGTCATCACATCTAGCTGACTTTGAAGGATTCACCTTTTAGGGTTTTCAATTTAATATAGCCAAAATGGATGTCTGCATTAGAAATTTCTGATGTAGGTATTTTCCTGGGAGAAAGTTATCCTCATGAAATGGAGTTTCACACATATAATTCTACCATCTGACATGTACCAAACTGAACAAAATAAAAGAAGCACCCCTATAGCCAGTTACAAGTCTGTATTACAAAAGCGTCATGTGGTAGCATCCCAGTAGGTTGTGGTGCGTAAGTGGATTTATAGCTAACCCAGCTACCTTTTCTTTGCTCTAGCTGCACCCTCAGTCCTGTTGAGCTCTCCTAGTCCTGAGAAGAGCCTGCATCTTACAATACAGACAAGTTCTGTAGTGTTTGCCGAACAAACAAACAAACAAACAAAAAACACGGAAGTATCTGAATTAAAAAAATATTACTAGTCTGAAAACCAGCATCCTTAGAAATCCCAAGTCTTACAGCAGAGGAGGGACTATTCAGAACACAAGGATTAACAGTAAGACTGTGGGAGAGGACCCAGACAAGAGAAGGTTGTCTGATCTCTGCTGCTCAGACTCTAAATATATTCAGAGTTTATGCAGTAACCGTTCATCCTGACTTGGTGAAACTTGTTCTCCCATAGTGCTTTCTGTTTATTCCCAGCAAAAAGATGTCAAAGCATGTGAAGAAAATTTTATCCTTATTGAACATCAGCATTACCATAATACTCCAGCACCTAGACTGTGCCTTCTGGCACAGCGGTGAGTGGAGGACGCTGCAAATAAATTGCATGACCCTGATGTTAGAGGGTTTTTGTTCTGAAAGGAAAGGGCACAGTGTTTTTATGGATAAATATTTATAGCAGGAGAGCTATTTTGCGGAGATATTTGTAGTTGCAGCTAGTACGTTAGATAAAGCTTGATTACATTCTGCCCTGCCTACACAACTGGTGATTGATCCTTCCTATATTCGCCCTCTTTGCGTGCTTTCCAAGGCTTTTTGCAGTCTTTACTATAACCAATGTAACTTTGTGCTTAGAAGACCCGGGGGACCGTCTCCGAAGGGAGGAACAGCTATATTTTTGCATGTTTATTTCCTTGGCATATCTTTTTAATTTGTTGGAATGTTTGACAGGGCCTGCTCTCAAAATGTATTGTTTTGTGATCAAAAAAAATCCATAGGGTTACTCTGCTGC
The DNA here is from genome assembly GCA_011075105.1 of Heteronetta atricapilla. NCBI lineage: Eukaryota > Metazoa > Chordata > Aves > Anseriformes > Anatidae > Heteronetta > Heteronetta atricapilla. The sequence continues at coordinate 103,924,229 of CM021731.1, read as the reverse complement.
CCAGCAACAAATGACACTTCTGTCTGACAGTTTTTATGAACTCTTTCAACAAGTATCCTCCTGAGATAGCTACACTATTAAGACAGAAAACTGCGCGGTTTCTCACAGGGAAACCCATACATATGCATTTTTCATTTGCATTTTTCATTTTGACCTTTTTTTTTTTTTTAATAGCTTTTTTTTTTTTTTTTTCAGTGCTGTGGTCGCCTGCATATCTTTCAGCTTTCTGTCTTTTTCCTTCAAGTTGAGTCGGATTATTTTGCATTACTGATTGTAGTTTCAGAGCTTTCTTTGCAGTTTAACTTGCTCTTTGGAGGCCCTTTTTTAGGATAAGGTTGCTTTTTCCCCATCAACAATTCCTTGTGTATGGTGCTAACCTCAAAAAAATGCCTGGTTTTAATTGTGAAATCTTTGATATTTCTGTACTAAGCTGCAGACACTGGAGTTTTCTACCCTGCAATGTGACTGTCTGTCCCTGTTCTGCTTCTTGGCTTCAGGCAAACACATGAGAATATCAATTGTATTTTCATGTAATTTCCCTCTGCCTCATAATGTTTCAGACATTAGTATCTAAGACCATATGTTCCCTAGCACAAATACCTTAACTAAGATGTAGGCTCTAAACAATCCCTAAATAGTTTGAAGAGATCTGAATAGTTTTTACTTTTTTCTTTTGTTTTTAAAGTAAGGCAGAACTTCCAGTTTTTAGCTAAAAGGTTGCAGGTTTCGTATATTATCAAAAAAAAAAAAAAAAAAGAAAAAAAAAGAAAAAAAAAGAATCAGATTACATGTTCTTGAGGTTTTTGTTTTAGACAGTACTTTCAATCTGTTAGCATAGGACTGAGTGAAAGAACTTGCTTTGAGAAAATACTACTTAGTAGAAGTCCAGAATTTTCCAGAGTACACTTAGTCACAATCAGATTTAAGATATAGTCACTACTATATTAACACTTGGTTTCTTTCTAAACTTAATGCTTTGCTTCGTAAAGTATTAACCATTTTTTTCCTTATTCTTGCTATCCAAGTCATATCCATAGTTTCATAATTAGTTCTGATTGACAAAAAATAAAACTGAGATATCATAAAACAGATCTTTGCCTAAACTGTAGTAAGACCTGCAGTGACTTCTCAGAAGTTATTAGAAAAAAAGAAAATCTAAACTGCTGCCGGATAAGTTTAACTATGTATAAATGTGAATAGGAACTAGTACATGACTTGGATGCTGAAGGACGTGAATATGGGATCTGTCCCTTGCACAATTTAGAAGAAATGAGAACCATTTTCATCAACTATCTACTAAGAAAGGAGTGACAGAAGAGCTCTCCTCAGTTAGATCTTCACAAGTGTTTTTTTTTTTTTTTTAAAGTTATTTTTAGCAGACTTAAAGACAAAATCACAGATTTTTTAAAAGGTAAAGTGAAGTAAATCATTGCCAGTGGAAATGGAGACTGCAAATGGAGAGCCATGTCAGGTTGATCTGCTCTGCAATCAATTGGTTGAGCTGGTGTGTCGTATCAAGTGTAACCTGATGCACCTGAACTCAAACCTGAATCTAAGATTTTCTGCCTTTATTCTTTGCAGTCAAAACTCACCAACATATGAACATACCATTTAAAAATTATTATATATAATTATAATATTATGTTTATATTGTAAATATAGTATTATAAATGTTTTCTCTTTATATGGTAATGTACTTGCTAAAAAAAACAAACCAAAACAAAACAAAAAAAAAAAAACCAACAGGCTTTAATCACTCATCTTGCTTTTTGACAGCATATTTAAATACAGCAAAGCATATTAGGGAACCTTGCAACTTTTTTCTTTTAAAGTATGACACGCAAAATCAACTGGCTGACCTAAAACTCATAACCACCACCTGTTTTCCTAAAAAAAAAAAATACTTTCTGTTTATCTGATGGCCCCAGATTCTCAGCTGAGTTTCCTGGTGTCTAGTCACCAGCAGTTTGTATGGTCTAAGTAGGTAAAAGCAATCCATGTGAGTCCTTTTGTGTGCTGAAGAACTTAGTAATTGGGCAGAATGCCCAATATTCTTATTTCTAGAGCCATCTGCTACCTGTAGTTCAACAGAGAGCATGACTTGGCTACAAGAAAGGCTTTTTGCACAGAGATGTGTTCATCCAGTTTTTACTGGCTCTCCTGAGGTCTTTTTCAGGATCTTACATTTTTTAAGTCCTTGGACAAAATAATTCATTCACCCCACCCTTTTCTAGAGGGGAACTGGCTGACCACATGTTTTCTTGGGCATTGCATCAAAATTAAATGTCCAAAGGTAAACACCTCCAACCTATACATACATGTGGTTTGTGGACAAGTGCTTATAAATTCAATTCCATAAAGAGAAAGAGAGAAATGATGCTACTTGTATTTTATTTCTATATGCTGAAAGACAAATGTATCTATTTCAGGCTAGTACTGAAATATCCCAAAAGACAGTAAGCAGCTCTTAACATGAATGACATTTGACTATGTTTGAAGAATATTTGGACTTTGACTTGAGAACAGTCAGACATTAAGGATGCACTAAAAAGGAAGAGATTGAGTTTTAACAGATTATAGAAATCATGTGTGACACAGCCGAACAAATGGTAAGTACTTGTTTTGAACATCATTGCAAAGGGCACTAGCAGTATTTTATGCACAAAACATGCACAAACTGAAAAATATATCCAATAACTTCTAACTTAACAGGCACTCTACATATGATCAGTCATATGCTGGATTGGTGGCAAAACAGATATGTGAAAAACTGAAGTAAAACAAATGCCACAAGATACCACACTAACCCATTTTCCCTGAACTTACAATGTAATTCTTCTACTAGGTGGTGTCAGATAAAAGGATTGAAGTCAAAGTCCAGAACTCCATTGTAAAATTTCAGAACAGTTTGTATCTATCCCATACACCAAACCCAGGAAAAATAAATATCCAATCTTATATCCTGTGTTATTAAAGTTTAGTTCACCAAATCACTGCACTATGACATTTTTTAACACCCTCAAAAGAACCCATGTAAAAAGTACCACATCACATTAAACCTACTGAAGAGCTTCACCACCCTTCATCTTGCTGATCTACCCATTCAGCTAAGTACAAGTTATCACCTAGCTAAGATATTATTAATTTCAGAACTAGACCTACTGAATTAGTGGTTGCTTTCCTGCCAAGGAGCTACCTTTTACAGCCTTGCGCTTCAATATCTCCTAACAGTTTCAGCAGTAAGAGACTGCTAGATAGAAAGAACCAAGCTCTGTACCAGTTCAAGATTTCTACTCTGGTTAAAAAAAAAAAAAAAAAAAAAAAAAAAAAAAAAAAAAGATTGTATTCCTGGGGAAAAGAATAAAATACATTAAATTAGAACAGCTGGTTTGCTGCCTTGCTGAAGAATATTGCTTCTCCCTGCTGCTGTAGCCCTGGTTTCCCTGGCCTAAACTAACAGGATATTCACTTTTCCCAGGCTCCAGCACAGATCAAGTAGTAAGCAGGTTCACAGTTGCTCTAGCTGTTATTTAACTTGCTCCCCAGGCAACTACCCATATGTACAGATGAGTAAGACATTCTTTTCTTCTGCATGTCCTTTTCTTGTCACCATCTCCTTATCCATATCTCAGCAATTTCAATACTGGTGATTGCTGAGTTCAGTTAAAGCATTGAGGGTCTACTAAGCAATATTTTTGAACATCATAGATTTTGTTAGCATCGCACCTTAGCCCCACCAGAAGGTCACTTGTAAGTGAGCAGTCTGTGCCTAGGATCCTGTTCAAGCCTTAAAAGAGAAAACAGCAAATTATGTCAGAGATCAGATTTTGTTATATATTTCTCAGTATCTGAATGGGCCAGCTGCAACATACTTGAAGAGCAATGAGTTCTGCTTTGGAAAGCACAGTCAACAGGTGTCATGCTGGATTAAACCTGCAGATGTGTGGCAAGATGTGCATCCCTCCCGATCACCTGTTTTGAAATCAAGCTGTAGTGTAGCCACATCTGTTTCATCCTGAAGCAAGTAGTGATAAATAAGAGAAATCAGTATATGGAATAAAAATGAAGACTGAGTCCAATGGGTATTTGTACGATCTATAGATTCAGCTATAATTTATGAGAACCCATCAATAATAGAATTGTGATCTAATCTTTTAGACGTATTTTGCCTTTTTAATCGTAGGAAACTAAATTAGTAGGGATTCATATTGGATATTCTCCTGTGCTAACATGATGCTTTCTGTTACTGAAGTCCCCACACTCTTAGGACAGGCCACAGACTGAACTGGCTATTACTTAAATGACAACATGAGCCTGTGAAGCGTAATAGGCCTAATGGGCAATAGTAATGAACATGGAGGGTTGGGAGAATTGATTAGCTGGTGGGATACCAGTAAATACAAAGTGGTTAATCACAGGAGGACTCAGCACCTTTATCTCCCAATCAATAGTACTTGCAGGTTCAGAGCTCACAGAGAAGCTCTGGGTTTAAAGAGAACATAAAAGGTATTCTTTCTTCTTTGTTATTTTTACAGCATGCTGCACTTGTGCATCTCATTTCATCCTACCAGTCCAAAGGCTTTTACAATTTTGTAAATGAAGAAAACACTTCACCCATTTCAGAGAGAAAATATACCAGCTGTTCAGTGTCTGAGAGTAGCATAGGTCTGGGAATAAAAAGGGTACTATATCTAATTGTAGCACTATGATTTGAGGAAAGGGGATTTAGACAATCTGTACTTTAAACCTAAATAAGTGCTTAATCAAGATAGAGGCTAATTACCCGTACTCTGGCAGAAATCCTACAAAGTTTTTGAATGGACATGGGACCAACATCTACTGTGAAAGATGCCACCTTTAACTTTCCTGATCATCTTAGGTAGGTAGAATCACATTAAAATCTGCAACTCGCCTAGGGAGGAGTGAACTAGAAAGAGGCACAGTTTGATTTTCCTTTGAGCTAGAGAGAAAGAATGAAGAGGGGGAGGGAAGCCTATACACAAAGCTTATGTTTCAGCCAGCAACTGCTGAGCTGTCCCTGCTGTGAACTGATAACTGAGCCTGATAATAAATGTAGCTTGACTCTATCAGCTGTACAGACTTACTGTGCATGTCTGAAAATAGAAATAAAATCAAGTAGGGCCAAAGACGGTCCAAAATGAATTCTCAGAATACCCAGACCTCTGTGAACTTCGGCCATGCGGTTAATAGAAAACAGACACAGGCCACCTCAGGACAGGCTTGAAAAACATAAATCCCAGCTAACATTGTGCTAGCTTAAGTCTCGGGGTTTTCATTTCATATTTTCAAATGTTGTTTGCTAACTTCAGGGCTGAAAACAACAACCACAAAGCAATATCACACTGTCCTATTCAGACTGAAATGTTCCACTAGCAAACAGAATTCTTATATTGCTGTGATGTTTTTTTATAATACACTTTTGTTCTTTTCTTATATATTATTACAGTTTTTGACATGCAGCAAGGAGCTTATCCATAGTAATTGAATGATATTTGCAGCTACCCAGTCTTAAGCTGGCTGCCTGCTGGCACATCTGATCCTGTGCTGCTGCTTGTGCTGACACAAAGAGCCACAGCCATCTTGCTGCTGGGCTGCATGGAGATGCCCAGAAATTGGGAATTCAGATAAAAACTTGTCCCACCCTAAGTCACACCTGTGCATCTCAGTGCTGATTCTCAGCACTGACAGAAGGAAATCTCAGGGAGACTTCAACAAATTATCAGTTCCCAAAGTCTGAAAAGCAACAGAAGTGATACGTTTCCCTCTGAACTTAGTTAGTTAGCTAGCTAGTTATTTAGTTAGTTGTGGTCTTGGGATGGGTCTTTAGTCCATAGTTCTGTGGTTTTCCTGTAGCTGCTTGTCTTATTGCCTCCTTGCTATACCAATCTCCATGTGCTGGTGCTCTTATGAACATTCACCAAGCATTTTGTCTCTCCTCTGCATAAATCCATATATATTTCTATCTATGGAGAAAAAGCTACACTGCTGTCTCAGTGTAATGTTGCACGTGATATCCTCAGAGCCTTTGGAGCTTTGAGGGCCCATCTGATGCCTACAGAGCCATTACAATGGAAAATGTTAAGACTGAGACTGCAGCAAATAGAAGTAAAAAGAAAAGAAAAAGTGACTGAAAACAAATACGCAAAAAGGCTGAAATTAGGGATAACAGGGGAAAAAGTGAAAGCAAAAACATTACCTTACCATGGAAACTGTTGGTGCTACATATAGATAAAGGTCTGTGTGATTTTCCTTTTTAAATCCCCTATTTATAAGGATTTGTAACACAGCTGTAGAAACTATCTTCAGGCTGAAAAGTGGCTTATAAGGTATCATGAAAGAAAGTTTAAAAATATATTTAACTCTTTCATTCTTCAGTATAAAATTATGAATATTAATTACTTTTAAGATGTAAATAAATGCCAGAGTAATTTAACAAATCCATTGACTCTATGTCAGGCTTTTTGATATATTACTTACAAATCTGCTCTATCATTTCTGTGAATAATTCCAGGTATTTAGACTCTTCACAAATTCAAAGTTCAAAATGCAGCAGAGGCTGTTTTTAATTAAATAGGTAGAGACCGATCTAGACATCTAGCTGTATTTTTCTTGGGGGTGGCTAGACATTTCTTGAAGGTGGAAGAGGGAGATAAAAGTCACTGAGGTTCCTTTACCGCTAGCAGGGTATTTTTTCATAAGGACAATACTGAGACCGTCAAGTCTGCAAGTGCTCTTTGACTATTGTAACTTCAAATCAGTGAAAAAAGTCTTTGAAGAGGAGTGAGAATCTGGATGAAAGCGATGCCTAGAATCCAGCTTTGTTTGCAAGTGGTCAAAACTCCAAGTCTAAAATTTGCTACCTGCAAATATTTTGCAGTATTTCATTAAAATTTACTCTCTCTGCAAATACTTCTGCCACAGGACTCTTCCAATAGACTATTTATAAAGGGTAAACATGAAGGGGACATTATAGCAGAGCAAACAGGAGAGTTGTCTATTTGCAAACACACTGGCTACAACAGGTCTAATCTTCCAATCTCACAGGTTCATAACTTTGTCTTTCCCAATTTTATGAGAGTTGTTCAAGTAGTATTTTTTTTTCCTCTTCACCCTCTCACACCACATGTTTAGTAGGTGATGACTGTGTGCAAATATTTGTGTTTCTATAAAATTCAGTATGCTCATGAGCAGGTTTAAATGTTAATTGGCACAGATGAAGGCAATGAGCATGGAAATGTCACTAGGAATTAGATTTTTGCTCATCACCAAATAGAATGGAATCAACATTTCTAAAACTTTGGAACCCGTGTATTTGGCCACAAATCTGAGTCCTCTTTTATTTCTTAAGAAGCTGAAAATGAAAACAGATGGATGAAGTACTTATTTTCCTCCAGGCTTTTATTTCTTTTAATCTGACCTTCTACTGACATATGCAGCAGGGACCCTTTAGACCTGAATAATAAGAAGAAAAATGTAGATTTCTGTTCTTAATGCTGCAGTATAAGGTGTTCTGGTATGATACGAACTACTGACATCTAGGTCATCAGAGAAAAAAGAAAGTGCTTTCTGCATAGTTTGGAAGTGCTGAACTTTCCATGAGTAGTTCCAGCTTCAAATGCTGTTCAAACCTGTCCACATTTGAACCATCCAGCTGCAGTGTGAGAGGTATTCGTTTCTTGATGGAGATGCGCCAAGGCATATGGAACGGGGAAGGATTGCTCTGTGCAATCCATGCCTTGGCACACAGTGCTTCTGAACATGTCACAGTGATTAAAAAAGGGGAGAGAAACTGCACTGAACTGGCAGATGTCACTGGTTCACTGGCTGTTCTCAGAGGGCAAGCTGGGGGATCAAAGGCTGCCGCTGGCAGCGGCTGCCTCCATGCAGCACAGCGCCAGAGCCCAGCAGCCAGAGTGCGGGGGAATGGGGTGGTTGTAGGGATTTGGGCTGATGGGCTTTTGTTAGATAATATTCTTTTCTCCTTTTTTGAATGGTGGGAAAGAAAGGATACCTGAAGTCACACTTCTTTTTTTTCAATGCCATTTCTGTTCCCAAAGTGATCTTGCAGATATCTTTTGTAGATTCCTCCACAAATAAAGTAGACTTAAAAAGCTGGAAAAGTGCAATTCGTGATGCTTGCACATTTATGTAGAACTGTTGGATACAGCTTCTTCATTGTTTTCAAAACTCTTATGTCTGGACTGTTGAGGCTTACTCTATATGTAAAAGTTACTAACTTGAGGGATCTGTTTTCATAAAAGTTGCCCCAGCTCCCACTCCCTTTCAGAAGAGAAAATGAGATGCATATTGAAGTAAGCTTGGACCATGCTAAGACAAACCTGCCATGTCCAAGGTTGGTGCATGTGTGGGGATGGAGTGTAATTTCAGAGAAAATTAGGTGCTGTTTTAATCCAAGAGATGTTTTAATTACATTGATACAATCCTGTATTATAATCTTTTCCCTTCAGCTACATTCCCTTTGTCCACTATAGAACTTACATACACAGTATGTAACACATATCGCATACTTATTTACATATGTAATATACTGCAGTACATTTACACTTAGAGTGGCATAATACCTAGATACAACAGATGCCTGGAACTTCAGATAAATACATACCTTTCTTTCAGTTAAGGCTGTACAACTTTTAAGGCATTTCTAAAACAAAACAAAAACAAAACAAAACAAAAACAACCAACCAACAACAAAATTTTTTTAGAAATCATAAAGCTAAATAAAAGTCTATTTCTTTGCATTTGCAATTTTGTCACAAGTTAAGTACCATATACATTTTAAGTGGTTTAAGTCACTACATGTAGTTACATTAAAACCTACAGCCATACAAAATTATAGTAATCTGATTGGCAGCATGCTTTTGAATGTAATTAATACTGTGAAAATAAAACATGAAAAACTGTGATTGATCCTGTGTGCTCAATACACAAATTGCATGAAATCTCAAGAGTAAAAAAGCTACTATTCACAATATTGGTTATCCAACTTTACCAGAATATAATTGGCCCTCAGGGAATACAACACAGTGTAACAAGTGAAATACACAGAACAATAGAAAGTGAGCATAGAAAGCAAAATAAATAAATAAATAAATAATTTTACTGTATTTTAAAATAATGTTTGAATCCATCCCTTCTTAATTTGTTTTGGCAAATATAGAAAATGAAATTTCAAATCTATTTATTATTAAAACAGTTATCAGTGAAAAAGAAAGACAAATATAAATAAGACTGAGACTTATCTACAGATATTCCACTGTGTCTGAAAAGCAAGTTTTCATCAATTATATTTTGCAATCACTAATAAAACAAAAAAGTCTCAGTAGCCGAGCTTTTTATGCTCAGTGTTTCTACTTAAGGACTACATGTAGAGCAACAGAGAGTGGGTAAATTTTTACATGGTTCAACAAGTATGGGAGTGACTCACAGTCACATCTTGCCCTCAGTCACCTTGAAAGTATTAAAGGACCAGACTGAAATATGATTTTGGTGAATACTTTGGGGCAGATGGGTTTCAGAAAGTGATGGGGGGCAGGGATGACAGGGAATAACCAGTCTGCTCCACAGCTCCATTCCTGAGGTTCTGTCCCTGGGTTTTTAAAAACACTGGGGTGGTTATCATCATCCATGTTGCTGCAGTGCTGCTCCTGCCAGGCACAACACAACAAACAGACTATTTGTGCCTGAGAGAGTTCATAATTAACTTAATGACAAGAAGCAAAAAGACAGTACAATGAAGTGAGGGCATGACAGGGAATGCTGAGATGTTTCTGATCAGTGGATGAATGATGCTCATGACAGACACAGCACCCTGGCTGTCCAACTGCCACCAAGTGTTTCATAGGCATGTCAAGACAGGCAGATCTGAATGAGAGATTCAGGGGAAGGTAATGTATTACCTGTGGTGATTTTTGAAGATTCTGTGAAGCTTCCTCCTTCCCTGAGCAACCTGCAGTCTCTCAGGGACAGTTGAGAACAGCTGAAGGGCACCAGGGTTGGGGGAACTGGTGCAAACAAGAGATAAGGGCAGGACTGGAAGAAGAACAAAGAGAATTGTGAGACAAGAGGACTAGGACAGAAACAAGAACTCTAAAAGAGAGAAAACTGCAGTAAAGGGGAAGATGAGCAGAACAGAGTGGATACAGAGCACACTCACATGGAATAGAATTTCTAGGTCTCAAAACACCTTCTGTTTAAATATATCTTTTGCTGGTTCAATTAGTAGCACTGTATGCAATGAGTCTTAAAGTCTGTGCTGTGTTGATGACAGGTGTAGTGATCAGTACAGTCCAAAAGCAAACTTTATTTTTTCCCCATTTTTTCAAGTTCAAGTGTAAGAAATAACATTTAAAAGTACATAAAGGGATTGCTGTTGCAATTGCTACTTCAGAGATGTGAAGTTTGAAAACAAATCAAAACTAAGATTGTGCAACCTTGATTCAACCCCTGGATGCAGATGGAATCTTTCATTAGAAGTTCACAAAGAATTTTTGTCTTGTGACTCCTTCTGGATCCCCTGTGTCACCCACCTGCATGGCCTCATGAGTGCTCAGATCTATGAAAAAAAAAACAGAGTATGTTGTACATCTTAAGAAGTATTCACAATAAAGTGGGTTAAGGTGTCTTGTGTACAATATTCCTTTAAGGTAACTGTTGTCAGTTTTAACAACAGTAACAAATTATCTGCTAGTATCTCATGTTCTGCTATTAGAAGTATGACAAGTACAAACATTTATCGTTGTACCTTAATTAAATAAAACTAAGTGTTATGTTTCTTCTCAAAATGGATGACATTCACTTGATTACTGAAAGCATAACCACACTCAATTTTAACCACAACAAATTATGCATCACTCTCACATCTTATGCTGTTAATGGCAATGTAAGTACAATCTTCAAAATCATCCATTAATGGTTGTTTCATTAATTATCCAAAAATAGTAGAAAACTACCTTTTATATCGTTCCAAGCTCTCTGCACGTTCTAAAAAATAAAAAATAAAAATAAAAAAAAAAATGTATGCTTTACTCCTATCTGCTCCCTTTTCAGAGAAAAGTAAAATATCTTAGAAGTTCTAATATGCCCTGTGCTTTGCACAGACTTGGTTTTCCAAACAATTAATGGGAGCTCAATATCTTAATTGTATTAATTAGCTCTGCAATGTAAAACTATCTATAATATGCCTCAATATTATTGTGCTGTATTGACAAAAAATACTAAAACACGAAATCTAACTGAAGGATGCACCATTGAGCTTGCTCCTGGGAGGTCTAACAAGTGATATGTCCTAAGGGGAACAACAGCAACTGAGATTAAATCTAGTCCTTGGATTTTATCCTGTGAAGTAGCTATAGAAAGTGACTATTCCTAATGTCAGTTATTCAAATAATTGAGCATCAAAGGAGCTCAGGAACTCTCATGCTGAGGAAGACCAAAGAATAATACCAAGTTTTGCTCTTCTACCAATGTAATTCACAAGACTTTTGGGAAGATGTAAGTCCCAAGTGAAATACTCTCTAACTGTGTATTATGTAGGGACAGAGGCAAGTTTTCCCTTTCTTCAGCCACTCTACTCATGCTCTGAAATAAGATGGCTCTCTGTAATTTTCATCTTGATTACTTAAATGGTAGTTTCCATCCTCATTTATGTTTACCACTCTGTATTAACCGATACAGTCTACTGTTAATAGGATTAAAAGGCAATGAAATATACAAATAGATCATTAGAGACAAATTACATTTGTAACTAATGTGATTCTTAAGGCAAAGAATTGATAATCATCAGATGGTGGTAAACAGTAAAAAAAAAAAAAAAGAAGAAGAAGAAGAAAAGAAAAGACAGGGCTGAACATGTACTTAAAAAGAATCTGAATTTATCCCACTTCAGCAGTATGTTCATTGCCTCAGTTCCCACTGCAAGTAAATAGATTATCTTCCCCAACAAAAATGGCATGCCAGCCCTTCCAGGATCTCATGGTAATGCTGTATTCCCCTTGAAGCTAAGGGGAATTCCCTCCTGAGAGTCTGATTATTTGTAGGTCCAGATAATCAAGCAGCAGCTCCTCTCCTTCCCTGTTGATCTGGCCCAGAGGCTCTTTCATTTGCTGTACCAGCTCCAAACAGCTTGGCTTATGCTCTAAACCCCTAGCTAGAGATACTTGTGCAAGTTCTCCCAGAACCTCCCATGTTCAACATGCTTCTGTCTCATGGGAGCTTTTCCTGAAGTCATCCTGATCTGAACCTATGTTTTCTCTCCTAATACTTCTCATTTTCCTTTTAGGCTCCATTCATGTGGACCATTTCCCCAAGCTTTTCTCTAATACTTTTGTTAATAAAGTCACCTTTCCTAAGTCATCTACCAGTTGAGAGAATAATCATAATTTTCTCAGGATCCCATTAGGAATACTGAAATTGTTTTTTCCGTGACTTTCTCAGCCTTATATTCTGCAATGTGCTGTTACTGCTGCCTTAGGATCCACCTGCTCAGTGGCTCTCTTGAGCTGCTGCACGCCTTTTTTTCATTATTGCTTCCCAAAAAATCTCATGTCTATAGCATGGGAAATAAGAGCACCAAAGCTGACCAATTTAAGAAAAAAAGGAGTAAGGCAATTCTGGAGCAAGAGTTAACAAGTTCAGTCACACAAGACAAATGAAATAATCTACAAAGTTTAGTGACCACATTCCCTTTTCTAATTTACTATGCTGCTTCCAAAACACAGCCATTGCAATATACAAAAATAAATAACATCACTGGGAAATCTGTTAAGGATCATAAACATTCCAGTCTGATTATGATATGGTAGGCCCTTGAAGAAAATGTGCAGAGAAATAACACATACCTATTTAGTAATATTTTACTGGTTATTATGTGTATTCTTTGGATTTCTATATGTTTCTTTATACTTGATCCAGATATCCAATTATGAAGAAGAAAAAGCATCTTTCTTGATATAATAGTTTAGTCAGATTATTCGTGACAGTAAATTGCAGGCTTTAGAAACATTATACTTTGGGCATGTCACATCAAACCTATGGTGTATCATGTAAGGAGTTAGACAAGTAATACAGGTTGACCAAAATCTGTGTGTCCCCAGAGATGAGTTAGAGCTCAAGTGATGTGTCAGGGTTACATATAAGCTGTAAGTGAACCCAACTTCTCTATTAATTCATATAACAAAGCAATACTACTTGCAGCAGAGATGGCTTTTTTTGTGCCTTAAATAAACTCTTGACTTTCCAGGAACTCTGCAGTTTTGTGATCTCTCACTTTGTATAAATCATCCCATCTGAAAGTATGATGCATGGAGCTCATAAAACTAACAAAGAAAAAGTGTCTAACAACAGAAAATATAGCATGTATCACTTTCAAGAGTTGGTTAATGTTAAGGAACTTCCCATGTGTTCCTCAATTCACCTGGATTGCTAAACGAACCTAGGAGTACCTAGTTGAGGAGCAGAGCCTTCAGAGGGGAGAAAAGTCCTCTTGGCCTGAACAGGCGTCCACATGGTTAAGATTTGGTAATCTAAAGGAACAAGTGGCTCAGAACTGACTGCTCCTCTCTTCTGGCAGATGTCCAGATTTATAGTAGGAAGCCAAGATCATACTCAAGAGCTATTCAACCCAGTGAAGAGCAACAAAGAATAACAAAATTGCTTACAATGAATTCCTTTTTCAACTCTAAAAAAGTTCCTAATTCCAAGTTACAAAACATTGTCTCTCCCTGTGTATTTATCCTTCTTACAAAAGAGGGATGCTGTCTGAAACACTGAGGATGCCAAGGAGGAATTTAAAATCATCGTATTCAAATTAATTCAAATTGCCAGCCACTGTGTTCTTTATCAACAGTGTGCATTGCCAGGCAACTCCTGGATTTTCAAAAACATGAGCTTGCTTACAAATTTATGAACAACACAAAAGCAATGAGCACAATGAGCTGTGATGCGTCTAGATTTCATGCATCAATTTTTCCTTTTGGTGCTGTGCCACAACTCTGACATGCAGCTGGACTAAGTGGATAGCGCATTGAGCTGCATTTCAAATACTCCACCGTGAGGATCCCACCTATTTTTCCCCAGCAAGGGGAGGAAACAGGTCAAGGGTGTGACTTTACACACGCACATATGTCACTTTATGCATGCACATATTGCTGACTCAGGAGCAGCTCTAACTGAAAAGAAGTGATAACTTGGGGGAAATTGCAGTTAGTTTAAATTGAGGGAAAGGAACTAAACATGAAAAAGTTGGAAGTATATTCAGCTTCAACCTATTGTTTCAGGCACTCTCACAAAAGGTGATTAAATGGAAACACAGCAGGTGTAAAAACAAATCTGCCCCTAATGGCTTTGTTGGAAACTCAAGCTTTTGTTTGATGTAGGTTTAATAGAGCTTTCATGCTGTTTCATGGTTAGGGTATTTCCCCCTAAGGTAATGTGTCAGGTATTGATAAGTTTGTTTTAAGTTTTATATAATTAAAGCAGCAAATAGAATACTGACATGTCTGTGACCTGAAACACTGTTTAATAGATAAGTATATGTGCGACTGTGCTACAAAAACATGCATAGAATAAAATAGAGGTCAGCCAAGGTCCTCTGCCGTCAGTGAAATTGCCTGTTTACTCTAAATCATGCATCAGCATTAAAATTGCAGGGAGAAAGCACCCCTCCTTCCCCCACTACTGAGACAGATGGAAGAGACCTCCAGCTGGAGACTTTTCAATGTTTTTGTGGGTAGAGCTGAAATATCCAGAAATTAAAAACTGCATCTACTCATTTTTTGCTCTTGTGATAAGTATGCTAATTGGATAAAACAAGCACAGACACTTGCAAATACATTGCTACAAGATTTGCTGTTTAATATCCATTCTAGCAATGAAAATGATTCTGTTTGTGTTAGAAAAGAGAAGCCAAGGAGAAAGGTCATTATATTGTGTCTGCAACTTTAGTTCCTAATATGTAATTCTCATTTCTCAGTACGGGAAAATCAATACCCTCTTTAAGCTGCCTTGGATTCCAAAAAGCTGGAGCTTTTACCCACTGCAAAGCAGTGATTTAGAGTGATCACAAGATATATTATGCCATGCTGTTTTTTACAAAGCTCCGAGGTTCAACATTTTTTAATTGTTCCATTGAATCTTGTCTAGACTAGCAAGAAATGAACATTTCATTTGATTGTTTAGCAGAAAATTAACTCTTTCTTTTATGAATTGCTTCTTAACACCTTACTGATCTCCTCAGTAATGATTTAAGTGAAGGATTTTACTCACAAAGCTGGAAGGTTAAAGACAGACATGGCGTCTAGGATTCCTTACAATAATGAAAGAAGCTCAAACAGGCTCATACAGTTACTACGGCTTACATAGCAAGAACTTATGTCTGTAACAGACACACATGTAATTTGTTCTCACTTTATTTATTTATTTATAAGACCAGATTCTCAGCCAGCTATTTTGAGAAGGCTGAGACAAGAAGCTGGATCATTACTGAAAATGATGAAATAACAAGTTTTAGGATAATTATATCATATAAAGATGTGTTGCATATATTCTGAAAATACCCCATGATTTAGTGACACACTTGGACACAAACATGAGGAGCAATGGAGACTTGTGGAGTAGGAGCTCTTTCTGCCAGACATGAGGGAGCAATTGGGCTCTCTGTAAGTAGGATGCTGGAGTCAGCGCTTGGAGTGTAATCAGTCACTAAACTAGGACACGGCACATTCCAGCATTAGTCACCACCACCACCAAAAAAAAAAAAAAAACAAACAAACAAAGAGAAGTGAGACAATGTTTCTCATCAGAAGAAACCTCTTGCAAAAAAAAAAAAAATAAAATAAAAATAAAATCATTAGACTTATACAGATCAATATCATCTGTGACATCATAAACTTCGATATTCAGCACTAAGAATGCAAGCCTTATCTCCTTGTCATAAGGTTCCCATCTAGCCACATATATTTAAACATGCACGCAGGCTTATCTTTAAGCATGTGTTTAAGAGCTGTGATGCACTAGGCATGGGAAGACTAGCACAGTTCTGGGGAGCAGCTTCTTCCTGAAGTTGCTGGGGCATGCCGTACAGAGGGCTGGACAAGGCTGTACATGAAAGCCATTATCCACCTTTTAGGCAGGATTTCAGATCTGGATCCAGATTCTGATCCTTACTCATCAACCCATAACAATCAGATTTCCTTAATTTCAGTCTCAAATTCCAAGCTATGCATTACTTTTTCCTATACTTCCTGTATTCATGTCTCTCTTCCATTTTTTTTTAATATAAACACATAATTTAAATTTGATATATATATATATATAAAATAAAAATGCCATTGCCACCTGCTCCTTTCCCCTCACCATCACTCACTAAAGACACCATCTGGGAATGACTAGCAACTAGAGCAGGGAGTGAGCAGTCCATATGTTAAAATTTAAAATTTGACAGCCCTATTCTGGCCTTTCCATCACCCACTATATTCCTATTTTATAGTTTCAGTACTATAACTAGTCTCTGCAACATTAGCAAGGACTAAACCATTTTTGCACTGCACGTGGATATTTTTATTTTTTATTTTTAATTTAGGTTAAATATTTTGTTTAAGCTGAAATCCAGCAAATTATGTTCACTTTCAGATTTCTTCATAAGATTTATTGTGAAAAGGAATGAGATATTTAGATATAAAAATGTGTGGCAATTACTGGAGAGCTAACATAAAATTATTAAACTATAAAGAAAGATTAAAAGAAAACACATCTCTCTCTCTCATATGCTGTTCATAACTCTTCACAAGACCAGGAGGAAACCCAAATACCTCCTTTCCAATCCTCACTTTCATCCCAACATCTTATCTTGTGAATTTGCCTTATCATTTCATATACATCTAAAGTATTGGTGAAACTCTTATTGAAAAACAAGGGATGAAAAAAAGTAGTGTGTTCATGACACTAAAAATTGAGAGCAGAAATTCAAAGGAAGATACTGTACCTGAAATAATGCTCGTTGCTTGTATAGTATTTCTGGACTCAATTTTAACAGGCGAACTCCTCTTGTAATAGTGAAACTTGTAGATGCATACCTCTGGAAAGGTTTTTGGTGTGTAATCATGTGGGGGACATTATAATCTAGGCTCAAACAGATGGAGCAAAAATAACTTGGGAAAAAGGCCAGACACACAAACTTTTTTATATATACAAAACAAAGCCATATTGAAGCATTCCACCAAATATCAGTATATCTCATACATTTATCTTTGAGTGGATTAATTTGTTTAAAAAGTACAAAAAGGTTCTGTAAGACTGTTTATGAACATCTGAAAGAAGTTTAGACATTGCAGGACTTTACTATTACATACTGAATAAAAAAAAAGCACCCGATAAGACTCTTTGAAACTTAAACTACGCTAAGCATTTATTTTAAAATAAAACCTGAAAACTGATAAAAGCTTCCGACTGATTTTGAACTCCTCTCATCACCCTTTCAAGGTCATGCAGTACCAAAACAAATATTATTAATACAACAAAAAGCAACTCAGGATGCTTTCTTACTAGCCAGACAGCCCAGTGGATATCTCAAGGATGTGCACAAAATCAAGTAAATGGGAGGAGAGAAAGATGAGATTCATAAGAACACCTGTTGGAGAAACACAATTCACATTTTTAAAAGGTCTTATGAATTTCTTGGGCTTTATTATTTTAACATTCACTTTGTTAACAATTTCCTAAAGTAGAACAATTCTAAAATGTTACAATTTTCTATAAGTCTATTTTTTTTTTCTAATTTTAAACTTCTGTGAAGAAATGAGTGTATTTATAAAGTGTTTGATCAATATAGCCATTACTACCAGTCAAAAGTGAGGTAGATAAGGATCAGATTCTATAATCTTCAAAACTCTGAATTAATCAGCAACATTTGCCACAGAGAAAAGGTTTCCTTTGAGGTGTCTCTACTGGATGCACAGCACCAGGCAGGAATCAGCTAGCACTATTCAGAGAGTTGTTTTTTTTATCCACGGAGAGTGCAGCTCTGAGATTTACAACTAAAGAACTAGCAGTGAGAATCTATCCTGTAAAAAGCCTGTTTTATACCTGCTCTCCATCCTCCCCTTGTATTTTGGAGCCCTACTGGTGTGACAGCCAGCTGTGACCAGACTTGATTGCTTGTGCCTCTCACTGAATGGCTGGATCACATCCAAGGCTATTTACAAGGCTCAAACTGAAACCAGGTCACTCTTGTTTGTATACAGGTGCTCTATTAGGAGAGATCCTATAGGGAAAAAATCTTTTATTTGAACAATAAAAGACATTGATACTTTCTAAACTGAAAAGTCAGCAAAAATGTTAGGGGCTTTCTTATGTTAAGAGGAAAAGTGGTGATGGAGTCAAGAGTTTCTCTAATTCATCATTCTTTTCTCAAAAAAACCCACACATATTTAGCTCAGGGAAACACGGGGAGAGAAATAAAACCAAAAATTATAACTGTTGCAACTACTAGTCCAAATATTGCTTTGCTCAAAGCCAAAGCATTTAGCCAAGCTTTACTTTAGCAAATTTTTAAAATTGTAATTTTTATTATAGATGTTTTTTCTGTTTTTTTCATTATGGCATGATGAGGAAAAATGCCTAAAATAATGTGACATCTTTTGCACTATTATTTAATATTATGTTATTATGACATAACAACATATTTTATTTTGTGTTATTATTTATGTTATTTTTTTATTTTATTGTGTAGTGGAATAGCAAAAGATTTAATATTCTTCTGTTCTCTGAGTGGTCTGTGACTTTCAAGCTGCTACTGTCACCAGTAAGAAACAGTTAGACAGTTAAACATTTGTTTTACTTTTGTTTTCAAAGTTCCTCTTGTTTGTTGTTGCATCAAATGTTTGACAGCCATATTTTGAAATAAGCACTCCATATTACTATCAAAAAACTTTGAAATTTCTTTCTCTCTCTCTCTCTTTTTTTTTTTTTTCCTAGAATGATATTTTGAAGTTAATGAGAAGATATCAATAAGAGAGGGGGGGAAAAGGTGTAATAGAATAAAAACCAAACAAAAATCTAATGTAATCATATAAAAAGTGTCATCATGTTACCATGGAAGCATATACAAATTTTAAAACATAAAATAGACATTTAAACAAAAACAAGAGTTCAAAATAAAATTTTAATCTATGGCTTTTAGAAATAAATTGATCGCTGAGTTTCTATGCAGTGTTATAATTCAGAAATTAAAAATTTGTAAATGATTCTGGATGTTTTGAGTCTTTACCAGCTTATCCTTGAACAGCCTCGGTAGCTATGGATCACATTCTGGTGCAGTTCTCACATGATGTGCAAGCACCTCACAAACCTGTCACAGCTCTGTTCCGATAAACATCACATGCTAAAGACACAACTAGCAGTATTTCTCAAGGCTTTACACTTTGTAAAGCCTTACACTATGTACACAAAACTTTAACTCCCTGATCAGACTGTCTATGTCATTAAGAATATTTTCTTCTATTTTTTCTTTCTTTTCAGAGCTGAAAATAGGAAAATTCAATGAGTAGGATGCATCCATTGCTGGGAGGTCCAGTGTTTGTCTAGTCTCTGTGGACTTTGCCTCTCTCTCAAGTAAATGG
The DNA here is from genome assembly GCA_011075105.1 of Heteronetta atricapilla. NCBI lineage: Eukaryota > Metazoa > Chordata > Aves > Anseriformes > Anatidae > Heteronetta > Heteronetta atricapilla. Next base: position 103,904,574 of record CM021731.1, on the reverse strand, counting down.
ATTCACCATCCAATTTGCAGGTGTGAGAAAGACTTTCTATGGCCTTCCAGTATCAGTATTTGGCAGTGCTCAGCTACAGCAAATTCTCAGCTTAAGGGTGATACGCAAAAATCTCCCTTGAATTCTCACAGAAGATGTTCTTAACAGCACTTACCTTTCTCTGAAGAAATGCAGTCTCTAAAGCAAGAAAAAAAAAAAAACAAAAAACAAACAAACAAAAAAAAAAAACAGAAAAGTTGCATTGTATCTTCAATACCACAGATAAAGGTGTTAAAGATGTTATGTTGGTACCATACTGAATAATTTAATTAAGGTAAAGATGATTTTTCCCATACAAAAAGGGATTCTGAGGAGGTCATACTGCAGCTATTGCATGCTGCTTCGGGCTGAAACAGGGCTTCACAACTAATGGCTCAACCAATCATTTTAAATTCCTTACTACAAGACTTAGTGATATTTAGGCTGATACTTCTGCTAGTTCTTTGCACATCGATGAATTACTCCATCAGAATCTCTTTTCCAGTGAATCATAGAATCATCTAGGTTGGAAGAGACCTCCAAGATCATCTAGTCCAACCTCTGGCCTAACACTAACAAGACCTCCACTAAAGCATATCCCTAAGCTCTACATCTAAATGTCTTTTAAAGACCTCCAGGGATGGTGACTCAACCACTTCCCCGGGCAGCCCATTCCAATGCCTAACAACCTTATCAGTAAAGAAGTTCTTCCTCATAACCAACCTAAACCTCCCCCAGTGCAACTTTAGCCGGCTCCCCCTTGTCCTGTTAGCAGGCACGTGGGAGAATAGACCAATCCCCACCTTGCTACAGCCTCCTCTAAGGTACCTATAGAGTGAGATAAGGTTGCCCCTGAGCCTCCTCTTCTCCAGGCTGAACAATCCCAGCTCCCTCAGCCGTTCCTCGTACCACTTGTTCTCCAGACCCCTCACCAGTTTCGTCGCCCTTCTCTGGACTCACTTGAGCACCTCCATGTCCTTCTTGTAGTGAAGGGCCCAAAACTGAACACAGTACTCAAGGTGTGGCCTCACCAGAGCTGAGTACAGTGGGACAATCACTTCCCTAGCCCTGCTGGCCACACTGTTTTTTATGCAAGCCAGGATGCTATTGGCCTTCATGACCACCTGAGCACACTGCTGGCTCATATTCAGCCGACTATCAACCAATACTCCCAGGTCCTTGTCTGCCAGGCAGCTTTCTATCCACTCATCTCCCAGCTTGTAGCTCTGCTTGGGGTTGTTGTGCCCCAGGTGCAGGAACCGGCACTTGGCCTTGTTGAACTTCATACAGTTGGCCTCAGCCCATCGGTCCAGCCTATCCAGATCCTCCTGCAGAGCCTTCCTACCCTCGAGCAGATTGACACACACACCTAACTTGGTGTCATTTGCAAACTATCAAGGGGCATTTTTATACGGAAGATATTACTTCTCTTGCAGACCTTGAAAAGTTTTAGCTAAGGATGTGGGGCAAATGGGGGGCATGGAAGATTGATCTATGCCTGAAACAACTCACTATAACCCAAAACACCATGGTGAGAATTTTGGCTGTGGGTATAGCCACATGACAATGCAAAGGGGAAATATGAATGGCATCGCAACTTTGGTGACCAGAAGACACTCCCATTCCTGCCACACCTCTCTGCTTTCATTACAGGGTTGAGGTAAAGCATTAGGAGAGGATGTTTTCTTATGCTACCTAGAGTTTGATCATTGAATGTTTATAAATATCTGGATATGTGCACCTTCATCCTTTACAAAGGAACATTCCTGCTGGCTTAGGTCACCAGCGGAACAGCACAGTAAAAACTAGGATAAGTCCTCCCGCTAAACTTACATAAGTACACTGGTCAACAGTCAGTGCCAGTGATGAGAGATATCTGGTTGATTTCTGCAGATGAATATATATATTATTTTTCAGTTACCTTGTACGATATTCCTGGAACATGCAGAGCATTGCTTGAGGCACTCAGTAAGGGCAGAACATGGCCAAAGAAGATCTGAAACACATAGGGACAGGTAACTGCAACTCTTCAGTGTTTAGCTTACCATCACTTACCTTTGCAAACTCCCTGAAGTTGTTTTAGTGCTATGTTTCTCTTGGATGGTGGACATAGGATGTATATATAGATGTCATGACTCCCAGAAAGATGATTTTCTTTCATGTACTCTTTGCAAGTCAGCTTCAGATTTCACTGCGATTTTTGAGAGCTCTGTCACTGCCTTCACTAAGCTATGGATCCATCTCAGAGAACAGAACTGACTGTAAAATTTATAATATTTGGATAGGTGTAAATGGTTAATACTGCATAGAATAAAGAGATTTTTGTTTGCTGAGTGTCCTGGTTTCAGTTGGGACAGAGTTGTTTTTCCTCCTAATGGCTGGTGAGGTACTATGTTTTGGATTGGGATGAGAAGAGTGCTGATAACATGCTGGTGTTTTAATTGCTGCAGAGCAGTGCTTACACTAAGCCAAGGACCTTTCAGCTCCTCGCTCTGTCCTGCCAGCGGGCAGGCTGGGGGGGCAGCAAGAGCTGGGAGGGGACAGACCCAGGACAGCTGACCCAAACTGGCCAAAGGGGTATTCCATACCATCTGACGTCATGCTGAACAATATATAGGGGTGGCTAGCCAGGGTGGGGGGCCGGCTGCTCGGGGTTGGGCTGGGCATCGGTCAGCGGGTGGTGAGCAATTGCATTGTGCATCACTTGTTTGTACATATTATTATTATTATTATTATTTTATCTCTTAAATAAACTGTCTTTATCTCAACCCACAGGCTTCACTTTCCCGTTTCTCTGCCCCATCCCAGAGAGGGAGGGGGGAGGGTGAGTGAACGGCTGTGTGGTGTTTGGCTGCCGGCCGGGTTAAACCACACCACCGAAGAATAACTGGGACCACAATTCTCTGATATCTGCTGGGTTTAGAATTGCAGCTTTTAATATTCCAGAAGGCTTTCCAGCAATTTAACATCTTTGTTGTTACAAAGCTATGGTTGAAAATTATGTAGAAACAAATGAACATTCTTACATTCTTTTTTTTTTTTTTTTTTTTTTTTTTTTAA